>JACTAT010000040.1:3436319-3791319 GCA_014526335.1 Chrysaora quinquecirrha
CAGATTCATTTATTGATTTTCAAAAGAACACTCAACAAAATGCCCATGATTCTGGCTTTGAAGTAATTGATTGCATCCACACATTTACTACTCCAATAGGTGCAAGGGTAGGGTAACTTCTCACTGCTTTTAAGAAGTTGGCTAAAAAAGACTCCATTTAAAACATTGTGGGGTTACGTTTGTTCACGGTTACAAAATAATTTCTCTTCGGCCCCAATATGGCCATAATTATTTACTGGTGCCTTAAATTTGAACCGTCAAGATACTACCCGAATTCAGTTCAGGCAAGAGAACCTAATGTGAACTATGACAGCAAAAGTTCTTCCCTAACTCTGAGGACGAATTTCGAATCCACCACGTGCCAGAAGGAAGCACATTACAATTAAAACGATGTTGGGGATGAAAGCTGAGCTGTGAGCACGCTTTCCAACGGATCGGTTATGAAGTTAAAAATCTACAATCTGCTACAAATCTTTTCCGATTGCATGCTACAGACCAGCTGAAGATTGAAACCAACTTAAACCAAATGAGATGACAGTGAGTCGATTGAATTAACAGAGAAACAGTCTGATGACTAATAACGGAAGATAAGGCAGATGGCTATCTACACATATGCTCGACACTGAAAACAATTCTCAGAGAGAATCAATAAGAGGGCTTCGTGTTTATTTCCTATATATGTTTCACGGTTATTTCAATCCTAGGTTCCGTAGGGCCTCTTTGCACAACCTTTCCCGTTTAGTGTCTTATATGTATAATATCTAACGATGTTTTTTGACTAAATTGGACCAGCCAGTTATTGGCTACATAGTATTGCTATCTTTACGAAACTTGAAACTTGCTGACGAATACGAAACGACCATGTTGACGAATACTGCGTTAATGTAAATGAAAATGTTGTTGAAAATGGCATGACATGAACATGCTGACGAATACTGCATGAACTGAACATGCCTTCGAAAATGGCGTGCTGACGAATACTGCATGAAATAAACAAGCTGACGAATACAATTTGAAAGAGACGAATACAATTTGCAAGAACATGCTGTAGGCCTGCAAGTGACTTTTAAGAGTAAAAACAAAAACTGCACGAACCTTTTCATTTCTGATAAATTGCAAGTCTTCTTGCGATGGCGATCCCAAAACACCAAGAATATGATTCAGCTGATCCAAATCTTTCAGACAGTTAAGAAAAAAATTCTATACGTCTTTAAACTTTTAAATTGTAGCACCAAAGTCATCCAGAGTCTAAGCACAAATTTCCTCCGGATTACTATACGAAAACCTGCAACAAACTCTGCTTTCCAGCGTTCAAGGAGGAAGGGGGGAGGGGTAAATGACTCTTTGGGGTATTCCTTCTAGAATATAAGGTTGGGTCCCAAAAAGCTACAAAGAGAATACCACTTACTTTACGTTCCATGAATTAATAACTGAGAAAAATTAGAAGTGTGCATTTAGGGACATGTTAGTATTATACTTAATAACCCTATGGAGGCAACTCTGTTATGCAATCTGATTGGTTGAAAACGTTCGAATGTGACGTAATGATAAGGCATTATTATCTGGTAATGCCCGCTCATAACGTCAAACGTTCGAGATTTTTAGATTTAGCACGCAGCTCCAAAGGCTCCATTGTAATGGCTTTAAACCCACGGTACCAGTTTTTTAATCATTAGGGGTCATGAAAATGCCCTGTCCATGGGGAAATAAACCATAAAATAACTATTTCTGATGGCAATACCAGAAAATGTTAAACTGAAGTCGTCAGTAAAAAACCGAGCTTGCGAGTGAAACACTAGGCATAGACTTATTATATTCGTCGTAGTCTACGCTCCAACACACTCCACCACCCTGCTCTAACTACACCACTCTGAGGAAACAGCAAATATGTTGTAGTAGTTGTTATTAGCTGTTTCCAAAAGAGTGGAAGGAATGCAATAAGTCTACACTAGGCATAGCAATTTCATTTCGTTTGAAAGTACAAACAGCCTTGGTTTGGGAAGACGTCTGTAAACTGATGGAGCTAAGTGAACAGGTCTATACAGTATCCTACATATTCGTTCTCTAACAACGGCCAGTGAAGAGGATACAGTGTTTACCAGGAAACAGTGGTCGATTTGATAACATTTCAGCCAAAATGCAGCCAACGCTCCAAATATCAATAGATTTAGTGTAGCCTTTTGAATTGAGCATGATCTCAGGCGCACGATACCATCTTGTTGCAACATATTCTGTCAAAATTCCCGTATGATCATGCTGGGGATCGGCAACTCTTGCTAATCCAAAATCACAAATCTAAAGAGGAAATGAATCATTGCTGAAGAATCAATACACAGAGCAGCTTCAAATTGACTATAAAGCATACCAAAGTCATAGTTATATTGACTATGAGCATACAAGACATCATTAGTATTGCGAAGAGAAGCAGCAACATCTTGAAACATACTTAAGAGCTTTTTCATAACTGCCCAAGACGGAATATACAGTAAAAGCACGCACACAAAAACCCAAGTTTTTGAACATAGCATGTTCAGGTTCTTATGTAATGAGATGTATACCAAAATCAGAGCAGAGGTTCTTAAGAGGGTCTAAAGTCATTGCAAGGAAAAATAGAGCCCAAGCACGAAGCACAAGTTGCATTTTAACCCCATAGTGGGTGAACTGAGTCCCCTTAATTAAGAACCTCTTTGGATAACAGGCAGAATTGGTTCCTATTTATTGGGTAGAAAATATATTGTTTCAGGCTAGGTTCTTAATAAATAAAGGTTCTTATGTGTGGGTTTTTACGGTTTACCCAGATGTAGATCGAAATGCAACAATCAAAAGTGAAGCTGGACTGGTATTATGTTTTGAACATTAATCACAATCAGCTAACAGAGTACAGTGGGAGTCCAACTCAGTCACGGTAAATAGCTATAGCAATGTTCTAACAACTACAAAGGTTTATTTGAGCATCTAGCATGGTTAAATAGAGATCATTGCAATAGCCCACATTGGAACCATGTATAGTGCCGCCCGTCCCCTCGTAACTTCCTATGCACGCAGTGAAGACTAGAGACTGTCTCTTTTAGCTACTGTCTCTCTGGTTTTGCTTTCGGTCATTTTACTTCACCTCGCCCTAAAATAAAAACCTTAAAAAGCAGGGATCGAGTTATAGGGTGTTTGTTTACTGACACTGTATAATCAATAGGAATTTCCCAGAACCACTTACCTTCAAATCGCAAGTTGTATTAAGCAGCAAGTTACTTGGCTTTAGATCTCTGTGCAGCACGTTTGCTGAATGGATATACTTTAAGCCTCTCAAGATTTGATATAGGAAATAGCAAACATGGTCATTGCTAAGCTTCTGTGTTTTCAGTAGCTTATACAAATCTGTCTCCATTAAAGTTTGTACAATATATCTATAGTAATAGTTAAGGTCTGACATGCGAATGTCAAATTTTACTCGAATGAGCACAAACCTTCGAATGAGTGCAAAAAATTTTCGAAGAGGCACACACCACTGAAACTTGCTCTATAAATAAGTGCACAGTGCACTACCGAAATACCGAAAATAAATACCGAATACCGAAATACTCAGTGACCCTTGCAAATACCAAGGGTCAGAGCAAACAACTATGGCATTAAATCCTGAAGTTTCCAAGGGCCGAAAATCTGGAACTCTCTTTCAGCTGAAATTAAGTCAGCCCGAAATAACAAAGAATTTAAAAGCTTGATAAAGGCGTGGTTCCTGAATAAAAAAAGCGCGTGTTCCTTTGTAATAAATGATTCTTTGATGCAATCTCTGGAATTGCTTTATGTTAGTGTGAATTAGAGTTTCTTCACTATAGTTAATGCTAACATTAAATAATGTACAATTACAATTACAATTACTAAATGGGACAAATAGGCTATTGCCACAATGTGACTACCTTTATACGCCTTTCAAAAGCAATTTCATCTATGAAGCTTTAAATTGATATGGAGGTAACACGAGCTTTAAATCTTCGATTGCAGCTTTCATTCAAAGCATTTACCTTTAGCAGATCAATATTTAGCTAGTGCACGAGACATAAGATATAACTATCTATGCATTTTGGCCAAGAATCTTAGTACAAATTCAGATTTGGTCCAGAACACTGGCAAATTTATCAATATACAGTAATAATCTGAAAAGGATACACATCTTTCATATCATTCAAGTTTTGGGCTCTCAGAATATCTTGTATGTTGATTATCTGTAACAAGAAAAAGTTTGATGAGAAATCAAAATCAATTATTCAACGAACTAAATTAGATATTTTAGAAATGTTTCCGAATCCACGTTAGAAATCAAAAGGCATCAAGGCTTAGCTTACACGATATCGGATTCCACTGAATACGACAAATTCAACTGAATCCGACACGATTACTTATCGGGCTGGACGTGTACGCTCATGCTAATGATTACCGCATGAAAACACGATACGGGGTATGACGTCAATACCCTATGATCAACACGGAACATCCTATGTTCGAATGTTCTACCTATAGACGAGAAAATGCACTATCGATGTCGATCAGTGACAAAATCGTGTCGGACTGAGATATTTAAACGACACCGTATTCAATTCGTATAGATTTACATCATTTTCATTGTTTCATACGGTATCCTGTTATCATCTGACGGGAGACGGAACGGCAAGACGGTTACGAAATCGTAATTTTGCAATGAAATTTTGACAGAAACAACAATTAACCTGTTGGTGAGACAGAAAATGTGCAAAACTATTAAAATGCTTCTTTCTACATAGCAGATTAAGACGCCATTTCCACAGGAACGGATCAGAGTGGCTCCGTTCCTAAAGAGGTCAAGATAGTCTTTTCGTTTCCACGGATACGCACGGATCCGTTCGTAATTTTTGGGTACGCTAGAAAAGCGGATCCATTTGTATCTGTTTCAGATCCGTTCCCTTGCAAACACAATGAAATCGTATCCATGTCGTACCCAAAAAGTACGGATCTTTTGAATCCGTATCTTTTTCTCTCACGTAAACGGAGTCTAAGGCTTAGAAATTCGGCTGCAATTCAATCTAATGTATAAAGCCAATAGATCCACTTCTTTCTTTCCGATTATAGTGATTTTTCTGTTTGCCTGATGTAACCTCTACAGCATCTATTCTACATAGGGTATGTACTAACCAGAAAGCTATGTTTGCAAAACAGGAGATCGACGCTTTTTAACATAGTAGACGCTTTTTGTTTGACACTACTTAGTTTATCAAACCTCAGATACAGAGACTGAAATAATTGGCTAGGAAGGAATATAAACCCACATTTGGGATCCATATGAACCAATCAGAGACGTGATTGACAGGCAAATTCAATTGACTTTTCAAGGATAAATTTGTCCTATGTTACTTAAAACATAAGAATAGATAAAAAATTGAACATTAACATACGTTTTCATGATTGAATCTTGTCAAAATCTTAATTTCCCTCAAAGTTCTTTGACAATATGTCTGGTGTTCAAATGGACTAATCTTTTTTATTGCAACTTTTTGCTTCTGGTAAACGTCTGTGGCTGAGCTAAAATGGAAGAAAACCACAAAAGATTTAAAATGGATTATGTTTGAAATATATAAAATGAGCAACAGTGGTGATATAACAGCAAAAGGCTGAGAGACATTATATATCTTTGGTTGAGATGTATTCACCATTCACAAAATATCCCCACAATTAAATAGGAGCTCAACATCTCTCCCTTAAAGCCCTGCCAGGATAATCACTAGAATTCTTTCTACCAAGAGAAACAACAAACACAAGGCTTGAATGTTTGAAGCAAGTTGTTTTGCAGTATTTTGCAAAATTTGCTCCCTTGTATGAGGGCTAATGGCTAGCTATTTCCTATGAAGGGATAGCCTTTCCAAACATGTCCAGGCCAGTTTCATCATACAATGCTGTACAGTATGTAACTAGCACTTTTGTTGCAGATTGTTTTGCAGGGGACTTTTTTAATTCCGAAATGCAAATACTAATACTAAAGGTTTTCATTGTATAGTATGAAGGGTAAAAGTATTCTGTGAAACTCAATATACCAATCTAACCGAGCTATTTGAAATAAGTAAGCTAATAAGCAACTGCTCAACAATAGCTCATTATAAATTAATTTTACATTGGCACAATCAACTTAAACATATACAGTACATGGAGGATACAAAATATATATTAGCTAAGTAGTATGATAAAACATAGTAAAAATAAACATATTTTATGAACTAATTGTTTTCAAAAGTGTCCAGAAAAAAGAAAATATTCTATCTGATTCAAAGGGATATTTTAAAACAGGAATTCTGGGTGCTTGTTGACATGACATGAGTCATGACTGAAAAATAAAATACATAACTTATTAATGGATTTGAAAATTTTCTCTCACTTATGATGAGCAGTTTATGCTGAAGCAGGTGTTACTTGCTTGTTTTGCTTTCTCATTAAAATTCAACTATGACTCATTACATTTGCAAAATGTTGCAAAAAATTACTGCAGAAGGAGAAGTGAAAATAGATAGTATCAGTTCTAGAATCTTAAAGGGTAGCTTTTCACTCCCAAATTTCATGATACTAAATACTCTTTTCAGTCATGGCAGAATTAGTATGGGGTAAGGGGCAGAATTTTCAAAGTAAGGGTTGTTAAAACAACAGTAAAATTATAGAAATGGCTTCATGGAGGCATTGCTGCCAATTTCCAATCCTGGGAGGAGCTTACTAACAGCTGGTTTTGACCAAATTTTAGAATACATGAGGAAAATTGCAATTAAATGGCTTAGAAGGAAATCAGCATTGTCAAAGGTTAGTTTTGTGTTCAAGTTAAAAAGGTGGCATCAAAATTGGTCCCTCTAATGTTAACCTGGCAGTCATCAGGCAAAGAACGCACAGAAATACCATCAATTAAAAACAATGACAGTATAAATATTACTTGATCAAGATCTCTATTTTTTGAAGATAAGTATTTTTTCTTTACTGATGAAAGAACATTGGATCAGCAGCATATGTTTAACAGTTTAAAATACAAGTGATGAACTGCCCAGTCACTATTCTAGTGTGGAAACTATTCTTTATTAAATTTTGCTTGGAATCGATCTGTTCTGATCATCTTTTCCATAAAGGCTAAACTGCATAGGTATAAATTCTAGCTAAAAATATGGGGCTAAATACCTATTGTTCTAGGAAATTTCAAATCATTGTCATGGTTTTGTCCAACAACAAATAGGTGTTGATTAATTTATTTAAAACTTGGAAAGTGGTTGATTTATTTAAAACTTTAAATTTGTTTTAATTGAGGATTTGAGAAAAGACTTAGATTGAGAATGACACTCTAAACATTCGACAGCTTCCAAGTCTACACCTATTTGATAGCTTGTATACCGCATGAACGCCAAGCATGGGGTTTTGGTTTGAGGTTTTCCGTGACAGTTATGGAAAAGAACTTCAGAAGCAAAAAAGCTGCGAATCTGGGCAGAAAATACATCGACACGCATTTAGTCTTGATTCAAATCACTAAAATCTTTTGAAATATCAACAATAAATTATTGAAATTCTTTCGCATTCAGCAGTCGACCTCGACAGTTTGTGCGGGCCTATCGAAAAGAGGAACAAGCTTTGCGTCTCTCTACTTTCTGCGAAGAACCTGCAATTTTCATCACTTTAGGGCAAACTAAATTACATCCTAAATCTTACCAAACCATGCCATATGCTCCTTCTCCAATGTAGCTAAGATTAACATATCTTGGGCCGACATCGAAAACTTGTCCGCGTACAAGCTCAGGGACTCCCACCGACGCCATGTTTTATTTGTTTCTGAGGTCGTCCACCAGAGGTTTCACAGCATCTATGGGTTTCAATTCAGCTCAATTTTGCATCACATGGTTTCTTACGGGTCTCTCCCAATCACTCCCAATGGTTTCTCAAATCTTCCGTAAAGTCGGACTCTTGTATTTTTCGTTTTTTCTTTCGTTCAGAAATGTAGAAAAAAACGATAGAACTGAAACTGCAGGTCTAGAGACCAATATAAAATTTTAAACAACCTTTGAATGACTCTCGCCCTCATTACGGAAAGCTTCATTACAGAGAAACCCGGAAAAAGACAATTGTGAGGGTCTAACCCAGCTACTGTAGAAGGTAGGTGTTCCCTTGGGCCTTGCTCCTCCAATCCTAAAACATCCATGCTCCTTCATATCTAACTTTGTGCTCTGAGTAATTTCTTCAATTTCAGAAATCCGTTGGCTCCCTAGCTCCCGTTTCTGCTGATGCTCCCGGTCCGACCTGTTTTAGGTCTTGCACCATTGCTCCAAAAAACCAGAAAAACCCCTGTCACAGCCTTGATTGTTTTACGAAGTTTTTGTTCAGCGAGAAGGTCGCCAGCGTTCGCCTGATGCATCGTACCGTTTCTGTTATCTTACAAAAATACCCTGTACTGAACAAAAACGGCTACTGCATGAACTACTACAACTCCTGAACAGCAACTAGGTTTATCAAACTTATAATAAGAGAGAGAATTCTATCTTCAGTGCCTTTGGGGAGCATTCAGACAATACTGATCAGCAAAGTTGATCAAACGCAAAATAAACATCAAGATTAGGATGTAACTAATTTTTTTCAACAGTATTCAATAACAACTGAGACAAGAATTTCACAATAAATTAGGCTACCATTAATTCTAACCATATCAACTGAAACTTTAATCTTGTACTGTTCTTAGGAATTGTTTGTGACAATAAAAAATTCATCAGTGGTTCTGGAACACAGTTGAAGCTAAAGATTGATCACGTGATATTCTTTAGTTATCTATATGTGCCCAATCACGAACAAGTGTCTTTAATTCCTGAAAAAAAAAACAGAAAAATGTCTCAGGTTTTGAGCCTCTGGCTTTGCACGTCAAAACGTCAAAATTCTACCATTCGCTTAAGCTATGGCCAAACTAGGAGACATGTCGCGCGCGACATTGAAATCGGTGCGTCTCCCAAGGAGGCTAAAGGTGCGAGTGAAAAGCGGTAAACATGTCTCTTGAGTCGCGGAGACAAGAAATGTTTCCGTTTTCTCCCAAAAACATTCGCGCGCTTCTCGCTGCAAATTTTGTCGCCGGAGACAAACTTTCCAAGTTGGCTAAACTGGGAAACATTGAGGGGACCCAGTCGTACTAATCGCTCCTATTACCCATCTTTGTTCTCTCCATTCACGGGCAAAATATGTTGAGATAAAATTTATATCGTACTCAGACAAATTTTATATCGGTCAGTGTCTATGCCAACCAACTCTGTCTATGACTCCTCCATTCAATATTGGTTATTTTTCGATAGCTTCCACCATACATGATTGCCAATATGATGTTTACACGACTTTTCTATAAAGAACCACTTAATAAGGAACCTACATCATGCCTACATGTTAAAGACAAAAACCTTAAAGAACCTTTCAATTTTGATGCCTTCTACTATGAATGGCACATTGGACAAGTGATGTTGTTATACACCAACTTTGGGGAATTCCGAGCCTATACAAAGATGCAAGTGACGACTATATTACACAAGACGATATCAATGGAATAGACCTGCTCTTCTTGATTGAAATTTCAATTTTACAAATGTCAAACTTCTCTTGTTTTTGGCCTTGTTTTATAGCCACAATTTAAAGACAATTTAAAGACAAAAACCTTAAAGAACCTTTCAATTTTGATGCCTTCTACTATGAATGGCACACTGGACAAGTGATGTTGTTATACACCAACCTTGGGGAATTCTATACAAAGATGCAAGTGACGACTATATTACACAAGACGATATCAATGGAATAGACCTGCTCTTCTTGATTGAAATTTCAATTTTACAAATGTCAAACTTCTCTTGTTTTTGGCCTTGTTTCATAGCCACAATTTAAAGACAATTTAAAGACAAAAACCTTAAAGAACCTTTCAATTTTGATGCCTTCTACTATGAATGGCACACTGGACAAGTGATGTTGTTATACACCAACCTTGGGGAATTCCGAGCCTATACAAAGATGCAAGTGACGACTATATTACACGAGACGATATCAATGGAATAGACCTGCTCTTCTTGATTGAAATTTCAATTTTACAAATGTCAAACTTCTCTTGTTTTTGGCCTTGTTTTATAGCCACAATTTTAATGTTATTCTTGCGTCTGTCACTAATGTACAGTTTGAGTTAAGGAATTAAAGACCAAATGGACCAAAAGAGGTCCAGAAACACGGAACTCTGGCAGGAACTAGCCCTCGAGCTAGGTTCTTTACAAAAAACCTTGTATTCTATTGTGGACTGAACAAAGTATATCAGGGGTGAAGGGATGAAGTGGCAAATGGCGAAATAAGGGAACTGAAAGAGCATTTTTAGTGTTGTCTCGACAATTTTGTCCATGACTGTATAGGAGTATTGGCAAAACAACAGAAAAAAACAACATGATTTCAATACAGTAAAATTCAGCAGGTCAACGGGATTTCAATGTAGTAATTTTCTACTACGATACAGCAATAACAAAGCAAGATGAACCTGTTGTCGTGAGATAAAAGCAACTGTTTAACAGCACAACAGAGGCAGCTTAACACTAAATTTGACAAAATTGTTCTTACGAAGCAGATGTGCATCATTCATATGAATGGCGCGAATGTTAAGAATACACAGTAACAGACTAAGTCACAATTTATCTCATCTATGATGTCTCAAATTGATCCTGCCAGTCATTGTTGGACGGATCAATTTGAGACATCATAGGAAAACACCAGATGGATTGGGATAACATTTCAGTGATTGATGAGGATAAGAACTGGAAAAACAGACTTGTTAAAGAAAGTATTCACTCATTTCTATCAACTCCTTATATCAATCAAGTATCTTACTCTATCCTAGATATCTGGTTGAATAACATCAAAAGTTGCACTGACGCAATTTTGGTACCACAAATTTAAGAAACTTAGCGCCAAAAAATACGAGCTTCCTCGCAGGTCTGGTCGACTTCACGCATTTCGATCCGATTCTCATTGTACGATGATTGGAGACGGATCTCTCCCGTAACGTTGCCCTACTAAATATCATATAGGCCTGTCATGATAAGTAATTACTATCATGTCTTATACAGGGACGAGGTTCTATTCTTTTCGTATGAAAAGTACGGTCTGCAGTCTGTTACAAGAATCTTTTAACATTGGTCCACTAAGGATGCTCACCTTTTTTAGCCTTTCAAAGATGACATGCCAGCCTTCATCATCTCATCCACCAAAAGGACGTTGCCAGCTATTGTTGAGCTAAAATAAAAATAAACAAATTAGTGCAGCAAATTGGCGTTTGATGATCATAATAATGGCGATTATGATCATCACGATGACCGAGATCATGAAAATCACGAGATCATGATCATTGGAATTATGATGATGATGATAATGATGACAATATCGATGATGACGATGATGATCACGACCATGATTAGGGTGATGATGACGATGATTATGAAGATGGCGATTATGACGATGATGATGATCACGGTGATGATGAGCGTGTGGTCATAATCATGATCATGACTAAGATTATGATGATCGTATTTTCGATAACGTTGATAACGATGATAGTGTTGATCATGACGATGATTACAATGCAGATATATTCCCAATGACGATTATGATGATAAATGATTCATGTAAAGGGATTACTGATTACTAAAACAGTTAATCAGCAAATCATCGAATCACACAAACACAAAATCAAGGATTTAGTAAATTAGTTAATCAAACAAGGAATCACTCACCATGAATTGATCAGCTGTTTTTTAACTTGATAGTTATCCCAAATGCCTGCTTGCGCTGGGTCCATTGCGTCGCCTAAAGACAATAACAACACGTCAAAGCAAGAAAAAAAAACCAAAAATCAATGCAATCAAAGACGGTGCTGCGGCGTCGTGGCCTAATTCAGTTGGCTGGTGGTGTAATAAGCTCAGCAAGGTCGGGGTTCGAGATCAAGGTATGGTAGTGCATCACAGCAAGGGTCGAGGTCTCGACTAGTTAACCTGCTACTGAGATCACAGCGACAAGAGCTAAATACACCATTTCACCTTCACTGCGTATCATAATGCTCTATTGAATGTCCCTATCAACAGGCAGTAAAAAAGTAAATGCTATTTGAAAGTTTCAGCCAAATCGGTGGTATTGACGAAAACGTAAACTCCTTTCTTTTCGAGCAGAAGTTTATGAAATGACGCATTTTCAGTAATTGCAGTGAACTTCTCAGGGAGATCCGTTTCACAAAAAACACCGATATTCGACTATAAAAATATCTTCATTACCTGTGCTCAAATCGATGCCAACTGGAACACCGGTCTTCTTATATTCAGCCTGTCAATCAGAAAAGTTGAAAAATAAAATAACTGCAAAGTATGCTTTTTAAGAATGTAGTTTATAAGAATATTGAGGCTCAAAACTGCAAACAATTTGACAGTAAATTTGACTGCTGCCAAAAGCATCTAACATACCTGAAGTTTGACTACTGATTCTTGGGCATCATATCCCGAGTTCCTAGCCAAAGTTTTCGGTATGATCATTAGCGCATCTGCAAATGCCTAAAACAGAGAACCACAGAATAAAGCAATAGTCAGCTTGGAGTTTCAAGCAATACAGAGCTTAATACAGGCAAGGCCAGCAGTATTGGCAGCTATGAAACTGATGTGGATCTGGAACTCATGACCATAGACTTTGGGACATGTTGCAACATTGTCATCAATTTGAGCAAAATTGATGTGTTGGTACGGTTCGCTATGTCTCGCCAACGTGTTGGCACAATATGTTTAATTTCAGTTGTTATTTAGGAGTCCTTGAAATGTGAAATAGATTTAAGCTGGCGTTTGAGTGGGCGCACGAGTTTTTCTTCGTCGTCCATCAAAAGAACGAGCAAAAAAACAAACAGATGCCTCCTTTGGGCCATGTTTGCAAGGGAGCATTTGTGCATGATATCAGCATCCTAAAACATCTCAGATGTTGAGATGGTATGGCAAACCGTACCAACAGGTTGGCCTTTTTTCAGCCAACGATGTTAGCACGGTTTGCGCCCGCCTCAAGTCTAGAACAAATACTCTGGGTAACAGCTAATTTACGGACCCTCGTCAAAAAATGTATATCTTACGCCTGTGCATCATACCGCCCAATTTTCAATCCACAACCTCTCTAATGGTGAAGGTGAAATGGTGTTTTAGCGCCAGTCGCTAGGATCTCAGTAATAGGTTAACTAATCGAGACCTTGATCCTGGCTGCAACGCTACCGTGGCTGGGCTCGAACCCTGGCCACACTGAGCTTCTGACACCACGAGTCAACTGGATTACACCTCGACGCCACACGGCCACAGCACCTTCAATCCCGCATCAAGGTGAGGTTCCACCTCTCAACGAATGAGATCTCACATAGGACGAGGATAAAACAATCTTAAAATAAATGCAAGATGAAACATACACGTAAATCAATCCGAAGTGGTTACGTAGTCATGGAAAAATTCTAAATGCTTAGATAAAATGCAGCAACACGTTTAGCATTGTAGATACCATTGTGGCAGCAAATTAAGATTTTATAAGCACTAACAATACCTGTACTCCTAGTCTTGCTTTTGATGAGACGGTGTTTTTGTATGTATCCAAAGCAGAGTTGATTGCCACTTCGAATGCTCCAGCACCTGGTACTACGCACTCTATACGGAAAAAGAGGAAACAAAATAATTAATCAACCATTTACATCAATTAGCCTCGGGGTAACATGTCTTATGAATGGAAGAGATTCGGAGATGTCAGTTGTTCGGAGGTGTCCGCTGTATTGAGGTGTTGTATTGAGGTGTCCGCTGTTCGGAGGTGTCCGTTAACGGACACTGTACTTAATCACTAACATGTTAAGGACAAACTAGCCCAGAAAATTTAAAAACAACAAGCCCAAGTCAAAGGTGAAGGTGAAGGCCAAATGTATTTTAGCGCCAGTCGCTAGGATCTCAGTAGAAGGTTAACTAATAGAGACCTCAGCCCTTGCTATGACGCAACCGTGGCTGGGCTCGAGCCCTGACGAAACTGGGCTTCTGGCACCACGACCCAGCTGGGTTACACCACGACGCCGCAGCACCTTAAAAGAAGACTCGTTCTTAAAAAAGAGTAAGCTTGAATTGAACATGATACATACTGTCTTCGATAGCATTTTTCACGGCTCTCAGTCCATCGTGAACGGCATCTTTTATCATCGTAATCGTGTGCTTGTTTGGACCTAAAACATAAGAGTTTGACACTCTGATAAGGTTATTCTTTAAGGGGTTTGTACAGGGTTTTACTTGATCATGACATATAAGAACAGCTAGGAGGAACACGGTTGACAAAATTGTGTTCCACTCTTCAGAAACAAAAGCAAAAACAACTCAACCAAAGACGGCTTCAGTCGAGGGACAATTCGCTTCTTGAAAACTTATACATTCTTTGCTGAGATTTCTATTTTTTTCAAGAAGTTTTCCATTTCGAGGAGTGAAATGTTCTTGTAAAAATAGGTGCCGTCATCATTAAATTCTAATTAATCGTCGAAGGGCGACGGCGCGAGTTTAGTCGCGGTTTCGGCTGCTGAGTTCTCTTCCACAACAATGCAACTGCAAAACGCTTGAGTTATAACAAGAACCTGAAGACAGGCAAGATAACGTTGTCGCCAGAACGTCGAATATCAAGACGCGAGAAAATAACAAGTGCTCAACACCATTCTCTCCTCGCAACGTCTTATTTACTTCTGACGCATAAAATAATCTTATCGAGATGGAAGCTCAATCCGATACTAGGGTCACAAAGTCGACATGCAAAACGTCGCCTTAAACGGGGGAGAAGGGGGAATCAATAGATAATAGCAAAACTATTTAGGCCGTTCCAATATATTTTGTCCAAGATTGTAGTTCTCAACACCATTCTCTCCTCGCAACGTCTTATTTACTTCTGACGCATAAAATAATCTTATCGAGATGGAAGCTCAATCCGAAACTAGGGTCACAAAGACGACATGCAAAACGTCGCCTCTACCCATAGGGAAATTTTCCAACATTCCCAAATCGAGGTCTAGTATGAGTATACAAGGTTTCACAGGCTGACACTCACGAGCAGTAAATTAGGCCCTGAGGTCCTTTTCAATTTTCTTCAACCACGAAAAAAAAACAGTCTATTGTGGTCCATTACTGGTTTTCCATATTCGGATATTCGAATGTCATGGAAACTTGATTACTTTACTAAACAATTTATAGCATGCAGATGACACCTTAACTGCAAATTCGGGTCGTAATTTTCAATCACAAGTTAAGGAAGGAAATAAATGAATCCTCGAGAGTCCTTACATGTTCACGTAATTTGAAAGGCTTTTTCAATAGAAATCGTCTAGACAAGCGCATTTTTGGGCAAGTTTGTGGGATTCTTCAACATCCTTAACTTTTAGTTCCCGAGATAACCTAGTCAGGCAAGAGCAACTTTAATTTTTTGTATTCTGTGAATTTGAAATTGAATTGAATTGAAGCAATCAAGTGAAAAGCCCACAAGACAGGCAGACATCAGTTCATCGACTTCTAGACCAAGAAGTTGCGAGATTTACAACGCCTATCCGAAATTCGCAAAATGTTGGAGCTGGTCATCATCTTCAGTGCACTGTTCGCTGGCGCAGCAGCACTGCATGCGTACTATTTGTGCAAAGTGATGAAGAATAAAGAACATCCTGGGTTCGTTTCTAGTTTAGCCCTGGGACAATACGGGAATGTATATCTATAAACATGCAGCATTTGATTCAGAAAGGCATTTGATGTAACTTATTTTCATTACTATACTGGAGGTTTTGATTTTCGAACGTATTGAAGATCGTAAAGTTGGGAGGTATTGGTTTAGCAGCAAAGAAGAACTAACGAAAAGCAATGTTATCTAAAATATCGAAAATGGAGTTCTGCAGAAATTTAATCAGCTTTCAATCTTTCAAGGATAATCTATTCATTTGTGTAAAAATATCAATGCTTTCTCTTTGGCCTATTCAAGAAATTTAAGGAAATCTAGCAACAATGACAAACTCAAAATGGTCTTCCAAGCTGTGAGTCTGACGTGACTTCAAATTTGATGGATGAAATTAAACTATGTAGCTTATGAAATGCGAATGGCTGTCTTCTTTGTCAAAGAACAGTAGATAAGCTTATAAAAGAATACTGTTCTTATGTAGCTGTTTAACACTTTAGAAAATGTAATCAAATGATCTCTATCACTCGAACTAAAGATGTGGTTTCGCTTTGGTAGCATCAAAGTTAATTGATCGAGACGTCCCTATTTAAATCAACTTTGGCTACTGAACAATTCATGCGGAGGCAATGTGGTTTAGCGGACAAGACTGCATTTTACTTTATAATACACCGACCCTAAGATGACAAATAAAATCAAGAAACCGCAACTTGGAGTTTGGAAGCAATATGTGTTTTTTATATGGAATTTCTTTATAAGGAACTCGAGGCTGAAAATTCCCAATAGGTAACTTTAAGGAGCTGTCGAGGCTCGGATGAAAAACTAAGAACCACTTTTTTCAAGAACAAGACGGTTTGTACAAGCCAATTACCAGATAACAATATATTTCCCAAAAAAGACTCCATTTACATTTAAAGTTAGAAAATGAAGCAAGTTTATATGAATTTGCTGTACAAATTAGTATTCAAAACATATCTGACGATAAGGAACAGTATAAGGAACTTTCAGATTTTGTTGAAAAATTAAGGAACTCCAGCTCCAAATCAGACCAAAGATTCCTCATAAAAAACGTGCACTTTCTTACAATTGATGTTTATTTTATAGCCTTATTTTTCTAAACTGCATGTTTTTCTAGCCGTAAAGCATAGTAACTCTCTATAAGTTGGGTGTTTATATAAAAAATGTTCAGAAATACTAGCAAAGAAAACGCAAAAATTTAAGAAACTGAGCACTGATCCAGAGCTTGATGACCAGGGACGATAAACAAACAAAATAATTGAATTTAAATTAATCAATATCACCTGACCTTTTATTAGAATCGTTACAGATTTCGCATTTGAAACATCTTCGATGAAAGTGAATTTATCTTCTCCCTAGGATAGACAAGAATGTGATCGTTTCTTGAACTGGCCAAACGATCAAACGTTTGCAAAACATTTGAGATTTGCTTTACAAGCCCTGTTTGACCGTTTGGGTACGTCACAAAACATTGCTTGACAAGCAAATTTTCATCATAAATGTTTTTGAAAAACTTTGGAAGAATTTAATGCTTCGTAATGTTACGGGGGTTGGAACGACATCTCGAACAGCAAAAACAATAGCAGCTATTCTATGAGACAAAGTATACCTAACGATTTCTAGTCTTGGTATCTCAGTGGTAGTGACAAGTGAAGAATGACATCATGCGTTCACGAGCACAAGGCTCTGAAATCAGGGCAAGGATAACAATACATCATTGATACCAAGATTTATGCCTGCTAAATACTTTAATACTAGCACTGTATGAATGACCAAACATTGTTTATCGAACATTTAAAATTTGCTCATTAAAGAGAATCGACTAGGCCAAAGGCAGTGAATTTTAAAAATAGCCTATTCAATCACTGTGAATTTGAAAGACAGTTTGTCATGCCAGTGATTTTTTGCACTGCACAATAGAGTCAGTTTATTGTCCATTACGAAATAACGATAGTTTATTTGTGGTATCTGAGAGCAACTGGCCCGTGCCAGCTTTAACCTTGTCGATTCCTTTTAAGCAATGTTTGAATGTTCGGACACGTCAAAAACAATGCTCGACAAGCAAAAATGAGCAAAATTTATGGAGTGATGTCAGAGCTTAAAAACAACATGCTTGACAGCTTTGTTTTACGATGTAGCCGAACTGTAAAACACATTGTTTGACAAGCAATGTCTGATCGCTTGACAAAGGCTTAATGCTAGCAGTGTTAGGACCCATCCTAGCGATCAAACATTGTTCAATTACAAACAATTTCCTCCATTGTTTGTAAAATATCTGAGGTTTGGCTGTCAAGGAACGTTTGAAAGTTTAGCCACGTAGCGACTTGACAAGCAAAAATAAGCGAAATTTGTAGAGCAATGCTTGGTGTTAAACAAAAAGTTCCGATACGATCAAAACATGTTTGACGAGCATTATTTGCGTCATCGCCAAATAGTAAAACAATTGGCTTGACAAGCAAGTTTCAAATGTTTCACAGACAATGACTGATCGCTGGGCCAGAGCATTTATCTCATTTTCCTGCAACGTAAGAGGTTTTTACCTAGCTCTTCTTGGCATAGAAACCTCCCTACAATTAGAGAGCAGATACTTCATATTCTTAATAGGAGAACAAATCGAATTATGAATAGAATTGAAACATCCAGACTTACCAACACGTGCTCATAGACGAGACCTGCATGACCCAGGCAATCTGGTGCAAGATCTTCAAATGAGTTCATTGCAAGACCACCACAAGCAAGTACTATCCTAAGCGAACAAATTTATACTTCAGAAACTACAGTTAAACGATAGTTCAAAGGTACAAAGTAATTTAAAAGAAATAATTCAAAACGGGCACCGTTAGGCCTATTCAATAGCAAGGTCTTTGTTTCAAAACTTGACCAACTCAAGCCAAAACAGTTAAAATGGAACGTGAAGATTACGTGCACTTTCAGTTCAACTCAGTTCATATTCTTTGCAGGAAAGAGTAGGAATGAGGGTCGCTATTTAGAGGTAGAATCAAATCTATCCCTAATTAAGGGCAAGAAATTTAAAACAATTATATTTTCAAAAATCTCGCGTCATGGCCTTGATTGGTGACTAATCTAAGGCAATAGCTAAACAAATACGACAATTCGTGTGTCCTTTCAGTTTCCTTCAGTTTAGGGTGATTAACATTGCTAAAGTCAGTCAATTTAAGAACAGACATGACTGTAGAGTGAGTGGCCAAGCTTCTCAGTCAGTTCTCGTTAGACAACTGAAGTTAAGCTTGGTCGTGTAAGGTCAGCATCTGGATGGGTGACTTTCCAGATGGATGACTAAACAACTCACTCTGCTGTCCTTCGGAAGGGACGTTAAACTAGGGGTCCAATGCCCGGATGCGGCATGCATACATAATAGGCCTAAATAAGCTGAAAAAGCTAGAAATAACAGCCTACTCCAAAAAGTACAAATAACAATAGAATACTAGAAGTTACGAAGAAGTTATAAAAGATTTAACTTTGACATCTCTCAGTGGTAGTGACAAGTGTAAACATGACATCACATGAAAAGCATCAGAGAATTCATATGTATACATCATCGATGTCAAAAGAAGGGCAAAGGGACAATTAACAACATTGAGTTTAACTTAAAAGGAGATAAACATATAAGGTTGATATGAATAGTTTACTGCATGACCATTGGAAGTGCCCAAAACTCATTTTAGTGGGACTCCGTTAATACATTCAGCGCAATGGGGCAAAAAAGGGTAACATGTGCTCGAATTAGAGAGAGACAGGTTTCTATTAGAGAGTAGGCGGTTTCAATTAGAGAACTAAATGTCAAATAATTAGAGAGAGGTCACTTATAATTAGAGACAAGTTACTGATAATTGGAAAAGAGGGTAAGGGCATATTCTCCCCCTGATCATATAGATACCTACCCCCCGAGGGGCTAATCACTGGTTAGGTGGGTATCTATATGATCAGAGGGAAGTTTTTGGGACCAGGTGGCGCGCAGCGCCGCGATGACGCCGCGGATCCTTTAAGGTTGCAGAAACATTAAGGTCGCAGAAACACATTTCTGATACATGGTCATTTACAATGTTACTCCGACAATGTTATACCTTTCCATATTTCTTCTTTTGCTCGTCGTAATGCAACTATTCCTTCCTTGGCAAGCATATCAAGAGACAATGGATCGATTCCCTATAAAAAAGAGAATATATATCAATAGTGCCTCATGTATTATCACCAGGTATACCAAATAATTTCTAGTCTCGGTATCTCAGTGGTAGTGACAAGTTAAGAATGACATCATGCTTTCACGAGCACAAGACTCTGAAATCAGGGCAAGGATAACATTACATCATTGATACCAAGATTTATGCTTGCTGCTAGCACTGTTAGGCCCTAGACTTATTACACGAGTCTCAGTTTTGCTCATAAAATCTATACCAACAACAACAGCAATTCGTTACACGGAACTTTGACCAGTTTGAACAGCTTTCTACCAACAACAACAACTAAAGATGGTAGCTGTGATAACAGGGACTTTTGTTGTAAGTCTATTTAGGCCCCGGCAAAACGATCTAACATGGTTTGTTAAATCATCAGAAATGACATCTTCAACAACTCTACTAGACAGAGGGCTTGAGCTTTAAGCAGCAGAACTACCATTCTTGCTGGCTGAATGGACCTTTTATGTGTACGAAGAATGAGTACACTATGTGAGGGGTTCGATCTAACGCATACAGGGATAGACGGAAATGTGTAACAAAAGATCCAGCAGCGAACAATGGGTACAGAAAGCCCCGCAACAATGGTCGAAACTTTAGATCTGGCGGCAAACAATCGGTACATAAAAGCCGCTACAATGTGCACGAAACAATCAACGCAATGACTCATTCTGTTTACTTCAAAACGATTGGAATATTCCTACATACGTCAACTTTTGCCAATAACAAACATTGCAAACATTCTTGACACTGCGACCAAGGAAACTGGGCCGAGTGCGGCAATTTCGAAAAGAATTTGTGTTCGAGGGACTCGAAGGAACGGGGTTGCTATAACCACAAGCACCACCAGGATCTCCACCATCATCAGCAACGTCACAATCATCATCATCATCATTATCAACGTTTAGGACTGACCAACATTTATCCGATTTGAGGGGGATGGAAAACAACTTAAGGGTGTAGTAAGAGGTCGTTTGTTCAAATATTGGCATGTTTGGGACTGATAATGACAATTCGAGCGGGCTCGTTGCACTAAATTTAGGTTGTCGAATGACCATGACTCTCTCTCTCGTCTTCAACTTGTTGTATTCAGCTATTTGATGGGTTAGAGCAATGCATACACGCTAAAACTGTAACATTCGATGAAGCAGCGAACAATGGATGCAAAAGCGCTGCTACAATGGTGAAAACAATAGATGCAAGGCCTCTTTGCTGTTTAGTCACCAACGTCACACATGCACACGACATCACGAGTAAGGAAACTAAGGCAAAAGGCAGAAATTTCAAAATGGATGGTTCTAGAATATGGTGCGATCAGTCAAGTCAAGCCTACAGTCAATCCAAAGTCAAACCCAACCCCATCACAGTCTTCCCCAACCTTTATCTATCACCACCCACATCATCATCATCATCATCATCATCACCATCATCATCATCATCATCATCATCATCATCATCATTATCATCATTAAGAAGATCATAATAATCATCATCGTAATCATCATCATTATCACGATCATTATCATGCATACTATTATTATCATTATCATCATTATAATGATCATCGTCATTATCATTGTTAAGCATAATCATAATCATATATGTGGTTATCGGTATCAACATAATCATGGTCATCATTATTATCACCATCATAATCATCATCAATATTATCCGCAGCATCAGGATAGTGATTTGTTTCAATATTTTCGTCATCATCGCCATCATTATCATATCTGGCCTGCTCAGCGTACCAGCATTCTTCGTACACAGCGACAGGCGCCCTATCTTCAACAAAATCTTGGTCGGCCCGACATTTTTCTAGAAAATTGAAGGCATGTTGAGTAGGGGAATCCATTCCGTGTGCAGTGACCAGAATTGCAGTTGTTTCAGGAGAGATATTGCAGCAAATTTTGCTTCCGATTCACGTTTAATGGGAGTTAAAGTGAAAGAAAGTTTATCTGCTCTAGGATCAATTTTTTATCAAGTATTTTCTTTTTTGCGAGTTACTTGCATCTTGTCGCTTGAGCTTCAATAGATATTTTTAACATTTTCTGTCACAGATTCCTTTTCTCTCATATTCTTCCATTATTCATGAATGAAAAGTAAAATCTGCAGCAAAATCTGCCCTAAAGCGACTGCGATCAAGCTTATTACATGCGGTGATTATTCTCTTTCTCAAGATATCTACCATTTTCCAGAAAAATGTCGCGCCAACCTAACCTGCACCACAGATTTCACCATCTGTGACGCAGGCAGGCTACGCCAACCGAGACCTCTTTGAAAGGTCTATATAGAGAAAACAGAAAGGTTTTCCTATAATTGTCGCATGATATTTCTGAAAAATCACTTATACCACTTAACAAGAGGGCCATGAACCTAATGAATACCTTCTGATTGACGACAACGAAACCCTTGTTATTTCCATCGCATACGCTTTTCTTTAAATCTATTATCTGTTTAACTCTTTGGTCTGTATGTTGCCTCTCAGCTTTTACGAGTTTCTCTCTGTCTTCAGCACTTTTGTAAAAGAACCCTGCATTCACTTCGCTGAAAAGAAAAAAATCTTAGATCAGGAGAATCGATAACGATATCTGATATTGTAGAAAACATTACGTCATCTTGAAAACATGCGGTGATGTCCAGGATATTCACAATAGTAAGAGAAAGGATTTGAACTAATCGACTTTGACGATCATGACGATCCATTGAAGATCAAGTTACGATGGAGACTTTTAATGGAAATCACACCTACATGATTTCGAAGGTACTGTGGCGTGGCGTTGGGGCTTAATGTAGCTAAAATTAACGATGTCCACGACTGAGATGACTGGAATGATATAAACCTTAAAATCGCAAACTTTGAGCGCTCATAAAATGAATAACACAAGCGCTAAGATAGAAACTTTGCACCTAGACAAAATTTTGGCTGCTCAATACGAGTATGGTATCAAAAACTCTCTATCTAGAAATCTAACGAATTTTCATTATCGCGGCTGCTCCTCGAAAAGGTCTATTGAGCTCCGTCAAGGGTGTGGAAAAAGTAGACTTCGCAGGTTTCCGATTCCGATTGCGGATTGGAAAAAACGCAGTTTCTTGCGACTTAAGAGAAGCAGACTTAAAGCAATGTCTCTGCAAAGTCTGCGAAATCTTCCATCTCTGAAGTCAGGGAAGCATGGAACCTACAGGTCTCAAATTTTTCTGACAATTGTCAAAAAACGGGCTTTGATCTCTCGGAAGTCTCGAGAAAAGAGAATATGCAGAAAGAAAGCTGTGGCTAAACTAGGAGAGTTGTCGGTGCAGCATTGTATTTGGCATGTCTCCAAGGTGGCCAAATATGTGAGTGACAAGCGAGCAACATCTCCCCAGAGTAACGGAGACAATAGATGTTCTGTTGTTTCCCAGAAACATTTTCGTGTCTCTCGCAACAAATTTTGTCTTGCCTTACAAAGTTGCCGAGGTGGCTAAACTGGCAGACATCAAGAGGACATGTCAGTCACGCTGGACATGTCTCTTAGTTTAGCCAGGCCTTAAATCTGAATGAGTTACGTTTATAACTCAGCCTCAAAACGTCCGCTGCAAAAAAATAATTTTCAGTAGAGTAAAGATATATTGAAGTTGACGACGTTCACGATCATATGGAAAAAGGCTTTCAGCGCAGCTTATGCACAGTTACATAAGTCAATGTCTCAGTGGTAGTGACAAGTGCTTTAACATCAAGCTGTAGGTCAGAAGGTTTTAAATCTACATCATTGACATTGACAGCAAATCTAACGACCCCTTTACTTAAAGCTATCAAATTTTGATGCAGAAAACTTTTACGAACCCACCTTTTCTCATATTCAAGTGAAACATTGCAAGTAAGGATATAAGCATCTTCAACTTTCCTTTTCATGTCTGGGTGTCTTGCACCATGATCCATAACAAGACCACGGACTAACCTACAAAAGTTATTGATTGGCATTACTATACAACAACCTGCATCATATTTGATTTTTCAAGACTGGTGAACGATGCAATTCACTAAAAGTTAAAACCCTCAACCTACTGCTGAAAGCTATGCCAGCCCACTCAAAAGCACAATAATATGGCCAAGGACAGTTAACATTGTTAGCCTAGCTAAATTCCATGCCCTTAATATGCTTTAATACAACATTTGGTTGATTTTGTTTGGTACAGGTCGTTTATTAGACCATTATATTGTGTTGGTACCTGATAGATATAAAATAGTATATAAGAATACATTTCCATTCTGGTATCAAGTCTTTTCTAGAAACAATCAATATAAGAAAAGCTTCTTGGATAGCTACCTAGATAAACTATTTGCCTAAAACATTCTCTTACTTTGTTTCTACTTCTGTTTTATGTCTCATTTCCATAACTTCTACCATATGTAAATCAAGCTGTTCATTTTCTTTCTGTATTGCTAATACTGCATCAACGATTATCTAAAATACAAGATGCCAACTTCTACAAAGTTGAATCAGGCAAACAAAGGTTGGTTTCATCTAGACTTATCACAACCCTCCCACTCTTTTGGAAACAGCAACAAAAACTACAACAAACTTAATTGCTGTTTCCCTAGTTGGAGAGAGGTGGTGGAGTGGGGAGGAGGGTAGACTATGACAAAAGTAGTCTATGTTTCATAAACCAGACAGATCAAAATGGTACCTAAGGTACATCATTTTGAAATAGGTGGAATTATGTCATTCTGCCCAATGTCAGACATTAAGGTCTTTTCTGATGCTTATACTCTGAGGAGTGCTAGACAAAAACTTATAAAGTATGTCCAAAAAGGTTTCCACTGTTTCTCACAATTTTAACTTAAGTACAAGGACCTCAAAAGCATATTATTAACAAAATAGTTCAGAAGAAAATGTCTATGTCAATGTCTCAGTGGTAGTGACAAGTAACTTGACATCAAAGTGTGTCAGAAAATCTAAACTTTACATCATTGACATTGACAGAACTCTTAGAATGCCTAACAAGCACCTATGCAACAACATAGCAAAACAATCATACTTGCCTCTGTAAGATGATCAGCAACATCTTTGCTGAGTTTGGTCCTCAGAGATGTTCTTGCCACATTTATCAAAGTGTCTCTATCAATGTTATTTTCTACTTTGACTTTTTCTAAAACCTGAAGGAAGAACAAGAGTACATGAAATAAATGAAGACACTTGGGTACCATATATCTAAATAGATTCAATTATTGAAATCTGGAAGAAATATCCCCAGTAATTACCCAGAAAATTCCTAGGATATCCTAGGAATTTCCCAGCTTTTTTGGTACGGGTAGCACTCAAAAAATTTTGCCACCGCTGCTTATTGGAAAAAATTGTGTACTGAAAGAAATGTAATAAATTTCATAAAGGGAACTTGTTGGGACATACCTCTAATGCTTGAGCTTTGGCAAGCTCAAATCCCTCAGCAACAAGTCTTGGGTGAAGACCCTGAGAAAAGGAGATACAGTTGATGACATGCATTTTGATACTCATTCAGAGGGAGATTCCTTGGCCAGGGCTTGGCATGGTTTCCAGGAAATATAATATGAATTGTCACAGAGTTTTACAGAGCTTCAAAATTGTAAGCAGTAGCAGAAAGAACTTTGGACACACTAAAAAGCATTCATCAGACACACCTCAGAGTATGAATATTACACGCTTTTTTTTATAAGGAACCTACCTCAAGGCCTAGTTCTTAAAGTTCCTTATTTTTGGGCCTCTTTTGAGGCAATTGTAGTTCCAAAAGTTCCTTAATAGTTCCTTAATTTTAACTGCACATACAGCGGTCTTAACAATAAAAGAGAGACATTTGCATGCGAGCAAAGCTCGAGACTACTCAAAGACACATTGGATACATGCTTAACATACAATTTATGTGATTTTCGACTGCAAATGAATGGAACCGCTTTCTAATTCTTGATTATTTGCAGTGATAAAATTATTCAACATTCAAAAGTTCCTTAATGACTTTCTCTTTAGTAGTATAAGTTCTTTAAATTTTCGGGCCTTCTACATGTAGGTTCCTTATAAAGTGGTTCCTTATAAAAAAAAGAGTGTAGAAATGAAACAATCTGCCTTGCTCAATTTTTTCAATTGTCGCGGTCTGTTTCTGAGGTTTATACTCTTTGGAGTGTCAAATGAAGAAAGCTCTTAAATATGTTTTCTCCATTGTTTGCAATAGTATGAATTACTCACCTCCGAGATATATAGATCTGCCTACAAACAAAAGAAAAATCTTAATCAGTAATTTGCTTTAGCATAGCTTTGTAGAGAATACTCACTAATGCAAAATCCAATATCAGATACACGCATTTTTTTTTTATAAGGAAGTTCGGCTCAGGGTCAGTACTGAAAATTCCTTAACTGATGGTGAAAATTGAGTACTCAATATTCCTTAGCAATTCCTTAACTTCTTACTTTGTGATTCTTAAAAACAACCAATGGTCAAGGAAATATAGGTCATAAAGGTTTCAGAAGACGAGTAGAAATGAATACTGATTGAAAACCATTGGCGATAAGTATTTGTTAATTCAAAACTTCATTTTTTTAATTGAAATGCTAAGTTAAAGAAAAAGTCAGATTCCTTAGTAGTCTCCGGTCCAGTACTAGAAATTCCTTAAGTTTTTGGCAGCCAGAGTACTACCTTCCTTATAAAGCACTTCCTTATAAAAAATGCGTGTACATTCAGTATAACAAGTTGACATACAAACCTGTTTCAGAAGTTCACCAATGATTAGAACATTTGATGTAGTACCATCACCAGTTATATCATCCTAGATCAAGAATGGACAGTATTAATGTCTTTGATCATTGATATTCATATGCATTTATTTAAAATTATCAAAAACATAATGCTTGATTGTATTTTGCATGTACCTGTGCAGTTGCAACTCTGGCAATAAGTGATGCAGTAGGGTGCTGGATTTGCTGTATAAGAAAAACGAAAATATTTTAATTGGCATTTTTAATCAAATGATCAAGTCTGTAATCACAACAGGTGTATATTCTAAGTCATCCACATGTGGGACACATGGTGACAATGCCATCAGGTTTTGGACCTTCGCTTTTTGGAGAATCAAACGGCTTGTGATGGTACAGTACGAAGAAATCAATTTTTATGCATCTTATGAATAATATCACAATAAAATTTTTGTTTTCCCACTTGCTTACAATATTCTTTTAAAATTTTAAGTGGCCAATTTCAAATTATTTTGGTGCATTTTGTAACACTTTTCAGAAGAGTGATGGATATGTAGCTGTTATTTTTAGCATTAAAAGGAGGAAATTACCATTTCATGGAGCAAAACATTTCCATCTTTGGTCAGTTTAATGTCACCTGCACCTGAAACAAGCCTGAAAAAAATAAAGCAGCCATCAGAATCTAAATTAGTCACCTTCCTAACAAATGGGGAAAAGGCTACCATAAAATTAACCATGGATTTTGCAGACACATTCACATAAGAATCTTTGATTGAAACTTCATGTTCCCTAACAAAATCATGTTCCCACAGGAATTTTTGCACATTGTGCACTAAAGGCTATTGTTTTTTAAACAATAGGGATTGTTTTCCAAACAACAGGGGCATCGTTTTCTATTGCATTGGTCAAAATTGTGCAATGAAGTTCTATGGTACACAACAAAGTTTTCACCCAGGCCAGGTTAGGTTCCCAAACAAGGAGGCATAAAAAATGTTAATGGACCAAGTTAAGTTCTGCATTCTTTTTTTTATACATGGATTCCTCAACCATCTACTTAAGCTAAGCTTATTTTTCAATATCATTTAAGACAGCTTTCAAATCATGATAAATTTTTACGCAAAAAGTTTTTGCATTTTCAAGGTGTGTCCCTCTGTCAGGTGTTGCTGTTTGTTGCCTAGGCCATAAACAAAGACTCACATCTTCATAGTTCCTTTGGGGCCAAGATTTGTTTTCAGGACTTCTTGAAGGCCTTTAGCAGCACTTATGTTGATCTGCAGGGCTTGAGCTGCCCTAGCGAACTCGGCTTTTGGGTTTACAAGGCTTATTGCTGACATTCTTGATCCTGTTCTTGGCTGTCAACCTTCTGATAAAAGGAAATAAGCTTCGGGAACATTCGGCTATAGCCGCGACTTCCACATGGTTTTGGATCTCGTTTTGATGCTGCGAAGGAGCCTAATTCGAAATTTCCGCGATGGTGCATTGTTCAAGACGTTCATGGGGCTTCGGAGAAAGCAGGCTCCCCCAAACGAGCCCCCGCATGCCTCAAGTTCGCTTTTGTACAGAAAAATAAGCAATTTACATTTACACAGAGTGCAATGGGCGCTAATTGAGGCCACGAGGAGGGCCGAAAAATCGTCCACCCAGCACAAGCAATCGCGCAGTTATGTTCCCAATATGAAAATCACGAATCCGTTTCATGTAATTTCACGCTACACGTTGGAGCTTAGATTAGATTCACGCACAGAAAATTCTCGCTTGTCCAATAACGCAGCATTCAGCATCGCTTGCGCCTTGCAGGGTCTCCTAGATAGGTCAGGAACAAAAATTTAATGTATGCATTTTATTTTAACGCAATATATAATAAACAAGAGTCATAAAAGCACAATTTTGACAATATTCGTTGTTAAATGTCCTCAACTACACTGTAAAAGTAAAAGCAATTAGGCGTACAAATTACACAGACAGAACAGGACCCATATTACTACAGTATCTTGTAGCTTAGAGTCAAAATCATCGAAAAAACGCAAGCAGGAACTATAAGTTGGATTTTCCATATAAACTAAATAAATGTTGCTAAAAGTGTTTCTCAAACAAATACTGACATCTGAGATGCTTAAAATTTATCTCAGCTAAATTTTGTTCTTTCCAATTTTAGCCTGGTCAGGAAAAACAGTTTTCAGGTATTTCTAGTTAATAAATTTGGAAAACTTTTGGAGGAGTAGAATCGTGATTTCAGGTTGAAATTACGTCAAATACTTCAGGATGTGGTCTTTAAGCTATTTATCGATGAAATTTCCTCGACAAATTTGCTAAATAAAACGATTATCGTAAAGTTACTAATGGAGAATATAAGAAAAAGTACAGCGGAGATTAACCACATACGAATTTTAATAAAGCATGGCCAAAAACAGATAATGTCCAACGTATTCTTAAAGCTATTTGTGCCAGCATGAAAATTGTTCAACAGTATTTACAGTCCTTCCATTCTGTCTTCATAACTTCAAGTTCAGACAGAGAGTGCAAAGTTCTTTCGTGGCAGCAGTCCTCCTGATTTATAGAGCGTTCTGTAGGGGTTCATTGTGCTGGTCACTTATCGTTCTGTCGATGATTCACTGCTCTCCGACTCTTCCGATGAAGACGACGACGACGACGATGAGGACGAGGAAGACGACGAAGACGATGAAGAAGATGAAGACGAGCTCGATGAACTACTTGTTTCACTTCGCTTCCGTTTCTTATGTTTTGACGAACTAAAAGCAAAGAAAGCTTTATTTCAATCGTTAACTGATGAAAAACATTTACAGGACAAAAAGATAATTAGCATCATTAACAAAGATAAGTTTGTTAATTGTTAAAGAATGAAACCATAAGATAATCCGAAAAAAAGCCCAGGGAAAACGACTGCAAAGACCGAATCACACTAATCTTGCTGAGGAAAATTTGCTCCACATTCTTCTTTGTGATGGTAGAAGACCAGGGAATGTGACAGTGTAGAGTGTGCCTTAAAGTTGCTGCACACTGTTGCACAAGACTTTTCCTAAACTTTTCTGAAGCTAATAATGTTCACCCTGACATGTTCACCCTGTCATTTATCCAACCTACTGAAAATCTATTTTGTTTACACATTGGACGTGGGAATAAGTGTGTAAAATGCTAAAATGCCTTGTGAGTTAAAATGTTCTGAACGTGCACCCTCTCTTCAGATATATATTCATCTTGTTGCTGCCTAGTTATAGGATTTAAGGACAGCGTCAGAGTGTTAAAAGGACCAATCGAATCAAAGGAGCGATGCAGAAAGCTTTGTTGTCAGACAAGCAAGTCTAATTCCATGAGCCTCCTCGCTCTTGCCCAAAATCAGATTCAGCATACATCAATCGCAGTAAAACTATTGCACACTAAATCTTAACAAGTAATAACATAAAACACAACTGGGTTCTGTTTTTAATACCTCTTCTTCTTCTTAGATGAAGATTTTTTCTTGGATTTTTTTCTTTTCTTGTCAATCTTCATTGACTTCTTACTCTTCTTTTTGCTTTCTCGTCAGATGACGACGAACTTGAATCTTCTTCTGATTTTTCCTCCGACTCTTCTTTCGATTCTGATTCATCATCAGATTCATCTGAACTATCTGAGGTTTCTTCTTTCTTCTTGGATTTTGTCTTCCTCCCACGTTTTTCTTTTGACAAAGACTTCTTCTTCTCCTTCGCAGAGCTTGCTGAAGATGACTCCGAGGAACTGGACTCTTCCGAGCTGCATTCTTCGCTCTCGCTAGACGACGATTCACTAGAGCTCGACTTAGCTTTGCGTTTCTTATCGTGGCGCTTTCGATCATGGTGCTTCTTCTTGATTCTATCAACAGACTTGTTGTTTCGTTGTTTCTCCTTTATTGTATCAATTCCTGCTTTAACTTTTTCTTTAGAAGAAGCTCGCTGCTCTGAACCCTTCTTTGAACTCTTCTCAACCTTCTTTGTCGACTCCTCAACTTCAGATTCATCTTCAGATTCAGAATCTTCTCTTTGCTTCCGACGCTTCCTTGAGCCTTCGCTCGCAGCTGAAGGTTCACCCCTACGTTTGCGGGAGCCAGTTTTCTCATCTCCACCGTCTTGCTTCTTTCGACTCGATTTAGACGGCTGTTCTGCTTCACTTTCGTCATCCGAAGAACTCTCCTCGCTACTTGAATCTGATTCTTTCGGCTTTCTTTTTCTATCGGCTTTCTTCGAGTCTTTCTTTTCTTTGGTTTCTTCAACTTCGGATTCAGATTCAGAGGATGATTCAGACACTGAAGATGACTCAGATTCTGATTCAGATGATGATTCTTCACTACTTGGATCTTTTGTTTTTCTTTTCTTCTTTCCACTTTCAGCATCTGCCTTGCTCTTCTTCTTCGCCTGATCTTTGGCTTTTTTACGGCGTCGATCTTTGCCAGCCCTTTTCCTCGGAGGGCTTTCAGGACTCGATGAGCTCGAGCTGGAATTGGATGGTGAATCAGATTCATCCGACGACTCTGACGCCGAACTGCTCGACTCTGAAGATCGTTTCTTCATTTTCTTTGCGATTTCTGAATCAGCTGTCTTTTTGCTACAAAAATCGATGAACGAGGGCTAAGGGTCAATATTTTATACACAGAGTAGAAGTTAAAAGCCAAAATATGCAAATGAGGTCAAATGGGAAAATAAAAAGGGGGAGAAAATTGTCGACACGATGAGATGAGTACAGTCAAAATCGCGAAAATCCTAATAGACGCTTTTGCACGTGTATTGCATAGAATCTTTGGTGGTTCGGAGATAAACCGTAGAACTCTCTACTTCCAGGATTTTATCAAATAGAAAGTGTAATCTCGTCAAGTTCCAGTAAACACTATTTGCCGTGCAACATTGGCCTAGTAGTTTTCTTTAAATCGAAATTTCTTCTAATTTTCCAGTACATTTCACGTGATGTTGGTTACATCGCATGACTATCGCAAATGAATAGGTGAATGAAGAATAAAGGCCTGGCAAAACTAGGAGACGTGCCACGCGCGTACCCGCGATGCCTCCCGGCTTAGCCACCTCAGACACTTTGTACTGCGCGAAAAATTTGAAGCGAGAGACACGCAATTATTTTTTTGAGCGAAAAAAGAAACAGTTCGCGTCTCCGCGGCTCGGGGAACATGTTGCTCGCACGTACTCGCATGTTTAGCCACCATGGGAGAAACGCACAGTACAATCTCGCGCGCAACACATCTCCTAGCATTGCCATAACCAAAATTTGACAAATCTTAACATCAAAAAATTTACCTTTTTCCTTATCCTTGGCTCTAGATATCTTCTTCTCATTCTTCTCCTCGTCATCTTCACTTTCACTTGATGAACTTTCATCTCTTTTCGATTTCTTAGATTTATCAATCGATTTTCTCTTTGTTGTTTTCTTGCGTCTTTTATCTTTCTCACTTTCACTGTCACTGCTTTCTGATGTCTTCTGTTTTGATTCCCCAACCTCAGAATCACTCTCTGAGCTGCTACTTTTCCGTGTTTCTCTACCCTTCCTATGTTTGCCTTTCTCCTTCTTACTCTTCTTCGATTTCTCTTTAATTTTCTCTGCTTGTGATGACGAATTCAAATCAACCGATGGTGACTTCAACTTCTGCCTGTCAGTTTGGCTAGGCTCTTCCACACTTTCTTTCCGTTGTTCTTTAGCCTTTATATCTGATTTTCGGTCTTTCTTTCGCTTGGATTTTTGTTTCTTGTCAACTTTTTCCTCCTCCTCAGGGTAGGCTTCACTGGCATCCTTATTAACCATCTCAACATCGTTCTCGTAAGCTGGTAAGAAATTAAATACACTTCAATCAACTTGAGGACTGGACCAAAAAAAAACTAAGCTCTGGAACATTTTTGGGACTATTTGTAACTTCACAGCCAAACGGATTTTTTTCATGTATAAACAGGTGAAAATAATCATAATCATGATCAAATAATAACAACAACTATAATAAAAGTCGTATTCCAAAAACAAAACAAGAAAATTTCGAGCCAACCACTCGGAGGTAATTTTCCAAGGCCTAAATAATAAATATTAAAACTAAGGTAGCATGCCAGTTCAGGCAAAATGCAATGACTTGAATTGAAAAAACTTCCATATATAAAGACCTGGGAGTGGAAATAATATTATTGGGGTAAGGAGGACTTCGAAAGGGATCTCGAAAGAAGGTGAAGGTGCTGTGGCTTCGTATAGTCTAATCAAGCTGGCTCGTGGCCTCAAGAGCTTGAAGTCGATGTTTGAGCCTCGTCTATGTGGTGGCATCACAACCAGGGTCGAGGTTCTTAAACAGATTACAAGCAAATCCAGTCTAAAAAAACAAGACAGGTTGTCTCAGTGAGCACGGCTCACAAGAAGGAAGTTAACTGTGTATCAAGAGCAATTGATGACCCGTCCTAGAATTCAATTTTTCTCTCCATACCTTTGCAGTAACGACAAAAGTATTTCTAAGCCTTAAGTCTCTGATCTGAGACTTGGAAAGGGATTTGAAAAAGCAGGAACTCAAGTCAAAAAATAAATAATAGTAATAATAATAATAACCTGTTTCTGATTTCTTCATCTCAACGTTATTTTCAGCAACGTCTTCTTTCTCTGAAACTATCTCAAAACCTTTAACAAGTACATCATCTCCTCTCTTCTTATCAGTGTGGTCGTCATATTCACCCTGGTCGTATTTCAAGGCTTTCATCTCTGATTTACCAAAGTCTTCTGGAACAGCAGCTCTCTCATTTGACTCGTTATCTGACCCACTCACTTCCATGTCTTCCGTTTCCAATCGGTCTCTAGCAACCTCTGGAGATCGAGAGCGTACTACCTCTCTTCGCACTTCAACTTCCATTCCAGCTGTACTCCTCTCTGCACTCTCCCGTTTATCTTCCCTACGTCTGCTTGCATCTCTTTCCTCTGAACGTCCATCTTCTTCTGCCTTGGCTTCTCTCTCCTGCCTACGTTTCTTCTTATCCCTTTTCGATGCTCTCTCACTATCATCCTCGTACTTTGATGACCTGTTAAGCTGCTCGGCTGCTTCTCCATCATATCGAGAGCGTTCTTCAACGATGTAATGTTCTTCATATTTTACCCTTATTGTTTTCTTCTCAGTGGAATACCCAGAGCGTCTGTCATCTACAGGCTTCTCCTCGTGCCTTTCTTTAGAATACCTGGAACGTCTTTCATCTGCTGGCTTTTCCTCGTATCTCTCTTTGCTTTTCTTGTGCTTGGTGGACTGCTCATCATGATCATCAGAACTGTCCGTTATTTCACCTGATTCCTTATCATTTTCTGGTTTTCTTCTTTTTTCCTTGTTTTTGGCAGGCTTTGTGACAGAGCTATTCAATCTCTCTTCTCTGTCTTCTGAATCTCTTTCCCGGCGCTCTTTTTTGTTCTTCTTTGACTTATCTTTAGTATCAGCATCATGATAGTACTGATCACGCTCGGCAGATCGCCTTTCCTCAGACTCCTTTTGTGCTCTTCTCCTTTCCTCTTTTGACAGTCGTCTATCTTTTGAGCCCGATCTGTCCCTAAATCTCGATCTTTCTCCCTCCTCATCCCTGCCTCGTCTCTTTTCCTTTTCATACTCATAACCATCAGCATCTCTCTGTTGATATTCCCTGTCTCTACCTTTACCCATTCTTTCGGTATCCCCAGCGTAATCCTTTCCTTTGCTCATTCGTCGCCTTTCCTTTGAATAATCAGGACTCTGGGATCGGTCTCTATCCCTTCGTTTTTTGTCAGATTCTACAGAATCATGTTTTCTGTAATCTTTACTCTTTCTACCCGACCTCTCCTCGTAGTCACCATCCTGCATTTCCTTCCTACTTCTGCTCTTATTTTCATCATAACCCTCTTCTTGGTCTCTGCGATCTCTCCTTCGCTCGAAGCTTCTATCGACAGAATCTCGATCAGCCTGGCTTCTTCTGTTCCTCCCACCATCCTTTCCAGCTTCCCTTTCCCCGGAGTATCGACGCTCTCTACCGCCTTCATCTCTGTCTGCAGCTCTATCTGGAGAATACCTCTTTTTAGAACGGGATTTTTATCAGACCGCTCTCTAAAATCATCATAATCTTTTTCCCTGTTATACTCCTTATCTTCCAAACTTTCTCTTGATCTCTGCTTTCTGTCATCTTCCTTAGAGTCTTCTTTGTTTTTCTTGCTCGATCGCCTTCTCTCAGCTTTTTCTTCAGCTTCTTCCCCATTTCTACTCTTGCGTCTACTTCTACTATCATTTTCTTCCTCACTCCAGCGGTCTTCTCTTCTGCTGTTCTCTTTATCCGAGCGCTCCTCTCTTTGCTCCTTGCTGTAAGACTTTCTTCCTTTTCTATCCTCGCTAAAAGTGATAACAAATTTTAGTTCGTGATCACAAATTGTAGAAGTGATTCGAGAAATAGCGTGAAAAGCACAAAGTTTGATTTGTTCAGGTCTGAGTTCGACATGATCGAGAAAGTGCAGAAGAGTGCATTAGACCCGAAAGTCCTTGCTCTTGTCCATCAAGATCTAGCCTGCCTGCAGCCTCAAACTCGTCTTTCATTGAGAGTCCTACTCTTCACGAAAGAAGGGTCGAGGCAGCACGCAGGTGGTCAAGATCCAGACAAGTAATACCTTCGAGAATCGTGAAATTACAGCAAGGACATACATCTTCCACGCATGTGGATGGTAGAGAAGGCAACAGCCTCTGTCTTCAGATTCTAGGCCATCATCCGCAATCTAGACTTATTACATGAGCCGTAGTTATCACTAACGAGTCTTAGCTGGACGCTCAAACTTCGACTAATAACTACCACTCTGAGCAAACAGCTGTAGGGTTGCTGTTGTTGTTGTTGTTGCTGCTGGTGCTTTCTAAGAGTGGAACTCATGTAAAAAGTCTAGCCGCAATCAGGCTCGGCGCTAATTTTGATAGGCAAAGGTGCTCTCTGTACAGTGGCAGTCATGCATACCGGAACGCATACGCAACATTTCGTCCCTATGTACAATTCCAGTATATTCTAGAAAAGCTTTAGAAAATTGAAAAATCTAAAGTGAAATTGTAAGCATTTCTAATTCGCAAGGAAATGCTTTTTCGTTCTGTTACATAGTCTATTTCTACACAGCAGCAGTGAAATCTGAAAGATAGTTTATAAAGTAGTCACACTGAATTTACCTTGCTTTACTTGGCTCATTAACATCTTCAGAACCAGAACTTCCATACCCTTCCACAAGTGGAGCAGTTCTTCCATTTTTCCCAAACTTTTCATCAGCGCCATCTTGAGTTGCTTTTCTGTCACGGGATGTTTCGCTTCTTCGGCTAAAAAGGCAAAAAAACAACAGTTAGAATCAATACACAAACATGTGCTTAACTCTACATGTTTGATCTTCTTTGCAGTAATTCCAGTACCTAGAAGAAGATAAGATATAAGTAACTATGATTTCTTTGCAATAAATCTTGGCCATCGTTTCGTTCTTGTGAAAAGTTACCCTGTAAAAAGAATCAGTTAGAGGGGTATAAACCTATCAACCATTTTATCTTTTTCAAACAAACCTTTCATAATCTCTGTGTTTTCTTCCCGCACTTCGGCTGCCGTAATTTTCATCGCTTAAAAGAAGCAGAGAAAAAAGTCAAAATAGGTTTTAAATTGGCTAAGGTTTCGGAACGCAATGAAACCGTACCCATATCGTACACGAAAGGTACGGATGGCTGCATCCGTATCTCTTTGCTCTAGTGTAAACGGGGTCTTATTTGGGTTTCTGCTCTACATACGACGCAAAATACAGTCTATATATAATGCTAGTATGCCATAAACTGCTGCACATAAGTCCCCCCAGTGGATCAGCGAACCTGAAGATAAGCCTTCCCCTTTGCTTATCGATTTTTTTCTATTCCCAGATACGCCAACGTTTAGATAGATATTATTTTTGCACATATTTCTACGAGAAAAGAGAAGTTTTCATCGTTCAGAAATTTTCTCCTTTTTGCTCTTCTTTTCCTTTTCTCGATCGAAAAAACAGCGCCAATCAGAAAATAAGGCATTATGTATTGTGTTTTCAAAACCAATAAGCATTAGGGATACAGCTGGAAGACCAATAGAATTAACTGAAGAGTCCAAGGGAGAAAACGAACTCTTTCTGTTTACAGGGAACCGGCCTTTTGCTTTTGATGGGGACAAATTCGAAAACCCCAATGAAACTAAGATCTTGCTATGCCAGAATTCTTTAAACGATCTTTGCTGCAATTTTCGAAATTTAAAAATAAGCAAAAGTCAACATAAATGCGTACCTTGGACTTCGGTTTCTTCTTCTTGTTTCATCTCTGTACTTTCTATCATCGTCTGAGCTGTTTTAGAAAGAGCAATAATTTCATTTCTTCACACATCAATTATAGGATTAAAAAAGTGGGAACCCTATGTTATATTAATGAAAAGTTGTTCTTATTGAAGCAGGGTGAAGCTTCTGTAAAAGACTTTACGTTTGCCTTATTTAAAGGCACATTTCAATCACAGAGATAATAGGACCCATAAAATTTTGGGGATTCGGGGAATTCATTAATCACTGAAGCTAAAAACCTGAACCTGAACTCAGTTTTTTAATCAAAATTGCTTCATTACGTTTAGAGTATTTAAGGTCATGAAAGGCTAGTGTTGAAAAGCAGCGTTAAGGGGATGAAATTTGTCAAATCTAGATTTATGAGCCTCAGACTCAATTGTTATATCCCTTTTCTAATCACTTCTAAGAGTAATTTTGATTGCGAGAAACTAATTAAGTTGCTTACCTTTGACATTGAAACAAAAATAAAATGCTTGAACAAAGTGAGTAATTGTTTTATCCAAAATCGAAGGCTGTAAAATAGAACATGAATTTTGCTAAATCAAAAGCGATCTTAATACCACTCTTCATGGTCCAAATGGAGTGCGGTTATCAAAATTTAGATCATATACATCAAAGAGAATAAGTGAGAAGTATCAAACTACAGTATATTATGTGGCAAAAAGCTGTGATATCCGTGTTTAAACCTAATTTTCTAGTTCCCTAATCTCAATGTGTGTTTATACCTAATTTCCACAAATGGTATACCACAGTAGATAGGATTCGAACCTGTACTGCATGACCAGAGAGCCAAAAGTGTTTCTACTGAGCAATAGAGCTCAATGAAATCACTGAGTAGTGGTCTAAGTCATATGGGCCAGGGCTCTCCTTCTGTTTTGACTCCTGTAGTCCAGGTTCAAACATCATCTTTTGGGTAAGCATTTGTAGACGAATCAAAGTCTCACTGTTCGTGGAATGCATTTCTACAAAGATTTTGAGTATCTATTGATAATAAGGTTTGCTTTCAAAGTCCCTATTTGCTCACATTGAAGGTGTTGTGACGTTGTGGTACAGCAAGCTTAGTGTGGTCAGGGTTTGAGCCCAGCCACAGTAGCGTCACAGCCAAGGTTGAGGTGATGTTGTTATTCGCTTCATTCAGTAGTTTGAGGCTCCAGCAATTCAATTCAAAGCGAGAACTACGAATCAGGTATTATGTCTAAACAGTAATAATGGAGACTCTTGCTATAAAATACTCATAATTTAATACTTCTTCACTCATCTTACCTTTAGTCTGGGAAACATCTTGCATCTGAACCAACCTAGCATGATTATCACGCAAAGATTTTCTAAGCCTTTGCCTTTGATTTTTGAATAAGAACAACACTCACTTTGTTCAGCAGAAAATTTACATCATCAGGTGGAATTCATAGATTGTCTTAAGCAACTTTAGGAAAATTACTGAAAGGAAGAGCTTACCTTTCGCCTGAGCTTGGTTCTCTCTCTCTTTTCCTCTTCTTTCTTTTTTCTTCCCTGCTTTCCCTGCAAGTTGAAAACCAAGTATTAAAAAACTTATCCTTTGCATTGTACACAACCTGATAATGCAAAGGAAAGTGGAAACACCTTTGAAGGTGCTGTGGCGTCGTGGTGTAATCCAGCTGACCCGTGGTCAAGAGCTCAGTGTGGTCAGGGTTCAAGCCCAGCCACGGGCATCACAGCCAGGGTCGAGGTCTTGATTAGTTAACCCACTACTGATATCCTAGCGACTGGCGCTAAAACACCATTTCACCTTCACCTTCAACTTTGAACATACAGTACTTAAGGGATTTTTCATTGACATACTTCAGAGTATAAACATCAGAATCTGCCCGAAACAACTGACTAAGGAAGAATTTACCCACAAGCAGATTGAATTGCACCAATTCATCAGATGAAAATTGCGCTGAATTGGTGGTATCATGTTTTGAACACCAGTCAGCTTATAGAATGCAGCAGAATGATCAATAGACTGACTTTTCAAATAATTTTATTGGTCATCCTGCTGTATTCGAGAGCTGGAGGACCTCTGCTCTAACGGTACACAAGTTGTTCCTGGTGCCCCAGTCCATTTTTACTACTTTTTTACATACATGACAATTTGAGGTGCAAAGCAGCAAGATTTCCTTGTGATAAGACACTCTTTTAGCACAGGAATTTCACTGGATTACTCTGCCTACCTTGCCAATGATTTCTCCCACTCCTTTCTTTTTTGTTCTCTCTCAGCCCTGGCCTTCTCTTTCTTGGCTGCCTGGTGCTCTGGATTGAATGAACTTCCCTCTGCATATTCATCAGTTATACCAAAAGCTTCTTTGAGTTTCTCATTTTTCTTTTCATTTGCTTCTGCAAGTTGATGACTACCAGCAGGAGCCCTAACAAATAAATAATATACTTATATACTGTTTTGCAATTGACAAACAGTCAACCAATATAAACACACCTAAATGATAACATTACTTTCGTTTTTTCTCATGAGACCTTGACCCTGTTTGTGACACTCCCTTGGCAGGGGTTCAAACCACAACCATGATGGGCTCCTGCAATTATGAACTAGATGGTGAAGGGGTGGGTTTGCATCAGCTAGATCACATCAGCAGTGATGTGGCCAGTATCTAACCTGCTCACCAAATAAAACAGAATTCCAAACAGTCAGCAAGAATGATAAGACTTTGATACTACAGCACCTTTTACTTCTTCCAGCAGCTTAAAAATAGCTTACAATACAGACAAAAATGGAAGGAAATTATGTGAGCAAGTTGTCTTTTGTGGTGGCTATGATGGGATAACTTGTTATTTACCCAATTTGTTTCTTCATATCTTTGCTCTGCTTCTCCTTCTCTGCTTCATGCTTCTCCAGTAACATTTTTCTGAATTCTGCAACTTTCGTCTGGACCTCTTCATCTTTATAGCTGGATAGATGGAAAAAAGAAAAAATTGCTTCATAAAACAATATTTAAAATCAAACTTAAGTGTAAATCATTCAGCAGCTTACCTCCAAGATTAAGAATGCAAGATCGTACCCTTATTAATCATCAAAATCAAATCATTATGCATGGGTGACAGGATGAAAGACTGAGGGGGTAATCAGGGCTTGCATAGATTACCTTTCTTCTGATTTTTTATGAAAAATTACCAAGACAGAGTTCACTGAAGAATTAAGTGGAATGAAGGATTTAAAACGCCATTGATGATCCCTCAGATTAAATCATCAAAACTCGAGTGCCCCCAGGCACGAAGTCATCAGGGACGCAAAATTGTAAATTTTTGAAAAAACTCTGCAAAAAAATCAAATTTAAACTTCAAATGTGATAAAAAATTTGTGTTTGCCTCCAGGTGCCAATGATGCTCACCACGCCACTGAGTCTGGGGGTCTGTGTGCTATGGTGACAGGTCAACTTGTAGACAAGCTGTCTACAAGATTCCTGGGCCCACAAGGCATTGCATGGAAATTGAAGGACATTGGGTGACAAAAAATGTCTGTTTGCAGTTTTGAAAAAACAATAGAAAACAATGCTCCTATTGTTTCCAGAACAATAGTCTTCAGTGCATGGTGTGCATAATTTCCAGTCTGGCTTTGTGCCATTTTTTGTGTCCTTTGCATCTATGCAACTTGCATTTTCTAAACAACAGAAGATCAATTTATTAGTTCACATGACCTGTGTATTGTTTTTTGCATTGCAAACATGTCAGATCTAACGTCACTCTGCCTGCCTTTCTTTCCTACTTACCCTTGTTCTTCCATCATATCTTGTAATTCAAGACATTTGAGTTCGATCTCTCGCTTTCTTTCATGTTCAAGTATGTCTTTATTTGCCTTTTTCATAAGAAACTGGTCGTATTTTTGCAAATCTTGCTCTTTTAGATAGTCTTGCTTCTCTCTTCTCATCTGTAAGAACGACAGATTTTTCATCACGTAGCCATTTGTACCGGATCCCCTCGGGGTCGTCAGTCCAATGTTGTTATACATCGTGTGCTGCTAAAAACGGTGCTTCTTTCTAGTTAAAAGTGTTCACCAAATGCGCTTGTTTCTCCGTGCTAAAACTAAACAAATATATAGACGTTACTAAACAAGATGGCACCACGTCTTTGTCCCTTGCTTCGCAACTCAAAGTGACTCGAAGCTTCTTAGCATGCCACGCTCAGCACAAATAACATGCGCGGAATAGTGATTACGTTAGGAAGAACTTCATGTATGGAAATTGTATGACAACTTTTTGTTTTCGGGGGTCGATCGCAAAGCGATTGGGAAAGGAGTGCCCCTGCATGAATCAGTTTATTTTCCTTGCGCAAAAATTAAGTACCCTATATATGCGGTACTTTTAAGTTTCATTGTATTTCTTTTCTTTCTTCTACATAGATAAAATATATTGACTATGCATAAAACATGGAGTGTGGAATGATGGAATGGAATGGTGGAATGGAATGTTATAAATGGAATACAATTATTATGGAGTGTTTTCTATAGAAATTACACAGAAATGCTCAACGTACTCTTCTGAACCTATTTGAGTCATGACATTGCTAAAATATACTAATGATTTCATGAAATTACCATTGCAATCAAAACAATTGAACCAGACAGCTTCCAGGCAAATTAAAGACTAGTATATCACTTGTAATAGACATTTTTGTAGTATTTGGCTTGTTTAGTCCATTTTGTCTTTTGGTTCCCAATAGTACCAAAATGTGTCTATAAGGAGTGAGATACTGGTCTTTTATTCACATTCAATAGTTTACCTGTTAACCTACTCAGTTAGGTTCTGTCTCAACAGGTATTAACTATACTAAAGACAAAAAACGTTATTTTGATATAAATTCTGTCAAGATATATCACTTAATTGTCATATTTCAGCTGAACATTCCTTCATTTCCAGTACTCTATGTTTTACGGACATTTCATCAGAAAACTAACGTGTGGAAGCTGTCTGGGTTCAATTATTCTAATTGCATGGTAATTTCATGAAATCATTAGTATATTTTAGCAATATCATGAGTAAAATAGACTCGGAAGGCTACGAGGAGCATTTTAAAGCCAATCTAGGCCAATCTCGAGGTTGTATTTTGAAAAATTTTCTGGGGTGCATGCCCCCAGACCCCCCTAGTTAGGAAAATCTCTGTAGCCCAGCACGCCGTCTGTGCATTTACAGCCAGCTGTAGCATCAGTGTGACTTGTACGGTATACATTCTCGACTGAAGTACAGATGTCCCCTTGTTATTTCTCCAGCTCTGCGCGACTGGTTGTGCATGAATTCCTTGCAAAAAGACTAAGAGAAGAATGAACATGCCAAGACTGGGCTCGCACTGTGAAAGAAAACGCAGAATATAAAAGAATAGAACAATAAGTCCCCTTAAATTTTTTGCCCCCCTAGTTTTATCCCCTTAAAAAAGGCCCTGCGTCAAGTTACTAATTTTGTAGAGTGATGACGAACATTGACATTGAAAGTCGACAAAATAAGACTAGCAGGACTTAATTAAGTCTTCTTCAAGTGAGATTCACGTCTATCATTCGACTCTTAAATATAGTGCGTCAAAGTACTAGTTTTGTAGAGTGATGACGAACACTGACATTGAAAATTGACAAAATAAGACTAGCAGGACTTAATTAAGTCTTCTTCAAGTGAGATTCACGTCTATCATTCGACTCTTAAATATAGTGCGTCAAAGTACTAGTTTTGTAGAGTGATGACGAACACTGACATTGAAAATTGACAAAATAAGACTAGCAGGACTTAATTAAGTCTTCTTCAAGTGAGATTCACGTCTATCATTCGACTCTTAAATATAGTGCGTCAAAGTACTAGTTTTGTAGAGTGATGACGAACATTGAGATTGAAAATCGACAAAATAAGACTAGCAGGACCTAATTAAGTCTTCTTCAAGTGAGATTCACGTCTATCATTCGACTCTTAAATATAGTGCGTCAAAGTACTAGTTTTGTAGAGTGATGACGAACATTGAGATTGAAAATCGACAAAATAAGACTAGCAGGACCTAATTACTTCTCCCTCAAGTGAGATACACGTCTACCATTCGATTCTTAAATATAGTGCGTCAAGTTACTAATTTTGTAGAGTGATGACGAACATTGACATTGAAAATTGACAAAATAAGACTAGCAGGACTTAATTAAGTCTTCTTCAAGTGAGATTCACGTCTATCATTCGACTCTTAAATATAGTGCGTCAAAGTACTAGTTTTGTAGAGTGATGACGAACACTGACATTGAAAATTGACAAAATAAGACTAGCAGGACTTAATTAAGTCTTCTTCAAGTGAGATTCACGTCTATCATTCGACTCTTAAATATAGTGCGTCAAAGTACTAGTTTTGTAGAGTGATGACGAACACTGACATTGAAAATTGACAAAATAAGACTAGCAGGACTTAATTAAGTCTTCTTCAAGTGAGATTCACGTCTATCATTCGACTCTTAAATATAGTGCGTCAAAGTACTAGTTTTGTAGAGTGATGACGAACATTGAGATTGAAAATCGACAAAATAAGACTAGCAGGACCTAATTAAGTCTTCTTCAAGTGAGATTCACGTCTATCATTCGATTCTTAAATATAGTGCGTCAATTAGCTAAGTTTCTTGAGTATTGAAGAACACGACAATCAAAAATGTAAATATAAGCCCAGAATGGTCAACATAAGTCATTTTCAAGTAAGATACAAGTCTACAACTCGTTTCCAAAGTATAGTCTGCCAAGTAATTAAGTTTTTTGAGTATTGAAGAACATCGACAATCAAAAATGACAAAGTACGGGGAATAATTGCTATAGTGAAAACAGGCCCCTTTTACTGGAAATAGCAACCCTTGTGATTCGCTGCCAGTCCGCCTCTGCGTGCAATTTAAAAGTAGGTAATATGAGTTGCTGCCGTCGCGCTAAAAACTTTCCACTTTTTGAACCAAGTTTGCATAGAAATCCGGGTTTTGGTAGATCAATTAAAATGATGCAGCAATCTAAGGACAATTCACGCCTTTAAAATCCCGTAACCTTTGCTGGAAGTCCTATCGATTTCATGGAAATCAATTGGAAATCCTTATTGGACGTACAGCCAAATATTTAATTCGATTCCAATTATATGGATTCAATGAACCAAATTCTGGTGCTTGCTTGCCGACCCCATGATCAACGGGAAAAGGCAATTTATTCTTCATAAGGAACGAAAACAAGAAACAAGGAATGGATCGTGCAGAAAAAATTGTTGGAGTGAGAAATCCAACAGTTGCCTGTTTTGCAATGTTAAAACGAAACTTCATGATTGTTAAACAACATTCTTATTGTTATAATAGTTGAATTTTTCTTTCGCTCCGCCACTTACTCGTAATTTTTCTTTTAACTATTTTCCCCTGAAACCATATCATATTTGAAAAATAAAGAATACTTTAAGAATATTTTCAGGCTCAAAACGAAAATTTCTTAAGAATATTGAGGCTGGGCAATATTTATAGTATTTCTTATAAAAAAAATGAGTGTAGAAGAAACAATACAACCCACATTTACATGAGCTGTTCTTTTTGCAAAAATAGACACTTGTGGTGTAACAGAATTTCTTTTTTCGATGCTATATTCAACTCTAAAGACTATTGAGACCTGTGAGTTTCTTATTATTTTGGGTCGAGTACTGAAAGTTTCTTAACCAATATTGATCTCAGTACTGAGTTTCTTATAAAGGGGTTTCTTATAAAAAGAAAGAGTTTATGTGGCGTAATATGCACAAGTCGGATTCCATCATTCTATACAGTCCATGTTTTACAGATAGCCAAATATATTTGGTCTTTGAGGTGTTGATGAACTTTTCCACAAAAGACCTTTCAACACCACAACATGCCCACCAGGCCCCCTCCCTGTTTTTTCGGAAGTTCATGAATAATAAACACCAGAGAGAGAAGGAGGAAATATCAATTATCATCACGAGTTGTGGGTCTTGTTGGCGTTGAAGGTTCTGGCTAAAAAGAAGTTTACAGCGTTGGGAAATGATGTTTTATGTGAAATTTGAATAGGTATGGTATTTTCTACACAATATTGCTTTTAAAAGATTTCAACTTTGTAATTTTTTGGCCAGAGAACTGAACTTAGGTTCTTTAGGCCGCCGGGTTTTATGGCCTGTTTGAGGGGCCTAATAAATTTATTCGTGGGCCTAACCTCAGCCTTTTATGCCTGAGCAGCGAAGGAACGCACGGCTTTAAGAAATTATTTTGATTATATTTGCATATTACTTTCGTCAAACTGAAGTTTCAGGCTTAATTTCTTGAAATATTCCTTGCATCAAGCAAAGATTGTTGGGAATTTTGCATTAGCTTTGATTGAAAGGTGTACCCAAGGCAATAATGGCAAAAACTGATGGAACTCTGGAGACAAAATATCTATACTATACAAATTCAATGCAGCGGTCACGTAACAAGTTCCCCAAGTATCTAATATTCTAATTCGTTTCGGCTTGTAAAGGGAATGATAACAACCAAATGACAGACAAATCAAACTGCCTCCAATTAAAAATTTATCAATAGGGCATTTTGCTTGCTTATGGTTTATTTAGAAGATTGGTAGTAGTAAGAGCCTGTTTGAGGACATCTGGATATGATTTCTGGTTCACCTCAGATTATGATTTAGAAGTCAATCTGAAGTTTTCAGAATAGGCTACCTGAAATCGTTACAATTAGCAGGTACAGTGCGGCACTTCCTGAAAAGTTAAGCTCATACGTATGTAAATTATGTATTAGGAAATAGTGCTTGACAAAATAGAGTGTATCGTGATTGTAGTATTGAAACGAAGGGTTAGTTTAGTGAATTTGACTTTGAAAATGCAAGATATTTAAGATAGCTGATCTGAGCTTTCAGATAATATCTTTCATCTTTATATGTATCTTTTTTAGATTTAACTATTGTTTTTAAAATGGAAACACCAAAACTGGATCAAAATCAGTTTTTGAAGCAAGTGAGAGAACGTGCCCAGGTAAGATTTTTTTGTCTATTTCAAAAAGAATACCAGTTATTTGTAATTAGCTATGTAGTTATAGATATGCTTATTGGCAAATCTAGAGATACGTTTCAAGATCCCACATTGCAGAAGCTATGATTCCAGTCACTAGCAATGTCACAGGGAGGAGTGAAAAGGTTTTCGGCTGTCAGTAGAGACAAATCTCCTATCAGTAAAAAGGTGTGGTCATAACTATTGACCCCCTTTTATCCTTGTTTTGAAGAACCTTAGTGGCTGGTGCTGGTGATATCAAATCAATCCACTGGGTAAAAAAATCTTCTTCTTGTTACCCTTAATTCCTTGCACGATCCTCTGGGCACCTTTTCAAGCAATGGTCAACCAGTTCTCTCTATTCCTGCTGTTAATGTGCCATATGTAGCATGCTATGCAAACATGTCATTCCAGTCCATTCCTCCAGGGTGTCTACCCATCTCTTCTTTGGTCATCAATAAGATAAACATTATAAAGAAATTTTGGCTCTGTTAATAATGTCAATATTTCATGATTTCATGAAGGTTGTGAGCAAGAGTGCAAGACAGAAACCTGGTGATGTGGCTGAAAGATTTGGTCAACAACAAGATGAAGGGGACCAGGAAATGGTAAATGGTGCCACTTTTTTCTTAATTTTGCTTCTTAATTCTAAGTTATATATTAAAACATAATAGTTTTGAATGGGTTGAAGTATTTAATGAGACCACTCTCTGATACTGTACTTTCTCTTTTAGCAAGATTACCTTGCCATTATCAGAGGCACTGATTCAGTAAGTATCTCTATCTCTCTCTCTTCAGTAAGATTCGATAAGTATCTCTCATTATCTCTGTGTATGTTATCTCATATCCTTGGGTTGAAGAACATCTTCATGGAGGTGCTGTGGCGTCGTTGTGTAATCCAGCTGACTCGTGGAGTCAGAAGCTCAGTGTGGTCAGGGTTCGAGCCCAGCCACGGTAGCGTCACAGCCAGGGTTGAGGTCTCGATTAGTTAACCTACTACTGAGATCCTAGCGACTGGCACTAAAACACCATTTCACCTTCATCTTCATTGAGATCAAAAATGATAAAATTTATGTCAATTTTTAGTTTCCAAACATGTACTGGACTTATTACTTCATTGATCTTTCCCTAAAAGCATGTTTTCAAGAAAGTCCCTTTTATTGGGCAAGAAGATTTCTTAACTTGTACTGGCACCCACTTGTTGAAAATTTAATAGCCGTGACTGTAGTTTTCTTCGTTCTCTTTCAGAACCCAGAAGTACAAATAAAGATCAATATCAGTGATGATTTGGAACTTGACTTTGCTTCTTGTCAGGTAAAAGTGGAAGAAATTTTTATGTTTTTTCTCCTCAGGAGTTTTTGCACCACATCTAGCCCCAAATTGATGGAAAATAACAGCCAAAATTCTGCTAAAAAAGATTGGTTTTGAACATTTTCCCCAGTATTACAGGTTTGGTTTTGAAGAACATCACCATATCATTGAGTAATATCATTTTGTGGACTTGCACATAAATGCACATATGATTTTATGTTGGAAGAAACATCTACTTTATTCGGAAGTCAAAAGTTTTATGGAACTTGCCCCCTGGTTTTCCCATGGCCTTTATCTTTTAGAAGTTGGTTATATGGGAATCTTGTATCATACATTCAAAATAATTTTGAATTTTTGCTTCAAAGGCTTCAGATGTAAAACTAGACTTCTCAAAAGAGCGAATGAAAGCGAATTTGGCTCATAGACGGGTACAGAAAAGAAGAAGACCACAGTCTTGGGCATGGGTTGCAGAAAGCTCTGGTTCTGCTGTTCAAATTGACCAAAATCAAGGAGTTTTTGGAAAGTGAGTTTACTGGATATTTTCTACTAAATCTTCATTTTTCTCTCATATATGTATACTGAATTGGTTCAAAATTTTCAAGCATTATAGAAGAAAGAACATCTAGGAATTGTGCTAATGCCCAGCCATACTGCACTTAATGCATCTGGTTCAATAGGAACTTAGTGATTCATGTGCCTTTATGGCTCCGTTATAAGCAGGCATGCCTTTACATCAATCTCCATCTACATTGCTGAGTCCTGCGAAAATTGTAAATTTTCGTTTGCAATGGCATGCATTAAAATATGCATGGTTGCAGGGTTTCATCTGAGGAGAAGTAAAGTCAGAAATAATTTGCTTTTTGAGTAGGGTGAAGAGGGTGAGTGGACGGAGCTGAGGGAGATTCCCAAAAATTGTCAAAGATTTGTCAAGTAGGGCTACAAGTAAAGAAATAGTGTCTGCATCTTGGAAGTTTAACTTGTGTATGATGCCAGCCTGTAGAATTGTTTTCTGCACAAAAGTTGTTGATTCCAAGTTTCAAATTCTGGTTGCTGTATAAAATTTCAAGCCCTTCTCGCCTGAAACATAAATTTTGTTATCTCAGTCTTTGTCCTTTTTTTCATCGAAAAAGAGAAAAAACATTGAATTGTATTTATTTTACTCATCTACAGCGAAATCAATCTGAGTGTCAAACTCGATGAAGACAAAGTTGAAGAGAAAATTGAAGCTCCAGAAGAACCGACAAAGAAACCACGTGCTCAAAACAGATTCAGTACACCAGCTTTCTCCAATAACTTGATGATGGATCTTGGGAATTTTCTCAAAAAATCTAAGAAGCCGGCAAATGTAAGTATAAAGCCGTAGCTACACGTGCGACGTGCGACCTTTTGCTTGAAATCACGAAAAATTGTCTCTTTGATTGTGAAAACTAAAAGTCGCATGTGTACCCTGAGATAGACTTTCGAGCAAAATGTTCTGTGACCCGAGGAAACACAGTCGCAGAACATTGACTTGGTTGAACTTTTCTCGACATCTTTTTGCTTCTCGCCATTTATGTCGCAGCGTGTAGCCGGTTTTTTTGCATTGCCAACGCAACACATTGCATTGTTTTCGCCCCTTTTTCGTGTGTCTATTTATGTCGTTAAAATCGCGCGCATCGTGTTCTGCACCTTTTATTTTGCATTTCTTGGCACTCCAAATCTGACGATATTTCTTTCTCTTTCGTCGAAGGATGATCTTACTGAAAATGACAGACCAATGTCTCCTGAGAAGCGGACGTCTCCTCCACCAAAAATCACATCACCACGCTCTTCAAAGCAACCAACCACTGTGCATAGTCCTAGATCACCTTTAAGAAGCCCGGATTCAGCCAAACATGACACATCTGCTTCACCGAAAAGTACCAGCCCTGTGACAGATCGGAAGAAAGTTGTTGTGAAGAGTATTTCACCGAGAGTTGCCAGTCCACTTACCCTTGAAACTGAGGACAAGCCAAAGAGGTGCTCACCAATGGAAGTTGAACCGGAGCTGGAAATAGGTGCAACAGCAGCGCCCGCTAAGGATCCTGTTGCTGCAAAACTTGGCAGTCCATTTGAACTTGATGTTGACGATGTTGCTGAAAGGCCTAACTCGGTGACTGATATTGATAATGTGGATCTATTAGGCGCAGTAGGCGCGAGAATCGTGAAAACAGAAGCAGAGGCGTCTAAAAGTGAGGTGAAACTCGATGTATCTGATAAGATGTTTAAGTCACAACCTCCGCCTCCTAGGCCCAAGCCAAGACCAACGTCTTCTTCTGCTATGCTTGTCAAAGCTGCTGCCACTTCAAGTCAAAATCAAATCGCCAAGGAAGAAGAAAAGAAGGTAGTTGTCAATGCAAAACCACGCTGGTTGGAAGAGCTGAAATTAAAGAAACAGAAGGAAGAAGTTCCTAAAAACGCAGGGTTCCACTAACTCCAAAAGAGATAGAGACTGGTGATCAGGAGTCTTCAACAAACGAGTCTTCTAATAAAGCCTTGCCGACATGGATACAAGCTGAAGCATCGAAAATGCAGAGGAAACCGGATACTGATGTTTTGCAGGATGGAAGCCGTGAACGATTGTCAACTAGCGGCGGTGAGCTGTTATCACGGTTTAAAGAGAAGAAACCTGAAGTTAAACAAGAGCCTAGCTGGTTAAAAGAGCTGAATAGGCGAAAACAGAGTAGGGAAGTTAAAACAGAAACAAGCACAGCGCTGGACAGTAATGTTGATGAACAGAGAGCAAACATAACTGGGTTTGATTATCGTAGTAGTACAAAGCCTGAAGAAATGAGAAAAGGAATGATGACAATAGTCATGAGGAATTTGTGTCGATTTCGAACATAAAAAAGACTCAGCAAGAAGTCTAAGCTGATCGATGATCCGAGCAAGGTTCAGGATAATTTCGATAGCAAATTGTCGCTAGACAGAAGTAGCCGTGATAAAATTTTGAAGACTGGGTTAGTTGAAGAACAAGTTAAAGAAGAAACAACTGAAACTTCTACTGGAAAGGATGTCGATAAATTTGATGATACCAATTTAGAGAGGACTTTGAAGGTTGAAACTGATTTACAAGAAAGGCAAATGGATATTGATTCGGTGCAAGTAACGAAGGATGTAGAAATGGGCATTGAGAAAGAGCTTGAAACAACCTCTCCTGAAAGCACTTCGAAGAATTCTGTGGAAGAGACTATGCAAATGGAAGTCTCCAGTGGTGTTATGTCTACTATTGGTGTATCCGACAGTAAAAAAGATACTTCAGATGCTAACATGATGAATAAGACACCTGAGCCCACATCTGAAGTCACAGTAGCACATGCAAAAACGCCTGAGCCGAAAGAAAAAGACTCAAGAGTAGAACCAGATAATAAAGTAAATATACCTTTTGATACTGAGGAAATGAAATTGTCAAAACGTGTGAATATAGAAAGCGAAGCTAAAAACAGCGAAACCTGGTCTCGAAATGTTGATAAAGACAAATTTAGGACTGATAATACGATTGATAAACCAAGTGATATACAAATTCAAAAGGATCCTTTTGCTGCTAAAAGCATCTTAGCAGGAAGAGAAGTCCCTACCTTGCCTAAAAAACCACCTATTGTAAAAGCAAAGCCAAAAGTCTTCAAAAGAAATGAAGCAAGGATAGACAGTTCTGATTCTGCCGGCACCTCTCGAACAAGCAGTCCAGTTCATAAGGAACTGGCGTCAGTTGTGCGTTCAGGCAGCCCATTATCACGCAGTGACAGCCCATTGTCGCGCGATGAAAGCCCATTATCGCGTGGCGAGAGCCCGTTATCGCGTGGTGATAGCCCAGTATCACGAAGCGATAGTCCGTTACTGCGAGAAGTGAAAGTAGGTAGCCCAATAAAACGAGAAGATAGCCCAGTCATGCGTGAGGATAGCTTAGCATCAAGGGATAATAATCTGCGTCAAGAGGAAACAGTTCAGGATGAAAAGCTGTTCTCGTCAGGTCCGAATGAGAAGACTCAACATGCAAGAGAAGAATTACCAAAGCCACTCAGGGTTAAGCTAGTCCGGGTTAATTCATTTGAACAGGCAGCCCTATCAAAACAAAGTTTGAGCCGAAAAGCAAAGATTCGCAAGACAGCGCGAAAGAAACGGTTCCAAAGCCGAATGAGGAAAGTAGTGATATTCCGGATGGCAAAATCACTGTATTTGATGAATCCGCTCTTGGACCTGCAAGGAAAGGAGAGTCACAAGTTGAAACGGAAGTGACGTCACATAAAGCGAAGATGATGCCGGCATCCCCAGACATTTCTGGGACTAAAAGCAACACTGATGAAGGTGAAGTGAATTTTGCTGTGGATAATATCAAAGGAAAGGAATCTGAAATTAAAAGGCTTGATGTCAATAGTTTGGAAGCTAAAATGAATAAGGACACCATAGATGCTAAGAAGGTTGTCACATCCTCGGATGTGAAGGCACATGACACAGAGACAAACACACAGGACGCTAATATATTGACAAGGAATACTAAGGTCGTAGGACAAGATTCCAAGGTCGCGACACTTGATACAAAGGTCACGACACTGGACACTAATGTAGCGAAAAATGATACTAAGGTCGTAGCTCATGATGCAAAGGCCAAAACACATGATACAAAGATTATGGCACAAGACATTGATATAGCGCCAAAGGAGACAAGGGTCGTAGTACAGGATTCAAAAGTCACATCATATGACACCAAGGTCACCGCACAGGACACAGGTGTAGGGACAGAGGATACAAAGGTCGTAGCACAGGATTCAAAGGTCATGCCATATGACACCAAGGTTACGGCACAGGACACAGATGTAGCGACAGATGATACCAAGGTCAGAGCACAGGATACCAAAGTTATGGCAAATGACAGTAAGGTGATGGAACAAAGTACCATGCCTAGGGAGAAAGAAAGCAGAGTTGCAGCACCGGAAAGCAAGTTAGTTGAGGGAGACAAGAAGAAGCCTTTGCCGCCTAGGATAAAGCCTAAACCGAAAATAAAACCTAAGGGGTTTGTAAAGCCGGCGGATGTGACATCAAAAGATCTGACTGTGAAGAATGAGAAGAATAGCGAAAGGGTACTGAAGAAAGAAACAGAAAAACATGGTTCTCTTGAATCAAGGAATGCTAATGAAACCAAGGAGAATATTGTTGAAAATAGGGAAATTGTTAATAAAGACAGTACTGTTGAAGTTGTTTCTATGAGAACTGACAGAAATAAACATCGCCGACCAATATCTATGATAGAAGATGTCAAGCCTCTTTCTCAAAATATACAATTTGGAATGCGCGACAGAACATCTTCTACATCATCGAATAGGAGGTTTTCTACTGAGCTTGAAAAGAAGCAAAATGCATGCTGGTTTAGGGGAGTGTTGCCAACGAACATCGAGAACATTGATGAATATGATGATATTCCCTTATGGAAAAAGCAGCTACTAGCCAGACTAAAACCTGCAGAGAAGACAGGTTTGTATTGACGAAATTTGTATCAACTTAATTTCTGCACCCGTCTCTCAACTTCCCTTTCTTATTCCTATAAATGACTTTGTGTTTTGTATCGGATACAAAGGCTCAACCCGATGAGAAAACCCCTTTTTTCATAGGGCACATTATTTTTTGATGTACTTCTATATTTATGAAAAGTACACGTTTTTCTATAAGGAACACCTTTATACGTTTATAAGGAACTCGAGGCTGAAGATTCCCAAGAAATTAAGGAACTTTAAGGAACTGTCGAGGCTCGGATATAAAACTAAGAAACTCTTTTTGAAAGAACAAGACGGTTTGTACGAAAAAGGAACAGAAGTATAACATATTTCCCATCGTTCTTCCCCAAAAGGCTCCATTTATACTTAAAGTTAGAAATGAAGAATAGTTTTTATGAATTTGCTGTAAAAATTAGTATCTATACATCTCCCATGACAAGGAACAGTATAAGGAACTTTCAGCCTCATTTGTTGAAAAATTAAGGAACTCCAGCCTCAACTCAGACCAAAGGTTCCTTATAAAAAAAGCGTGCATTACCAGAAGCTTAAACATATTTGTTAGATTGGAAACAAACGAAAGATGTCAATTGTTTCTTTATCGACTATATATTCCACTGTACTTTTCAACAGTCATCGTCAGAGTTACCATCTTTCGTTTGTTCCAAGTCTTATAAATATGTTTAAGATTCTGGTAGTACTTTTCATAATTTAGTTGCATACCCGTTTGGATATATTTTCATACTTCTATAGTCTTTAGTCTTCTACTCTTTATTTCTTTCATCATTCTTTTATTATCGTGTAACTGGTACCAAACGATTTATGGGACAGAATTTGCTCTTTGCTTGCCAGACATTTCTTATGAACGTGAAGGTGAAGGTGAAATGGTGTTTTAGCGCCAGTCGCTAGGATCTCAGTAGTAGGTTAACTAATCGAGACCTCGACCCTGGCTGTGACGCTACCGTGGCTGGGCTCGAACCCTGACCACACTGAGCTTCTGACACCACGAGTCAGTTGGATTACACCACGACGCCACAGCACCTATCGGACAATGCTAGGATGTTAACGCATTTTCCATACGCTTTCGCAAATTTTCTAATCAACTATCCTCCCGGGACCTATATCTCTTGTTTGTACAATGCCTCTGCGGTAGGGAAAAGATATGTTGAACCTTCGCTTGGTGCAAAGATATGAAATAGTTGTACAAGAGACTGGTTTTATCAGAGGACTTACGCTTGCTATTTGATGAGCAAGTGATGGCCTGTTACATGTCTTGTTTTCTCTTAGGAAAGAAAGCAACCACTCAGAACAGCCAAACTGTTGCAGATAGAAGTCAAGGAAGTGGAAATTCGACCATCAAAGTGATGCCAACAGAACCAAGGCATCAGAAAAAGGTATAATATGCATTGGAGCTCTTTATTTGTAATTCTGATTTAGGGCCTGTTTACAAGGAGGCGGGCCAGCCCTGTTAGGGGAGCTGGCTCGGTTAGGCGAGATCCTTTTTCAGAGCGTTTACATGAATAAATTTTCCAGCCCGGTTAGCCGAGCTAGCCTTGCTTATTCACACTTTTCCATTCTTTTCTGTCAGAAATTCACCTCGCCTGACCGGGCTGGCCCGCTCTCCATAGAAACACAAAGTGAACAAACAAAAGATTCTTTTGTTCCCGCAGATCTCGGCCAGGCGAGATCCGCGCCCTTTGATCATGGATCTCGCCTCACCGGGCTGGGTGATTGTTCATGTAAACGCAAGATTCACAAACAAAAGAATTTATTGTTCTGTCAGATCTCGCTTGACCGAGCCAGTTCGCCTAACCGGACTGGCCCGCCTCCATGTAAACAGGCCCTTAGATTAGCTATATCATACAAACAAGAGGTACCTCATGTTAGCCAATCGCAAATGAGCAAGCCATATCTCTGAAGAACAAATATGTTTATCTAATATTTATCTTCTTTCTAGGATACTACTAATTCCAAAGATATATCGAGTTCCAGCGAAAAAGAAAATGATGATGGAAAACTTATGTCTCCCAAGAAAGTTGCTTCAGCGTTCTCAAAAGAAAGTGACAAAACAGGTGGGTGCTGCTATAGTATTTTGTAAGGTTTTTCTTCGCACGTGCATTTTTCATGCAGGGAGGTAGTATTCATTTTAAATTTTCGTTTTACATTCCCACTTTCCCACTTTGGTGTCTTTAAAGGAGTCTCTAAAGGCTATATCATCCGTACCCGCCCCCTTGAAATTAATATTCCTTATAAACCGTTTCGCATTTGTTGTTGCCCTAATGTCTTCTCCTCTGTTCTGTTAGTCAATTCTTCTCATATTTGACTATTCTTCCTGATTCTTCAATCGACTCTCCTTTCTAGTTAGAAGGAAAGGAAGAGCCTTTACCTTGTTTCCTGGATAAAGTGCCCGGAACGCATATTTCAAACTCTGTCTCAAAGAGGAGCAATTATTTGAAAATTTATAAATAAACGAACATGAAAAGACTATGTTTGGCAGCAACTGGCGAGAAGATGTATCTCGATTCCTTTGAGCAGCAGCTTGCACATGCACTATTCAAGTAGTGCTTGGGACCAACTAGACGTGATATAGCTACAAGTTGTTTTTAATTTGGCTATTGAAGTGAATTACAATCGATATACAAGTTGTTTGTAATTTGGCTATTGAAGTGAATTGCTGGACGCTAGACGTTGTTTTGGCGTCCAACAATTCAATTCAATAGCCAAATTACAAACGACTTGTGTATCGGGTCTAGGGACCAACCTTGTTGCCGGCTTGAAGGAGGGCGATTACTTGAGGAAATGTAGTATCTGATTATCTTAACTGGTAGTGACAGTGAATTGATCTTGGTCGTTTTACTTGTCAGGTATAATGAAGACCCAAACAGATGAAGAATGGGTATAATTCATATTCAAATGGTTTATTGGATTCTGCAGGAAAGACATCATACTTAAACCATTTCCTTGCTGAAAACTGCTGTAAAATGAACATCGTGAGTCCTTTCCGCTACTGCTAAAACTTTTTTTCCTCTCACTAAATCACTGTCTTGCGGCTACTACTTTGGTCTGTATTATTTAAGTATGTTATTTATCTAGCTTCTGCTATCTAGTAAGCTGTCTCTGCTAGACTGGTCTTGTTTGTGTGATAGCTACTGTCAGTCAAGGATAATAGCTAGCTATTCGTAGTCTAGTCTACTAGTTAGCTTCTAATGAACTGATCTACATTGTAGCTGCTACTCTTCAAGTCTATTAGCTAGCTATGCTACTAGATGAGAGATCAGTCTACAAACTTGCTGCCGCTGCCCTCTTCCTTCCACTTACTAGCTGCAACAATTCCAGTCTAATTGTAAGCTGTTATAATTAAGTCTGTTAGTTAGTAGCTACTGTCTTTGTCTTGTCTGTTCCACACGGGAACTGCTACGATGCTAACGCTTCTCTTGTAAGCTTCATACGAGGTAGTTAGTTCTAGTCCAAATTTCCACTAGCATAGAGCCTGCTGCTGATAGATTTATCCGCCATTAATACCGGAACCGGTCTACCTGCCAACTGCATATAGCCTGCAACCAGTTGTTATTTTAAGTACTTTCAGCCTTCCACTTACTTTTCCTATTTGCTGAAGTAGTATTGTAAGTTGTAAGTTTGATATAATTTTCTTTCTTAAACTGTGATTATAGCACTTTCATTGTGTGTCTGTTGATCTTGCCAAAATGTTTTTAAAGAATAGATTTATATAATAATGATAAGTAAATAAATGTTATTATTTTGCTCGATTAAACAGTACTGTGATTTTAAATATGTATTTCTGCTATCGCTAAGAAGTTTGACTTGACTGTGATTAACTTGTCCATAGATTTGTAAATTATGATTTTTTAAAGATTTCGTTTGGAAAAAAAGCCAAGTCATTTGCTGAGCGTGTATTTCCTCTATCTCTGTCGCATTTCTGGATTCTTGGCCGTTGATGCAGACATGTATAAACCCCATAGAAACTCGCCTTTTGGACCCCGAAATCTTGGGGAAAACCAAAAAGCTGGGGGATTCGCAAGCAGCTACCAAGCAACTTCGCAGTTTCGTTTTTTGTCAGTTCCCTCGAGCAATTATGGTGAGGTTTTGTGAACGCTAGAGGGAACCTCTGCCCAAAAAACGTTGGCTTTACAGATAAAACGGACTTTTGAGTTTGTTTAATGAAAAACATTGTACTTTGAGGAAATAAGTAATCCTCGCGCCGTTTTGTATAAATATGCGGCTGCTATTTTCACAGCATCCTTTATCAGAGAAAACATTGGTATCTAGAGATTTTGCGCGTATAATACGACTTTCTAAGTCTTCCGAATTGAGAAATTTTGTAAGAAATTTCGAATAAGGTCACAAAAAAAGTTTTAAAATAATAACAAAGTAAAATATTTTTTAAAAGGTCTCTGCTAAATTTTCTGGTCTTTAGCATATAGCTGATATATCTTAGTCATATAGAATATTTCAGTGCTAGCTTATAAGAACATTTGGATGTTTGTATCGTATATGATGCAGTTATCAGATTCATGCCGATGATTCAACCATTGCTTCCTCTTTTGTCCCTTCAGCGTCAGTGCAGGCATCAGCACCTGCACTCCCTTCCGCAACTACCATGGTCAAAGTGACTGTAGCCTGACTCTGATCGCCCTGACATGAGACTGTACCTTGATTTTGACTATTCTTCTTGACATGAATTCGAAGATGAGCCAGAAGATTTGATTGAACCGAGAAGGCTTTATCACAAACAGCACAGTGGTATGGCTTCTCCCCTGTATGAGATCTTTGGTGTTTTGCAAGATCTCCTGATTGCCTGAACGTCTTGCTGCAAGTTTCACAGGCATACGGTTTTTCCCCTGTGTGTGTTCTTTCATGGATAACACGGCTGCTGGAATGTGAGAATGCCTTGCCACATGTTCTGCATTCATAAGGCTTTGTTTTTGAATGCGTTCGCAGATGTGTTGTCAAATTACTAGACTGCATGAAGCCTCTTCCACAGACACTGCAGATGTATGGCTTGACCTCAGTGTGGGTTATTTTGTGTTTTGACAACAAAGAATTTTTCGGGAAGGTCTCCCCACAGGTTTCACAGACAAATGATTCTTTCTTTTTACTGTGGGACTTCTCATGTCTTGCCAAATGACTTGCAGCTTGAAAACTCTTATCACACTGATCGCATGGGAATTTCTCTTTCCCTTTCTTCAGGTTTTCCTTGAAGTGAACCCTTTCATGCTCCAAGAGACAGCAAGACTGAGTAAAGGTTTTACCACATGTTTCACAAATGAATGTCTCCTTGTTTTCCTCATTTTGTCACCATTTTCTGCTTCTTGTTGCTCGTGTTTTTTTCTGTGCTCTTCTTCCCTTGACTTCTCATGCACTTCTTCATGCTTCAACAAACGATTCAAAGTTGTAAAAATTCTCCCACAAACATCACAAGTGTAACTCTGAGCATTATCCCTAGTATGCACAACTTTATGCCTCTCAAGCCCTGAAGCTTTTTTGAACCTTCGCATGCAGACATCACACTGAAACGCAGGTTGGTCAGTGGAAATGGCCTCTTGAGAGGTTGTCTGCTCCTCACATACAATATGCTTGACTACTTGAGAGTAATCTTCTTGCATGTTCTCATCATCTTCTTCTTTCTGTGAACAATGAACAACCCCTGCAGCTTCCTCTTGCATATTACCTGTCTCGATTGCTTCCACTGATACTGCAACATTTCCGGATGCCAGGTCTGTTATGGCTTCTGGTTGTGTTGTAGATATGACAGTCTGTGCAATATCCATTGGTATCGAACCACTATTCGTGACCTCAGAACTATTTGTGATCTCACAGATTGACAGGATCTGCTGTAGATTATCCTGCTGTTCTGCAACTCTTATGGCATCCGGGGTGATAAATATCTTGTTGCCTTGTTCGCAAAGGATCATATCAACAGTGCAGAGGATCTGTGGTGTTTCACTGGTTACAGCTACCTCTTCATAGTTATTTTGACTTGCTACTACTGTGGCACTGCTTGCATCTCCTTCCATTCCTTGGGCTTCTTCCATGCAGGAAACATCAACACCACCATCTGCAGGCTCACATTCTTGAGATGATTCTATTCGGCATATGTTTTGTTTGCGGCAAGATGATTCGGTGAAGTGTAACAAGAATTCTTCTTTCTTCGTGAATGGTGCAGCACAAAATTCACAGATGTAAGTGGTCTTAACTTCTTGGTTTTCCATCATCTTGGTGTTTCTAAAAGGAAGGCAATAAAAACAATTTTAAATTAGATTTTAGATTTTTCATCAAAAATCCCATTTTTCCCAAAAATCCATGTTATCTTCTATCCTATTTTATCATATTTTATATTACATTCATTAAGACTTTTTGTATTCGTTTCTTCATATCTCCTTGGTGTTAAGACACCCTACGTCTTCGAGACGGTATTTGGCCTAAGCTCAGCCACGCATTTAGACGTCTTTCTCCAACAACGCTCCCGGAAAGGACGTCAGCCATTTTTCTAGGAAGAATTAGGCCAATCTCTTGCCCGGCTAACAACTTCGAATATTTCTGTTTTATCAGCAGTTGTGCTCGAAAGATGTCTTCAAGCAGTTTCTTTCAGTGGTACACTGCATTACATACTTTAGTACAAATTCACTTCAACAGATAAAGCAAGTTTAGTTTATTTACAAAGAATGAAATCGAAGAGGATTGTCGTGGACTTTTCGTCGCCAGGTTGTTGTTGAATTGAATGTGGCCGCAGTGCTAGCGTATTTGGCAGATACAAGGCAAGTTTAGAATACTTTATAAAAATTACTTCTATTTTCTAAATTTAACAAATTTTGTTTTTATTGTGAATTAGTGCAAAATAGTTGCTTACCAAGCTATTTCATATCACTTTCGATTATCAAACCTCCATATTTCGGTAAAAAGAAATGGAAATTGGAATGGAATCAGCAAGTGCTCAAGAAAGAGACCCATCACGCATGCGCCAAGGAGAGAGAAGCGCGTGAGAGGGTAAGAGGACAGGGTATCGGTTTGGCGGTTTGGGGTGTTTTATGGTGCGATTTGCAACGGATTTGTTGAGTTACTCTGTATTTTCTGCATTCTATATTCTCAAATTTCATTATCATGAACTTTTATAATATCAAATAATTATCTATTATTTCTATTTATTCTAAGATTCATCAAATTTTTGACGTACCGTATACATATTTCTTTACCTCTTATTAATTAGTGTAACGATAAAACTTAAATAAGTTTTCGTCAGATGAACGTTGACAATAAACGATAAACGTTTGACGATAGTAAGCGGTAAACGATAAACGACAGAAAGTAGACGAATGTTTTTTTGAGTTGAGCGACGGCCTGAAATTCGCCCTTCAACGCTTAACATTACTTGAATAAACTATAAATTTTCGCTATATACAACATACAACATAATCAATTACATGCCTGAATTAAGGCAAGTTAATTAACCTCAAGAAATAATCTTAACATATGTGGCTGTTTCTTTCTTCGTGTTTACTTGTTAGGATGCTGGCGTCCATTCTCTCCTCTGTTGTCAAAAATGAAAAAATCATTCCTAATAAATATGAAAGACCTTCTAAATGCTTTTTCTTAAAGGTACCTTATGTATAAGATGTTTAAACTGATTGCTACAGTTATTGTTGGGAAGACTGTATTTGCAGTCGTATAAGAGAATACTGGATATTGAATAGTTTATCAATCATGGAACATAGTGACATCCTCCATTTTATATCCTTTGTCTCCCTTCGCTGCTCGGTATATGTAGACAACATGGTATACTGCAAGAGAAGATACACGAACTGTCAATGAAATAAGCGGATGAAAATTTGAATAATTGTTTAGGTCAATTCGTTTCTTTCATCGGGCTTCCATCTAATTGCTATCTGTAGCGGCTGCGCCACTTTGCTATGTGGTAATTTGGAAGGCTAGAATGGCGGGAGTAGAAACCCTAGAAACCTGTTGATCCTACTGTCTACTGTGAATCGTTGGCTCCACTGTTGTCTGCTTTGGGCAGGCAGTACAAACCATTTTTGCTCCATGGTTTTTGTTTATTTTTCTTTGCATTTCATTGACAGTCATGGATAATATGCGTCTCTCTTGAAATACGTGGGTTGCGATAGCTGTGCAGTTACATAGGGCCATAGGAACATCTACTGCAATCAATACCTAAATGTTGTTATACAATGACTAAAATATTGTTATACATATGTATCGGCAAGGTATAAAACGCACATGGATGCAAGCAAAAAGTTGTTATTTATCTTAATTCCTATAATATTTAATTGTTCATTTATAAACTTCACAAACCTCCAGGGATCAGACAAACTGCTGCTCCAAAGAAGAACATGTAGCTGTTTGGTCCATCTCCATCTTTGTACTTCGAACGAAGACTTGTTTGAATTAAGATTCCAGTCACCAATAATGCTGTAAGCAAGAGGGCTAAACTGAAATTGCTGTTGCAATCGCCGTTTCAATGGTTTTGTTGATGACGATAATGATGATGTTGATGATGATGATGATGATAATGGTGGTGATGGTGGTGGTGGTGGTGGTGGTGATGATGTTCATGATGATCATGATGATGATTAAGAAAATGATGGTGATGATAATGCCGATTATAATATAGACAATTATTGTGATGATGACGATGATGTTGATGACGATGATGATGATGATGATGATGATGAGAATGATTATGATGATTATGGTGATGAAAATGATGCTATTGATGATGATGATAGTGATGATTGTAATGATGATGTTGATGATAATGATGATGATGATGATGATGATGATGATGATGATGATGATGATGATGATGATGATGATGATGATGATGATGATGATAATTCAGTACAAGTGCTCGTCGATGTTACATAAAGCGTCATATCATCAAACAAATGTTTACACGGATTGGCACCTCACTATCTGGAGGCCCTTGTCCCAAAGTATGAGCCTGCCCGCATGACAAGATCAGCTTGTGATGGTTACCTATTGAAACACAACTGGACAAGTTTGAAGACAGCAGGAGATCGTTCATTCAGTCATGCAGCACCAACTTTGTGGAACAGACTTCCGTATTCAATTCGATCATTAGATTCATTGTGTAGTTTCAAGCAATCACTAAAGACATACCTATTTGAATCGTATTACTATTAGATGAGATGAGATTACTCTAGATATCAAATGTAGTGACTTTTAGATGCAACTATCGGATTTTAGAAAATATAGGAACAATTAGGTCTCAACGAAGTTTTTAAAAAGTATTAATTGATTTGATTTTACGATCGAATTCTTTATTGAATAGATTAGCAATTTTAAGTAAATTCCTTTCATAATCCCATGTAAATCATATTCTGTACTCTAATTTTATGTTAAGTAGTTATGTTGTTAAGCGCCTATGAGCCCTGGGGATATATGGCGCTATAAAAATGCCTATATTATTATTATTATTATTAATACTTCAAGTGTCAAGCAGGTTAGTTTATGCTTACCTAATCCAGCAGCCATTAACAAAGTTGCTACCAGAATGGTCTTCCAATGTTTTCTTAATTTTGGATGGAAATATTGCCTGTAAAAGGAATATCATATAAAATATATGCAACAAACATAGCAGATAGCTACTGTAAGCTCATGTATCCAATCTGTCTCTGAGGAATTCTTGAGTGATCTATACAGCTTACAAACCTTATTCCGCTATTCTCTTCATCTTCTTCTTCATCAGATTCTATCAGGTTTTCTAATGAGTCTGGTCTGTGAAGCATGTTCCGAACCATGGCCGCAACTGTGAACTACCGTAACAAAGATAGCTACCACAGCTGAAATGAAACACAAAGAAATCCTTATTTGAACGCTGAACTGCTAACGAACATAGGTGGTATATCAGCTCGCTTCATTATACTCTGTTTTTACTCTTCCATATCTGGAAATTCCACTATTTACCCCCTGTTCACTGCTGAAAGCTGGTTTATCAACGCAACGTAAGACGGGTGTTGACCTATCTGTTAATAAGCAGTTTCTTGAGATATTTTTCAGTACTCATAGCCTACTGAAAAATACTTGCTTATACTGTGTTTCAGTTTGCCATGTGGTCATAACAGGAGTAGCACTTCTGGTTTGGTAATCTCCTTTCGCTAATGCAATTGTGGGCTTCTACTCTGTATACTGCTTGAAAACAGAATTAAATCTAATTTTCATGTTCTACTTTCATTGCAGCTTAAAATATACAAATCACATTACGGAGACCTGTTACTTATGGATAGATTCTGTAGAAAACGAGAATTGCATTGACTAAAAATTGGCTTGCGTAAGGTAGAATATATGTTTAGAATATAGACTTTTTACTATATGACCCAGAATGTTCAGCATGAAACAACTAAGTGCCAGAAAGAAGATCTCTGAAAAAGGTATTGGGACGTCCAGTACCTGAAGACGATAGAGATGGAGATGATGTTGACGATCTATGATTATGATGATGATGATGATTATGATGATGATGATAGTGATAAGAACGATGATAATGATGATGATGATGATGATGATGATGATGATGATGATGATGATGATGATGATGATGATGATGATGATGGTGATGAATGAAGATAACGTCAAAAGTGAAGTGAAGCTTTGATGAGGCTTTTTCTTTGCAGTGTACGATCGTACTGATTGTGCAGTTACTCGAACTGAATAATCGGACCCAAGACGGAGCCTTGTGGTAGTGCATAATATCTGGATAACAGTACGATTGATTATACTCATAAACCTTTATTGCCAACCCATGACTGTTTAGACTATCTTCTTTATTAAATACATCATATATTCACACATGTACAATTCATTTCAAACATTTTGCCCATCTTTATGAAAAACGCTTGCTAGCAATATTCGATTTCCTCAAATTTATGTTTGAAAACAATAAGCCTTTCTAGTGCGTTTAATTTTCTTTTATTTATGATTTCAATAATTCAGGCTTATATTTCGTGTTGCCATTAATAAGCCATCACAAGAAGGAACAGATCCTGTACAAAATATTCACTGACTTGCTCGTTAATTATTGATGTATCTCATCAACACTCCCCGTTCCTGTGGTTTGCAAAACCTTATGGCTGTAAACAGTTCACTGTGATTTTAAAGTTGTTTTGAATACATTGGAAAAGTCTGTTAGCAGGCACAGTGCTTCACACTGAAACTTCTAGAGTTTAATAATATTGTACTTGCTGTTCTCCCAATGAAGTAGATTACAGTAGAGGGCATATAACATAATCTAAAAAAGTCCGAATTTTCCATGTAGCTTTGAATTCAAATCGAACAATACGTTTGGGAACTCATTAGATTCTCAAAACATTTGCCTTTATGCAAAATTTGCCCAATATTCTGCCTAGTTTCATTGTTACATACAATTTAACAGTTTTGTAACAAGTATACAGTTTTTCTGCTTGCCTATTTTCTTATTTTCTTGCTGGCTATAATTTGCCTATTCTCTATCATTGTTCTTTGCAGAAACGAGAGCAAAGCTTGATTTTCTTGCTTGCCTATATTCTTAGTTTCTTACTCGCTAGCTTTTGCTCGAACTTCAAAAGGTCCGAGATATAAAACAAAAGAATAGCGTGAAAACAAAATGTTTTCATCTATCAAAGTTGCCCTTGTTTAGCATTTTGTCGTTAGCAGTTATGCCTATTTATCATAGATTAAATCTAGAAACGTTTCAATGATGCAAACTTGAGGAATGATGACCATGCCTTTCACCTGCTTCTACAGAACAACTGTTTGGAAAATGTGCCTCCATGCAACAAAATTACAAAAGTTACAATGAGTATGAACGCTGCAATAAGCGTATGCATAGCTTATTCTCAAGACTATGCATAGCTATGCATAGACGAAGGCCTGAATAGGTTCTAGCAGCAATAATTGAAGTACGGTATTCTGTGTCATAGCTAAAATGATAATTCAATAATAACAAAATTTTAGTAGCTATATTACCATAAGAAATACGATAAGAATATGCTTCAAATTTTCAGTATTATGCTAACATATATACTTTATACTCATAATCCTTTCTTATAATACTTAGAATTAGTTTTTGAATTTTCCCTATTTTCTTGCTTGCTTATTTTCATATTTTCTTGCTTGCAATCCTTTATAATCCTTTCTTATAATACTTATAATTTCTTATTGACTTTTACCTATTTTCTTGCTTGCTTATTTTCATATTTTCTTGCTTGCAATCTTTTATAATCTTTTCTTATAATACTTATAATTTCTTATTGACTTTACCTATTTTCTTGCTTGCTTATTTTCTCGTTTGCAATCGTTTTAAACTTAAGCGACTTCTATTTTGATATGATATACGCAGCGGATTCGGTACTTACGTTCGCTCTCGCACTCAAGGCATAATTTGTGAAAAATCTATCGTAGTCGATCGTAGTTTCCAAAATAATCGTTGTGGGTTAGCATTTATTTAGCTTTCTCTTATCCTCATCGATCCTAATGCAGGGAGCGATATACATAATTTTCTTGCATCAATAGCACAACATACCTTGCAGAAGAGTTCTCTGCGTAATACCAAAACGGCAGCTTCAGACCATACCAAAACAAACTTGCTACAGATATGATTTCAATAATTTCTTGAAAAAATTAGCCAAGAATCGGATTATTCCTAGTTTTGCGTAGTTTAGCTGTCTTAATAATAATTCTCGTTAAATTTGAGAATTCCTGAACAGTTAACCTTCTGCTCAGCTTTTGAAATCGTTCATCTTATGCATAATTTATGCAGTCTTTTTTATAACCTAACGAAGGAGAAATTAATCCATGGTTAATACAGAAGAAATCAATTCTATGACAGATCAGGATCCCATTAGCTAGTCTTAACAAAACTCCATGACTCGCCATCTGCCTTCATCAATTTACAATTTTCTTAAATATGATGGTAGTGTTAGCTACTCATTACTCAGTCCAAGAAAAATTCTCGCAAAGATTGAGGAACTAGAAGCCTGGGGTTAAAGAATTTTACACATACAGCTGCTGATGCCTTGACGGGGTTGAATGTTGAATCCTCCCGGTATAACGAGCTCTGGAGGGACACTGAACATACAGGGCTTCTTTAAAGGAACTTTACTGGGTGGACATTCTATTGTTCTATTGAAAAGGGGACAAAGAGCAAGTTCAAAACAATAGAAAAGGAGGGGAATTAGGTGGGCAAATGCCCTCCTAGTTAGCATGTTAAAAGAGGCCTTGTAATATAGGTTACCAATAAAATGTTCCTTATGAGGGTCCTTATTTCAGGAGTTCGTTAAACTTGCAGAATATAAATTTCTTATTTGAATGAAGGGTCATTCAGTCATGTCTCGTTATCAGGGCCAGTTAGTCATCGCTCATTATTCTAAGTCTAAGAAGTTCATAGTTTCAAGAGCCCTGGGGGAACATGACTTATGGGGATGGACGGGATAAAAAGATATCTCTAAGATAAGGAGCTAAAAATTAGCCCAGAACCTGACTTGACGGAGCTGAAAATACACTTAGTGTCTAATAGAGTGACTCTTACACCCTATACTCAGACATCAGATAGAAATTTCCATGAAATGAGCTGCACCATAGCTTTATGAGGTTGCCTTCCCGCTTGGGGGGGGGAGTGCACCACCCAATTTCTTTATGGATATGACGTCATAGCGAATTCTGTAACTACAGGGTGCTAAGGGTGATAGCCGTACACGACTTCTGATTTTTCTCTGGCCTCCTAAAAGATTCGTTACGGTCATGATCACAACACAGCTGCCGTTCTGCGAAGCGTTGTTATTTCTTTGATTTAACACTAACAAACTATTCCATTTTATCTCCGTACAGGGGTGTGGAAGGCTTTTTCCAAGGGGTTTAGATTTCGACCCCTGGAGGGGTGTCCAAGGATTTTCCAGGGGTTGAAGTTCCTGCAGCAAGGGGTTCTTGGACTGCTTAAAAAGGCCAGGCAGGGAGTAACTGACTGCTGTTGATATTTTGCTTTGTATTGGCCTATGCAGTGTGAGTCTAGGCCTCCCTTCTCTGGTTCTGGTTGTTGTGTGGTTATCTACAACGTTGATATATCTGAAGCTCAAGAAAGAAGAGAAAGAAATATATATCACAGACATAAGCTACTCACCAAACGGCTTATCAAATTGAAGCTGCGATCCTATGCAAACTAACTATTACTACGAAAATTAAAATTTTTTGGTTAGGGTTTTTTGAAGTTTCAAAGACCAATATATGATCTACTGTGTGTGTGTGTACCACCCTACCTGACTGTTCAGATTAAGAATATCATTGTGGGAGACTAGTTGCTCGAATCAATTATTTAACAATTTCTTTATTAAATGGACCTGGTTTTTGAGTGATAACCTTAATGCAGAATGGCACTTCCTGGGCACAAAAGCAATGAAGATATCAAAGAGGAATATCCTCTCCATTGGCATATTTGGCATGAAAATATACAACAATTGGATGATGCATTGTGCTCAAAATTGGTATTACTGTATTGCACTTTTGAAATCATCAAGATCTTAACTAGTAGCATAGTCAAGAGCCAGTCTGCAGAGTGTGTGAATTGTGCACCCAAGATATTTTTGCTCAAATCATTCCAGGCACCAAAACACCATTGCTCTATTGTTTCCATGCAAAAAAGTCTTTGTTAAAATCATATTTTCACCCCTGCACCAGCAGTTTCTTGGCAATGGTGCCCCTGAGATCTCATTGAAATGATGCACACTCTGCAGACTGAATCAATATGGGGCACTGGCCACAGTGTGAACTATGGCATCTACCCCCAATTTTTTTCAGTAGAACAATAGACTTTTACCATCGGATGGAGCAATGAAAAGTGTCTTCTTGGACACTCAATATCTTGTTGAAAACTGCCATTGCCCTCTATAATTTTAGACTTCCTGGCTATTCCATGGACCTTGAGTATCTGATCCAAAAAAAAGAGTCTTCTAAAATTTGTCTTTACTTTTTTTTTACAATGCAAATAAAACTTGAACTTATAAAGTTTCCATGAGAATACCTTGTACAATGATTATTGGCTATTTTGTAGCCTTATGGATGTTAAAAAGGAAATTAAATTTTCTTTTAGCATGATCATGAAAAAACAGATCCCCACAAAAGAACACCTCTTCACTTTGCTGTAACACTTGGAAGAAAAGAGTGTGTGCAGGTATTATTGGAACATAAATGTGACTCAAATGCAGTGAACAAAGAAGGATGGAGTGGTAAAGCTATTCTTAAAATCACTTTTTATGTTACTAAGTAAGACTACATTTACATGGTGCTGGCACAATTTGAAAATGGAAAAAAGTGTAACAGATAGTAAAATGTTTGCTAGCGTTGACTCAATACCAACACAATACTGTTTTTTCCAATTGTGCCGATTAGAGTTCCATTATCAAATGTGACGTTTTCAAATTGTGCCAGCACATTTTTGTGCTGTCTTCATGTAAACCGGAGGCCAATCTGTAACATTTTAATGAAAACCCTTATTAGATTGTAAAATTAGATCTTTCAAGTATGTTTTCTGTTCCATATCACAAGTCAATTGCTTCTGATGCATGAATTTTCATTTTGCCTAAATTTTACATGATCTGATGTTTTGTTAAAACTAGATTTGATCTGGTTGTGTGATTATAGCAGCTTTAGACTAATTTCATAATGAAACACTTGGCTATTGCTTCTTAGAATTTTCCACCAATTGCATGCCACAATTGACAGGAATGATTCTTCTTAAATTTCTCAAACAAATGATGAAGATAGCATCTTAAGTTGAACTTTGGCTAAAAAGAATCTTTTTATGTAATAGATCCTTAATGTTACCTGAAATCTTCCTGCTTTCCTTTGATAATATAGTAACATAAATGTCTCTCTTGTAGTTGTACAAGAAGCAGTTGGTGTAGGTAATCCAGAGTTATTGTCAATGGTTATTCAACATAGAGAGCACCAAAGGCTAACTGAAAGGACAGGAGGTGTACCTCAGATATTGGAAGCCTTGGAAGAGGTATAGTTGACATGTCTTGCCTTTCAAATAAAAATCTCCTGTTGTCTCTACTGGCATTTTGCTTCAGACCTTAGTATCAAAAGCAGGGACAGAAGCCAGGGCACAAGCACCAAATGCATTGCCCTACCTTTGCTGGGCAAAACATTAGGAGAACCAAAAGCTGCCCAATGCCCACTGCCCATATGATGCAAGCATAATTGAAGTCAGTAAAACTTGTCATTAGTGGTCCAATGTTCCATCAAAAGTTATTTTTCTTCTAAGTTTGTATTTTTTTTTTACAGACGGATGATTTCTTTTTGGAAATGAAATGGGAGTTTACAAGTTGGGGTATGAAATATTTTCATATTTATACTAAAATATGAAATTTGTGCCAAATAATCGTACTTGGAAAGCTTATCATTCCTTTAATCTTTTGAACTAGCAAAATTCTGTTTTTGAACTGTAAGAGAGTAACATTTTACAGGCGACTGGCCATCGCAATTCAAGTATCGAAGGTGTTACCAATCTTGAATTAATGCTTTGATGAATGTTGCTGCGTAGGTTTTTTTAAATGCACCCTTACATCAGTTGGTTGGTACCGTTTTGGTTTGCAAAACAGGCTAAATTTTGAGAACTAATTCAAATTTTTGCGTCGCGAAGAAAATCTTTTCAGAACATGACGACTATTGTAGATATCCGTAGAAAATCAAAGTTTGACACTGACTAGAAAACGGTGGATCACAAAGAGTGTGACGACGAAAAATCATTACTTTTTCCATATTTGATGTAAATGAAGTTCATTCTTTAAAAGTGATGATAGCGAAAAAGAGCGAGAACATCGCTGGTCGTACTTAAAAGCTTTTCTCGTCTGAAACTCCTCAGAGTATGAAACACAGACCGAAATAATTGACTAACGCGAAATTATACCCAGATGCGGGCTGAAATGCACCAATCAGAATAGTAGATGTGAATTTGCATTGTGTTTTGAGCACCAATCAGCTCATGAGATGTAGCGGGAAGACCAATAGATTTAATTAAAGAGTCAAGTTTCTCAAATTTACTGTTTCGACTTTTCTAAGACTTTTCTTTTACTTATAAGATATCTATTTATATATAGATATATTCGTACAAATTAATGTCATCGGAATTTCAGCGAAAGAAAGCCCGAAATTATCCATTCTCGATTGCTGTCTTTCGATATTAAAACTATATTCATACAGTCAGCTCTCGATATTACTCAACTCTGTAGTATTTTGCAGAATAATAATAACGTATATGAAAATTTCTTTTTTCAGTTCCTTTTGTTTCAAGAATGTGTCCAAGTGATACTTACAAGATATGGAAAAGCGGTATGACATTTTGAGGTTTAAAACCAATATATTGTTACATTTTTCTTTTACTAATCTTCTTTTATGCAAACGAGATGGCCCTTTTTTCTTGCCCATTGTTTGTGTACACAAGAACGGCTCGAACGCTATCAGTCTTTCCAAAGAAACCAGTTTATCAGAATCCTTGATCTGAACACTCGAAATAAAATCGAAGAAACTTATAGAACTACATGAAAGTAATTAAGAAACCTGCCAGATTCAGAATCATTTACTAACTAGGCAATAATGACGAAACAACTCAATTCCAACCTGTTTTCAGACATTTATAGAGGGGGGCTTTGGGATTTCACGGGTTGCGGGTTTAGCCGATTTTACTTTCGGGTTTTCGGGTTTTTCCAAAAAATCGTGCGGGTTTTCGGGTCAAGTATTTTTAACGGGCAACGGGTTTTGCCATTTTTCTAGCTCGGGTTTCGGGTATTGTAGTAAGAATAAGCGGTTTTTCGGGTTTAAACCTCACAAAGGACATCAATGTGTAAAATTCTTAAAACAGTTGTTAAAACTAAAGTCATTCGGGTTTTCGGGTTTTTCCCAATTTTCTTCCGGGTTTTCGGGTTTCGATACCCCCCAAAGCCCCTCTCTTTATAGTCTTTCACACCTTAATCTCTCTTCCCTGATCTTGTCTTTTTTTGTTTGAAAAATTTCAAGTTGTGTGGTATAATTGGGAGTTTTTTGTTGATAGGGAAATTTTTTTAAGAAACCTTTAAGAAACTTTTCTATTAAATTAGGGTCAAAAATTAAGAAACTTTTACATCTAGGTCTCGAGCTAATTTTCCTATGAAATAAAATGCTTATATCCATGATTTTTCAACTTAAAATCCTAGAAGCAGCAGAAGGCTAGCATGATTCGTAATCCATTAAGAAAATCTTCGTTTTTAACAAGAATTTTGCGTCTTTTTAGGTGCGAATGTTCGTATAGACACGACCTTAGTTGGGTTCGACCAGATGTCCTGGCAAAGGGGACGCCAAAGCTTTGTCTTTAAAGGAGAAAGTAAGTATGGTTTTCACTAGCATTCATACCTCTCTGTTTTTTGTCTTTATCTACACTTGAAGCACATCAAAGACGCCAAATTGCAAAGTATTCGCACTACCCCTTACAAAGGGAGGAAGGTTGAGGACTTTTCTTGGCTCAGCTGCAGTACCTAAATTCTTTCACCCATTAATATGGATGAAGAGTATGCATCAAAGTAACTATTATAAATGTTTACTATCTTCTTTTAAATCCTTTCAGGAAATTCTTCATGTCTCTTTGAGATTGATCACGAAAAAAGAACATTTTGGAAAGAAATGATCAAGTTGAGGTAAACCTAAAAGTGTTTTGATCTATTAAGATTCAGTAGCGTAATATGCACCAGCAACTTCTGTGCACAGTTCCAGTAAGCTGAGCATGTTCTACTTCTGCGATTAGTTGACAACTGATTCCCGTCAGTCGCAGTCGACCTGAGCGCTCTTGCGACCGCGATCAACTGTATCCTATAAGTTCTGACTAGTTGTTGAGATGTGGACATAAGTTAGCAGTTGCAACTAGTTGGCGTTAATTCCATCGTATTGTAGGTCGACATACGCCTGGCTTTAGTTCTTGAACGAAGGTTCTTCTTAGGCTGGGGTGGGGACAGAAGTGAAGTTATCAATGGATATGAATCGAAGATATACAATGTTGCAGGAGTTGAAGTTATCACAAGAACACGAACTGAACATATGACAGCAGAAGACCGTGAGAGGTTCAAAGGTAGATACGCAGTTTTATGTTTATTAGTTGGGGAGTTGAAGAACAGCAAGGTGAAGGCGAAATTCGGTCTTTAGCGCCAGTCGCTAGGATCTCAGAAGGAGGTTAAGCTATCGCGACCTCGACCCTGGCTATGACGCTACTGTAGCAGGGCTCGATCCCCGACCTCGCTGAGCTTCTGACACCACGAGTCATCTGGATTAGGCCACAAGCACCTTCAATAGCAAGTCTTTAATGAACAAAGTTTCCCCCATTTAAGAGCATGCGCACTAGCAAATCTTAGAGGTTGCTTTTAGATCATATCTTATTGTTAGAAAGCACCATTTGACTTTGGCTGTTACAATCGCTGCCCCCTTTGTATTGATTTTTAGTTCAAAGTGAAAAGAGAGAATTTTTCTAAAAGGCAAATGCTAGAAATTCTAGGCATTGGAGTAAATTGGAAACCAGTGTAACACGTACCTCAAAACCTGAGGAGAAGTACTTGACTTTGACCTTACCACGTGCTATCGTTCGCCTACTGACAAATTTGTTATTCAGACTAGTAACTTATTGTACTGATGAGCTGTGTACTGAACTGAGTAATGGCGAAAAGCAAAAATAGAAAGCTTTCGAAAAGTCATGATATGCCTGCTTAGATTATTCTATCCAGATAAGTTAAGTTTTGTTATTAAATTGAGCTTTAAAGGACTTTTTCTTTTGATCTATTCAGAAGAGAAGAACCAAACGCAGTCCAGACTACCCTCATTTTTCAGCCTGTTCAATCAAGAAGAAGAGGATGCATGCGTGAGTATTATTCCTTTTATACGAGACCTTTGTTTCCTTCCTGCCTCCAGTCAAGAAGGATGTGCGTATGCTTCCTCCTATTATAGAAGTCAGAGTATAAGGGCCTGTTTACATGGAGGCGGGCCAGCCCGGTTAGGCGAGCTGGCTCGGCCAAGCGAGGTCTGACAGAACAATAAATTCTTTTGTTTGTGAATCTTGCGTTTACATGAACAATCACCCAGCCCAGTGAGACGAGATCCGTGATCAAAGGACGTGGATCTCACCTGGCCGAGATCTGCGGGAACAAAAGAACTATTTGTTTGTTCACTTTGCGTTTACATGGAAAGCGGGCCAGCCCGGTCAGGCGAGGTGAAATCCTGACAGGAAGAATGGAAAAGTGTGAATAAGAAAGGCTAGCTCGGCTAACCGGGCTGGAAAATTTATCCATGTAAATGCTCTGAAACCGCCTCCAACAAGCCCTTAAAGTCAGAAGCAGGCGGAAACAATTGACCAATGCGGTATATACCCAGATTTGGATCGAAATGCCCATTAGAGTTGTATTCCCAAAGCTGATTTACAATACAACACCAATCCAGCTTCACTTTACTGATGGTGTATTTCGATCAGCATCTCGGTTTAGGGAGAGTGAAATTTTCCAGTTTCTAACCAATCTCCTTGAAAAAGCTCACTGTGTTTGGTGGTTAGTCTTGTTTTGTTGCTTTGGCCTATTTTTAATTATTATTTAAATCTATTCGCATTTTAGAGTAAACTGAATGAAAAGGCACTTGATCCAGATACGACGAACCCCTTCAGATTAACACTTGAGGAGTATTTTAACCCCAGAGAGAACCCCAGGAAAGGTAAGCCGATTGTCTTTCGTATGAAATTGTCTGTCGCATGAATTTGTTTATCATGTGAACTTCCCAAGCTGCTGAAACTTAGCATTGCAGTGACGAGCAGTCACTTTGAGTTGTAACTTTTATTTGAGATATCAGAAGTAGACCGTCCTTCAGAAGGGACTTTAAACTAGGGGCTCCATGCCTGGATGCGGTATGCGTAGTAGGAGATCCTAGACTTCATTATATCAGTAACGGGGATGTGCCATTTTCGTAATAAAAATTTGCCCCCAAAATTTATGAAAATTCTAAATTGTTTACCCCAAAGTTCACTCGAGAAATACCCAAAAGTCTTTTTTGAATTTATTTGGCAGTTATGTATTGTGACTTTATCAAAACTGATCATCTTAGCAAAAATGATACCCCCAAGTTTGTAATTTAGCAAATTTGATACCCTAAAATTTATTTACCACCCTTAAAAAGGTACCTCAAAAAATGGCACACCCCGTACCCATACATATGGGTGTTACCCCCCCCCCCGGAATTTCATTCATTTCAGTTCAAAATAGGAAGAATTATGTATGTATGTATCAATTTAAAAATTAAAATATTTACAAGGTTTTTTTAAATGTAAAAAAAGATACATTACAATATATGCAAGATTAAAACGTTAAAAACGTAAAAAGCAACACCCCCAATTACAGTGGCAGGGATAAAATTAGAAGATCAAGCAGACCTTTTTCCATAAAGGCCCCCTTTACATATATTATATATTATATAGAATACAAATAGTCAACACTATAGCAATTCACTTCAATGCTCGTAATGTGACGCCAATACAATTCAATTAAATGCTTTTTTACGACACATTCCAGTTTGGGCTTCCTCTGCTATGACATTTAATGTAACGTTAGTTACAAAAAACATTGTAGGAGTTGGAAAGGCAACTTCGTACAATGGTTTTACGAAGGTTTACAATGTTTTACGATGGTTTACATCAGGCAGGCCAGCAGTTCTCTTTATTTTACTACTGCCTCATTTTTCTTACAGGCAAACAGCAATTCTCACTTCGCAAAGCTTCGAGACTTCATTACGCTTCAACTGCCAGCTGGATTTCCAATCAAAATCGGTAAGCCTGTTAGATACAATGCAGTATTTTCGAAGCAAACAATTTGCGGATCCAGAGCTGACTTTTTTAGTGTTAGGCCCAGTTTACAAGGAACCGTTTTAATTTCGGATGGGATTTTGGTTGTCTACATCCGTCTAAATCCGAGTAAACCCTTCATAGCTACATAAACCTGCACAAATAAGAACTCACAGGCCTTTCTTCCTAAATTATGCACCTTAATTCCATTGACAGTCTTAATTTTAGTTTCACCTTGTACATAATTTTCTAGTGAGTTGATTTGCATATTTATTATAATGAACATTAATTCGAGTCTTATATTTACAGAAATCCCCCTGTTCCACGTCCTAAATGCCAGAATAACATTCGGAAACTTGAATGGTACTGAAAGATGTCCCGACGGATTAGTAACGATTGATGATAATGAAGTAGCAGCATCATCTGTTGATGGTGAAAGCCAAGATGAAGCAGCGAAAGTTCACAAGAAAGTGAAATGTTTAATAGATAAGTCAATCTTTGAGATTCCTTCTAATTACAAAGAACTTGGTGTTGATGCATATGAACGACAAGGTTAGTTATTGTTATTATTTTTTTACCAAAAGTTTGATGACTATGTTTCAATGTCACTCTGTTCCATGTTTGAATGGCAGCTAAGGCCCTTGCTAAACGATCTAACATAGTTCGTCAAACATTTGCAATTTGCTTATCAAGCAAGGTTTCGACGTTTTGTCACGTCACAAAACATTGTTTGACATGGATAAATAAGATCACTAGAAGCTTAAAGGTTTGAGAAAACAAAAACTGTCTGTTAACTACTATACATTCGACCACACATTCCAGTGGTCGTTTTCACATGAATAAATTCAATTGTTTGACAATTTGAATCTGCTGAGCAAATGTTTGCAGTCAAACAAAAAATGTTTGACGAGCATTGTTTTGTAACGCGGCCAAAACAACGATAAAACAATTGTTTAGCAAGCAAATTTTAATTGTTTGACAAACACTGTTTTGTAACGTGGTCAACCGGTGAAAGATTTTGCTTCAAATGCAAATTTCAAATGATTGACAAACAATGTTTGATCGTATTCCCACACAATAACAGGATCTTTCAGTTTACAAACAAAGGCTATAGACCATACTCTTCCCTCTTAAATCAACATATTGTTGCGTCCAAGCCTTTCCCTAGTGTTTTACATCGACGCAACTCTGCATTTCCGCATTTGACTCCTCTTTCTTGTCCTTGTATATTTCATCCTATATAGTTAAGGAATAACTTTGTTTCAAATTATTTTAGGTGGCTATCGAGATGAAGATGATGAATTGTTACAATTAGCAATACAGCAAAGCTTACTGGATGCTGGATTTTCACCTGATGAAGATGTCACTTTACTGGAAGCTTTAGGTCATACAAGAAATGCTCCAGACAACCCACAAAGGTAATATTCATATTATACAATTTCCTATTTTTGTCTTAGACTCGGAAAGCTTTGAGGGTATCTTTAAAAAAGAAAGTATAAGAACCAGAAAAAAGAAGAAAAGACCACTTAGCTTACTGCTTGCTTTCAGCTAGAGAGCTTCTTGTGGCGAAGAGTTGAATAAATACAGTGTAGGCAGAAACACCGCGGCGCAAGACACAAAAGACAACTAAAAAACATAGTTTCGGTGTTTCTGCGGTGTTTCTGCCTACACTGTATATAAGAACCAGACTTACTGTATTAATCTAAGTACCTGTTTCAGATTTTTCACCTGTTCTGGCGACGCGACAAACGTGAAAAGAATATGTTTTGAAAAACCTGGGAAAAGCTGGGACAATCAACTTGTGCGATCAACAATCTGGAACGCTGGGACAACGATCGGAAACGCTGGGACAATCAACTAGCGCGATCAACAATCTGGAACGCTGGGACCACGATCGGAAACGCTGGGACAATCAACTTGCGCGATCAACAATCTGGAACGCTGGGACAACGATCGGAAACGCTGGGACAATCAACACTAGTTGAGTCTGCAGGCATGCTAAGAAGAATGGACCTTATAGAATTTTCCAGGAAAGCGCGCGAAAACAAACTGCTGCGTCGCCAATGCGAAAAACCGGCTACGCGCTGTGACATTATTGGCGACAAGCCCCCTTTAAAAACTGAAGCGCCGGGGTCCAGTAGGATTTTCACGATCGCTAGAAACATCTTGAGGCTGTCTAGTGATCACCTGGGAAAACCGCTTGTGTCCAGTGTTGTTGAAATTATGTTGAAATAATGTGTTTCTGCCATTACAGGGCGATGCAGGAGAGTCTGCTGTTCCCAGGAAATAGCAACCAAGGAAGAGATATGGACGAGGATTTAAGAAGAGCGCTCGAATTATCAGAAAGAGAAACACAGGAAAACAGAGCAAGACAAGAACAGGAAGACGAAGAACTACAGAGGATTTTGCTTCTATCATTACAAGAAAAGTAGCTATGAATTTTATTATTATTTATTGACAAGACCTTCTAAATCTGATTTATCAGCCAGTTCGATAGCAGACTGAGACTGTATATCAAATTAGTTTACATGTACAGGGCCGCACCCCAATGATTTGCAAGTCCATTGTTTTTGGATATAATTCAGATGCTTTTTGTTATTCCTATTGTTTCAGTCCCCAAAAATGTTCTTCTTCCAACACCACTGCATAGAGCTTGGTTTGGGTTGGTTTGGAAAAACTCGATTTTACCCATTTTTTTCTCTATTATTCTTTATTTTAAGCAGTCCAAGCTAGATAAGCTTTGCTTTCTTGGGCCGTGCAGATTTACATCCTTTTTATATTAATTATATTGTAGCTGTAAAGATGTTTTTCTGCAAATAAAATTGAATTGAATTGAACCTGGGGCACATCCCTGTACACCTCAGGCTCAAGTACTCCCCGGGCCTATTGTATACACTTGAGACTCTTCAGTATTCAGTGCACGAAGTCATATGCAAAATAGGTATGTCAATCTTACGTTTCTGACTGCTAACTTCATGAGCTTAAGATCAAAACTTTCCTATCCAAATCATCAATTGTTATCTGTGATACAATTCTTGACAAGCAAAAAGCAGCGGATTTTTCTTTTTTTTATATCAAGCCCTTCTAAAAATCTCTAAGTTTAATAACTACCACGAGCTTGACAGAACCTTTAGGCTGTATAGATCACTACTTGCTAGACGGTCTCAATAAATTTTCTAAATAGGAAACTGAAGATCAGAAGCAGCACGAATTTTATAGGACAATGACTAAATAACCACCAATAAAAAGTTTTTTAAGTTACTGATTAGGTTATTTTAGTTCGAGGGAGATCTTCGAAAAGATTTCATTTATCGTTATATAATTATATTTGAAATTTTACTGTAGGAATTTTCTTTAAATTATTTACTCTGAAACTATTCAGTCTATAGTTATTAGCACTCCTTCAGATACATGAAACATATTGGTTATCAGAGAAATGAAGACATAGTGTCTGAAGTATAGAAGTCTGCCTTTAATTTGCATGTTTTAATAATGCTTTGAGTTCTGGCCAAACGATCCAACATTGTTCGTCAAACATTTGAAATTTACTCGTAAAACATAAATTTCTCCTTTTGGTGACGTTTGAAAACATTGCTGGTCAGACAATTTTTGCCATGATCAGCAGAAAATTTTTTGAAATTAAAAACACCATTGCCCAGAAAATTTCGCTTTTCCAAATATTTCTTTGCGACATCACCCAACGGTGAAACATTGCTTTGTGAGCAGATCTCATATGTTTAACCAAGAATGTTTGATCGTTTGGCGAGGGCCTAAGTTTCAGTTCAGAGACTAGTTTCTGCTGTTCAGCCTTGGTTAGCTACCGACGGCTTTGCCAATTTTGTGAATGCTACCTATTTTTCTGTTTTTTTTGCTTTTCTTTAAATTTAACTTCTGGTTTTGGTTTATGCTACACACTGGGGGGGGGGGGATTTCGCTGAACAGTGATGCCTCTTTGCTCTGTTAACACCCTATCGTGTGCATCTTGCAGTTTTTTTCTTCACTTCGCATTTCATTGCAACCTCCCTTGCGTCGCTCTTCTAAAACACAACCAAGGAAACATAATTGTTCAGATCATGAAGCAAAAATCAATTCAATTTATAAGATTCACCTCATTATAAATTAAACAAAATCATCGTCATCCTTTACTTCAATATCAAACTCTTCCTTTGATATTTTCCCTCTTTTAATTTCTTCATCAAACTAACTTCTTTTGAAAGTTCATCAAGATCTTTATCATCAAACGAATGTTTCATTTTTCGTTTCATATTCTCTTTTTCTGTTTTCGTTTTTCTTTTTTCAGTTTCTTGTCCTTTTCTTTCGACCATGAATTTACTTTTTTCATAATAGTTTTTCCTTCGTTATTTTCTTCTTTTTCTTTATTAAGTTTTATTTGCCTCTGTTTTTCTCTCAATTTATCTCTATATGGTATTGCTTCAAAGTCAATATCTGATTTTATATATCCTGTAGTGTTTCTAGATGTTAGTTCAGGCATTTTAGGTAACTGTAGTAGTCCAAATCCATTCGCAAGTTTCACAAAATCAAGCACTATGGGAAAAGAAGAAACCATATTTCTATCTCTTCAAGCCCTGGCCAAAAGATCAAACATACTTGTTCAAACATTTGAGATTTGTTTTACAAGCAATGTTTGACCGTTTAGCCACATCACAAAGCACTGCTTGACAAGCAGAATTCGCTCAGCAGCAATGTTTTTGAAAAGCTTCTAAAACATGCTTGTATCAAGCAAAATGTTGTACGAGCAATGTTTTGTGATAAACATTCAAGCATTTTGCTTGATGAGAAAATTGCAAATGTTTTACCAACAATGTTTGATCGTTTGGCCAGGGCCTAAGTTGTCATCCTAAATTACAAATTTTAGCAACAAATTCATTCTGAAGGGACGCCTTGTCGAAACGGATAGGTCTCGAAGGAATCTGCTTAAAAAGAGAGTTGATTGAATGATGTTTTTTGCAACGAACATTGTAGGTTGTACTTCAGTTGCATTTTTGGTCCTGGCCAAACGATTAAACATCAAAATATCAAATTTACTTGTCAGACAATGTGCTTTTCAAACATTGTTTGATCTTTTGGCCAAGGCCTCAGCTTAGATATCGTCTAAAATTCTTAATCAATAGTCGGAGTGCCATATTTTGACTTTGAAAGGGAGCCACACATGAGCTTGAGAATAAAATTCTTACCTTTGAATGGAAATATGAGACTACATTCATGTTTCTGGTATGCTTGTATGAATGAAACATAGGCACGCATGCCTTTCTCGTACAGATCTCTGTCAAAGCAAATTTAACGAAAGATCAATAAAAGTCAGATGAACCTAGAAATAAAGTCCACAAATTAAATAAGTTAAATATTGATGTTGTTCGGTTCTGTCGTTTTCAGTGTCAGGCACAGTTTCATTTAATATTACTCTGTAACCAATGTCTGAGGTCTCATTGCGTCAGAGCTGCCTTCGCACTGAGGTTTCTGAAAAGCAGATCTTTTAAGGAAACGACAGTGACAACGTTTACTTTGGCCACCTTTTGTTTTCAGCAAACATCATACCTTACTTTTGCTGGTAGACGTTAAAACGAATTTTTGTACCGCCTTCTGAAAACGACTGGTTCAGCCAGTTTTTTTTTAATTTAGAACTGCACAATATCCTTATACTCCAATAGGTGTAGAAAGTAGAATTTACCAAGTTTGACGTAAATATAGCTCAATGCACTCAAATAGGGGGTATGGGTCATGCACTCGAAGAAAATTTTTGAATTTTATGGGTCTAGAATCGCTCTGGTGGTCACTTCGTGATTTCAATATGATAAATCTAACTATGACACAAGGCCAGTTTGCCGACTAAAGCAAAAAATATACCGATGATTAATTGGTGTAGGGCAACAAGTACTTGAAAATAATGTGAATTATGTTTTATGCCAATTTCTGCACTGCACAAGGTTTTTTTTAGAACTGCACAAAAAAATATTTAGAACTGCACATTTTGTGTAGAACTGCACGTTAAAAAAAAACCCTGGGTTTAGCAGGTTCCAAACCTTCTGCCCCCGAAGCTGGAAGATCTCCAAGACATCTCTATGAATACCGTTCCCGATTTCAAATAGAAGAGGTTTAATTCAAGTTTGTTCTAGTCAGTTTACCGTTTTCGGCAGCTATGTTCCTTTTAGAACAGGAAACTTTTTCCTGCTAAGTCTACCGTTTTCAGAATCAGGAAGGTCTGCCAAAAAAATTGTTTACCAAAAAATATCAGTGGTATACCCATTCTGGAAAGGCTTCTTACGTTCCATTCAGCACGAGATGGATCGATATTATACGGTGTCATAGGCCATTTAGAGAGAGCTTCTTAACACGGGGAGTAATAGCTAATAGTAATAGTTATAGTAATAGTAATAGTAAGAGTCATAGTAAAAGTAAAAGTAATAATAATAGCATACCTATCTTTCGAGGCCAACTTCTTTAGTTTTGACACTAAACTTGGTATATCTTTTATCTTTTCATATGGTTGTAGTGGAGCCTAGAATGAATAATTTTGCTATTAAATTTAAAAATACAGAATCCCGTATCTATTGAAGAAACAGGTGAATCGCAAGTGCCAAACAAATATCTTGTACATAATGCATTGAAGTAAACTAACTTGAAAAGCTATAATGTAGCTAAATAGCAATACCTTCTGGTTTATTTTGACAAATTCGACGAAGGATTCTTCCGAAGGTTGAAGAAACACAAGAGCATTGCCTAAAAAGATATTTATTTTTAAATGAAAACTACTCTGCAGTCGAAAGCCTCAGAAGTCTACATTTTCAGAATTCAGAAGATACAAAAGTCTCAAAGGAACCCACCCAAAATATTGCTTCGAAACCCCCTAAATATTGCTTGGAAACCCCTTAAATATTGCTTGGAAAGCTATGTGGTTGAGTCAACAAGTGGATCATTTGGCCAGGGATTCTGGTAAGCTGGTTTATAATTTGTACGCAAGAAGTCCGTTTACATTTCACACATCGGTAGCCAATCAGGTTTCAACAAACTATGCAAATCTATAACTTATATTATTCTAAAAAAATTACTGATGCATGAGTATTGTTAATATTTGCAATCTGAACAATAAAATTTTCGAGTTCTATTGTCTCGTAAACAATAAAACGAACTCGAATTCAATTGTTGGCTGGTATGGTGAATGAAATTCAGTCTTCACTCACCTGCATTTCCAATCCTCGCTGTTCGGCCACAACGATGAAGAAACGCACTGAAAGAAAAAGAACAAGCATGGTAAATATACTTTATTCATTTATTTTTACGGTATTTAATTATTAACTGCTTAATTGTCTTTTGGGTGAGAGAATTAACGTTTCCTGAAACCTGCAAACCAGGCAGCTGCGTGGAGAGAAATAAACGTATCTTGACAGCATAAGCGAAAGCAAAATTTGGGGACGGCGAGTGGTACAGCAAGATATGTTTCAAATAGAATTAATTGAAGTTATATGAACTAAACGGTATGGTAACATACAGAGTGTATTTATTAACAAGTTCCAATTTCTTTGCAAAGCTAAATCTGTCTCATTTAAACGAAAACAACTTGGGTAGAAACTTTGACCCTTGGAGAAAGGATGCATCTTCGCTTCAACTGGCGAACACGGTAGCATGTGCTATCTGATGTTGTTCGCACCTTACTAACAACTAATTAATGTTGAAATGATACGAATACACTAGTAGATGCTAGCAAAGCTAGAACCTTCCTTTGTCCATAATTTTCTGTTCAGTGTATTGCCAAGAGCGAGAGATGCTTGCACTTGGCTCTATGTTGTTCCAGGCAAAGAAAGAATGAAACATGGTCACGTCAAAAGCAAGGCAGACTCGGGCATTATGTATATTTGTGCTGAATCGCAGAAGGGTGATAAATTCAGTGTGGCCACAGTCTTTCTCTCGATGTGACCATCTGGTTCTTTTTTCTTTTGCCTGGAATTACAGAGAGCTAGCGACTTTTTTTAATCTTATGGTGAGCTTGAATTTGGTGGAACCTCCAATCACAGATCGCGAGTCAGACTTGCTAATCACATCGCCACTCTCACTTCAAAAGTCCCCCCCCCCCAAAATAATGTCAGTCCCTCTCGTAAGGGTAAGAAATAGGATAGAATAGTAGCAAAGTAATAAATAAGTAAAAATAAAGTAACGAGCATTGTTATACCTTGGGTTGCTTGGAGGGTCATACTGAATGACCCAGTTTACTTCTGGAATATCCACACCTCGTGCCATTACATCAGTACAAATCATAATACCCCTTGGGAAAAAAATGATGCAAAATATATGAGTATGCGACAAAAACAAACAAATAGAGAATAATTTAGTAATGAATTTGATTGGTAAAAATTGTCCCCGGCTTAGAAATGCTGATTTAGTCGTGTAATTGTGAAAGAAGTATAAGCATAACTGAATTAGCATATCTCCTAAGAAATCTCGAAACATTATACTAATTGCGGACAACATTAAACTTATTACCTAAGTCTCAGTTATCGCTCATGAGACCGAGGCTAACACTAAAATGAGATCGCTCAAACTGGTAATTGTAGCGAGGTCTCGGAATTGTGGAGGAGCAGAGACTAACGGCTCAAGCAATAGGTCTAGGATATAACGTTGCTCTACTTTACGAAATTTATTCACAAACAAAATAATCTGCCACTTACTTTTGCTTTTCTTGAAATTCATCGAAAATCTTTGCTCGTCTGCCTTTCATTTTGCCATGAAGTGACATAATATCTGCGTTTTTCAATATCCTGGGAACAAGAAAAAATACCAGGGAGTAAGCTACTTGGAAAGTCATGATGAATAACCCACTTCACTTCTAGATAGTTTAAAGCTAATAGATATTTAATGATTACTTTGTTCATCGGGAAGAACGAGACTGATCAATGAGTCTTTCTGAATGATCTGTTTAAATAAATTTTATTGCTATGTACAATGTCTGCAAGAAGTCGTTGCAATATTTTTGTAATCATTCGGAAATATGACTCCTGTCCCCCTATTCAACTGCAAAATAAAGGGGAGTTAACCTCAAACCCAAAAACAATGCTTTTTGCTGGCTGACAATCTAAATCTAATTGTAATTACAATGCGGCATGGGTGAGTGGTGCTTCTGGGGCACTTTTAATTACCGTTCATCAACACTGTTTGCTAATCTGATACCTATAACTTATTACTACTATTACTACGAATATTATTATTACTACGAATCGTTATGAAACACGGTATATAAATAAATCTTTTAAGTGAATTTTAGGGCGGGTTTAACTGGATGCAAAATTCGGATAAACATGTCAAGAACTCATACTCACAGTTTTAAGATCCGTGAGAAATACTCGACACAGGCACATGTGTTGAAGAAAACAATATGCTTTTCATCCTGCAAAAATAGATAGTTGTATTCAAACTGTTTGAAGACGATGCAACTACATCAATAGATATAACGATAGCAAGTAATCAATGCAAGACTTTTTGCAAAGTTTACCCTGTGCGAAGAACATGATTTCACAAGTTTGGAGAGTAAATTACGACTATACCGAGAAAGGGCGATGTTTAGAAGTCGCAACTTTTTTAACAACTGACCTAAAACGGGAAATGGGAACGAATAGAATGCTTAAACATTTCACAATCTCGATCTCGGATACTTGTGTCCAAGAGGCTTGTCTAGCCAGGTCCGGTTTAACATAGTGAGGTATAGTGATGCGACTGCACTGATTGGCCAATCGAAAACTAGAAGCTCATAGGCACAGAATCCGTGGCAACTTCAAAAAGTGTGAAACCACGTAAACTCTTGGTTTAATTGGTGTGTTAGTTACAAGGTTCTGCTGTCTAAATTCTCATAATATTTACCTTGTGCAGTCGTAGAAAAGCAACAAGCTGGCTAAATTTCTCGTCGCCCTCACAAACCTGCAAGGAAAGAAGAAAAATAAATTATCATTGAGCTTTCGGAGTAAAATTTGATTAAAAAATAACTTGATATTTATTCACTTACCATGAAAAAATTTTGCAAAGTCTCGGGTGTTCTGTCGTCAGACTAAAAAGAAGAAAGACGAAACTAGTTACGGAACCTCCTAGCGGGCATACAGTGTAGTTATTGCTGGCTTCAATGTCGCCCCACTACACGCTTTTTTTTATAAGGAACCACTTTATAAGGAACCTACATGTAGAAGGCCCGAAAATTTAAAGAACTTATACTACTAAAGAGAAAATCATTAAGGAACTTTTGAAAGTTGAATACTTTTATCACTGCTAATAATCAAGAATTAGAAAGCCGGTTCCATTCATTTGCAATCGAAAATCACATAAATTGCACGTTAAGCATGTATCCAATGTTTCTTTGAGTAGTCTCGAGCTTTGCTCACATGCAAATGTCTCTCTTTTATTGTTAAGACCACTGTATGTGCACTTAAAATTAAGGAACTATTAAGGAACTTTTGGAACTACAATTGCCTCAAAAGAGGCCCAAAAATAAGGAACTTTAGGAACTAGGTCTTGAGGTAGGTTCCTTATAAAAAAAAAGCGTGTATGTATTTGGCGACAAGGTGAGCAATGTGGGCAGTTTGTACTACAGGGTACTAAGAACTCGCGGAGATCCTATGGCTAGTTAGCTCACTTGGTAGAACGTTGGCGTACAATGGCAGAGGATTAACACTTTTTCGTATTAAGCCCCATCTATACAAGCGACTCTTTGCTTGACGACAGAAAATGTAAAAAAATTGCCGCCACTTCTGGAAAACTAAAAATCGCACGTAGCGATAGCCAGGATGGATCTTCGAACAAGATGTTCTGCGACCTCAGGAAACACGATAGCCAAATCTTGATTTGGTTGAACTTTTCGCGACATGTTTTGGCTTGTCGCAAACAAAAGTGACAGCGTGTAGCCCGGTTATTTCGCACTGGTGACGCAACACATTTCTCGCATATTTCTAAAAAATTTCTAGAACCCATTCTTCTTTCTGTACAAGTTGATTGTCGCAACACTTTGTAACTGCAATTTTGTCGCAGCATGTAGCCACCTCAGGATTTTTCACAACAAGTGTCGCGTTGCCAGGATAGGTAGCTAAAAAATCGCACGTGCAGCCGCGGCTTAGGGAGCTCTGACCAGAACAGATCTTAAACCTGTGACAACTGGTTCTTAACGACGATGCTCTGCCAACTAAGCCACATTAGCAAATGCTCCACGCCATGCCATTCTAGTTATACAAACACTTATATTTCCAGATATTTGTAATCCTAACATCCGAAGTATCAAACTATAGTCATGATTAAACGTTAGATCGCAAATCACATATCAAATAATTCTTTTAGGAATATGCTTATCACTGCTAAAAACAAGATCAAAATAGAGGACTGCTCTTTTGAAAGCAAGCGAAACAGTAGTCAATAGCAAATATAAACACAATCCAAAAATTCCAGATGATTTTGAAAATTTGATGAAGGATTTGCTTTGTGGGTAAATAATTCATAGGTTTGTATAGGAAAATTTCCAAAAAACAAGTCGTCAAGCTTTGTAGATTATTGGAATCTTCAGGACGTTGATAAGACAAATGGTCTTCTGTCATTCCTTGCTACTCTTAAGGCCCTGGCCAAACGATCAAACATTGTCAAACATCTGAAAATTGCTTTTTCAAACAAAATGTTTGACAATATGGCTATGTTGCATAACATTGCTTGTCAACCATGATTTGCTTGTGAAAAGCAGGAAATGTTTTTGAAACTTTTCAAAATACTATAGGCAAATGCTGCTTGTCTAAAAATGTTTGATGAAATGGTCAAACATTTCTTGTAAAACAAATTTCAAATGTTTAAGCAATTATGCAAAGCTAGTCCAAAATACACTTTTTTTATAAGCCAGGAAATCAGCCCTGTTCTTAAATTTTTGCCGTTTTTGAGCCTGATGTTCTTAATCTGTCCTTAATTGAAACATCAAAAACGAACTAAAACAAAATAGCATAAAACGAGACCTTCTGCTCAATGCAAAACTATCTAGTACTAAATCAAGACTAACGGTAATAAAGATCGAGGCACTAAAACTGGGATAGACTTGCATTTATTTGAATGCATTAGGAACGGAAAATTTCGGTATTTTAATTGTTTAAAACACCATTAAAAATGATTGATTTTCGGCAGGTCTTGGGAACCAAGGTACTTGTTTTGTCTTAAATTAAGACTTTATTATTGAAATCAAGCATTACAATAAAATATTTTTCAATTGCTTATTATTGTTTATCAGATATTTTTTATTATTTTTATTGTTTCATTATTTCTCAAAATGTTTGTTCAGATTACAAAACATTACCAGTCAAATTTCATGAAATTGAACCACCCTGTTGTTAGAAAAAGATGTCTTTTCAGGTTTCTAAAGGAAGTCAACCTGCTCAATTTTGATTGAAACAGTAAGTGCCTTCAACTGTCTAATCGTAACTGAAAAGAAACCATCGACTTTATTTTGCTCTGCATGAAGCGAACTAGCTAAAACTTAGAAGTCGAAAGAAAGATCTCCAGCGGCTATTGTAGCTGTACAGTCGAGGATAACTACATCGTTGAAGTAAAAAGAATTATACACTCTGAAGCATCGTTTAATCAAAGAAAGACCGAAAACTGGAGATATCTTAGTGGGACTTGAGAAACTGATTGATGTTACAAGGTGTATGACGTGGATGTTGGAATAAATTTCATTGTGATATGTCTACCTTTGACTCGGTTAAGCTCCATCGATACTCGTAAATTGAATCGAGTTAATTTGCTATCTCCAACTGGGAAAAGGCTATACCATTCTTTTATTTTCGTTGCATTGTGCCCCATTGCCGTGCCATATATTTTCCGAACAACAATAAATTTGTCTGTATGAATTGTCGCTCATGCTTTCCCCATTATAGCTTGAGAACATGTTTTATCAATTTCCAATTTTCGCTGAATAGATCCCCCATTACATTGCCATACACACACAGTTACACACAACATAAAGTTCACTATACGGATTGTCGCTGTTGATTACCCAATTACAGCTCCAGCATAGAGACAACTCTGTAGAGCCTGTACCCAGGCTAGGTAAGACCTTGACTTTTCAAGAGTTCAAAAGGATTTCCAGAAACTCGCACTGGAAACTGGCCAATTTTTGAACGTCAGCAGGCCAAAAACAAGAGGTTTTCTGCAAGATTGTCTTTGTATATGATTTTCTACCGTCAACAAGATTGTCAATACTATTACATTTATGGGCATACAAGGCTATAGCTACATGCACAACTGACTTACCGTTGCTGCACATTTCTGTTTGATTACAACAGAAACTGGGTTTCGTAAGCCAGCTCTAACCAAATCTTCTGTTTCTTCAGTTTGTGTTGCTGAAAAGAGTCCCTGCGAAGAAGACAAGGATAAAAGGTCAGATATTCATGGAAGATCGTGGTTAAATCATAGTCAAGGTTAAGCAGAACGGCAAAGCGAAATGAAGACATTTTGAGGTAACTTTTAGTTTGCACGAAAGCTATTGTCATTCAGTTTGGTATATAGATGAAGGTGAAGGTGAATGTCTTTAGCACCAGTCGCTAGGATCTCAATAGTAGGTTAACTATTCGAGACCTCGACCTTGGCTGTGAAGCTGCCATAGCTGGTGCTCGAACCCTGACCTCGCAGAGCCTCTGGACACCAAGAACCAGCTGGATTAGGCAAAGATTCCTAAAGTATACCCAACAAAACCTAAAACAGGAAGGAAAAACAAGTTGGAACCCTATTATCCTATACCCTAAACAATTTTTTCGAGCTTTATCAATCTATATCCTTTCTTCAAATATCCAAAGTATTTCCTCTTAACCCCTAAATTCATATCCCACCTTTAACTCAATAACCTTAAATACCATAAATTTTATCTAGAATTATCCCTTACCCTTTTGATTATTTCCAGAAATATTCCATACCCCGATTATCCTTATGGGCTCTTAAGAAATTAAACTACTATAGAAGAGAACAGCTGAGCAGCGACGATAATATTGTTTTCACGTAGTGTGAGATACCTGCAAATCTCTTCTACTGCACATAAAAATAACTTTATCTAATCGTAAACTTACTGTTCGTCTCTGTTTTGGCAGGTAACTCAAGATCGTGTTGATGCTGAAAAGAAATAACAAATTTGAAGTTCCTCAGAACCTATAGCTTGCTGATAAAGATAAATGCATATGCGGAAAACAATTTCAGTGACTGTAAACAGCACAAGAGTGGAAGAGGTAGGAATGAAATATCAAGTGTTTTAATGTATCTGATAAACTAATTGACAAAAGCAAGAGGGTGTGTGTATGGCAGTGCTAGACTTGAAGGACTCAGCAAAATACTTGGGTGAACAATTACGCAAAAGAGCGTAGTTAGACAGAAACTTAACCTAATGTAGATGGAGAGGTGAGGCTAAAACTTAATTTGATTAAAGTTGACAGCGATGTCCAAGCAAGGGGCATTTCACTCTTAAAAATAGCGTATGAGATTTTCACTAAAACTACAGGATTTTCAAGCTATTTCATGAAAACAATGAGATTTCCAGCAAAAGCGTACGTGATTTCAAAGGGGTGAATTGCCTCATGTGTCCAACGGTGTAAAGTTGAGAGATATATATTAACGCATTAATGTGAAGATAAAATGTTAGGTATTGATATGTAAGCTAGTAGAAAGGGTATTAGCAAGCACGCGAGCAAGCAAGCAGATTTGTTTGTTAAAGCAGATAATCAGATATTGCAGGGCAGGGTCGGGTAGCATTATTTGGATGCAGACGACACACAGTAGTAGAGACACGTTACGCTGATGACAAGAGGAACGTCAGTGAGAACAGAAGAAAACTCACGCCACGCCCAAGTCACGCAACCCACGAGGGCAAGCCCACTAATACGACACCCACCACTTTAACAGCTTGGCCACATCACTGTTCAAAGCATGGAAATGTCAGATTGGTTTAGCCAGAGTTTGGGCCTTTGTTAGAAACTCCGTAGCAATAACAGGTGTAAATGGTGTATTCCGCACCAGTCGCTACGTTAAGTGGATAAAATAATGAGACCTCGATCACGGCTGTTACGTTACCGTTGCTATGGGAAAAATTCCAACTGCAGTGAGCATCTTACATTATGGGCTAGCTGATAAAGATCACAACATCATAAAGCCTCAAGCTATAACGTGAATAGAAGGGCTTGACAGAGGAGGGACCGTCGTCGGTGAGTTCATAAGAATCGACTGACAACATCCATCAATTGAATCCTGGGTACCATATTAAGTCGAGCTCTCTGCATTACTTACAACTGGAAAGTGAGACAAAAACTGAACCAAATTCTAGTAATAAACATAGCAAGAAAAGCAACAAGCCAGTTAGCCGGCTGAAAGATAACCGTGGCGGGGAAATTTCAAAGATAAAGGTCGATAGAAGGACAGAGAAGATAGAAAAAAGATAAATGATTGGCTGTGTATGATCCCAGCTGCAGGAGAAACAGCGAGACGTGTTATCACAACAGAACTCAAATCGCTTGTCTATTTTTATTGGCATATTAAATAAAAGGTAATAATAATAAGTGAATAAGTGAATTTCTGACAGGTAGCTAAATATATGTTATTAAGCAGATGTTATTCACATTAAAGCAGGTTAAAGTAGATTAAGTAATCAGCATCAGTGTGGTCAATATTCAATTAGGAAATAAGCAACTGCATTACGCTTCTGTTAATTAGGTAGAGCTAATTTAAGACAATAAACCCTTGGATGCAAATAAAACTTCTGAAGTAAAACCTGTTCCAGAGCAATCAGACTTTCAAATTGAAAAGCGCGTTTTTTGGAAAGCTGAGGCTGGATAATTGTCTTCGTTCTCATGGAAGGCCCTTCAAAACAGCATAAAAAGCATATGCATTCTTGTAGTCATTATCATTATTATTAGCAGCTCACCTTGTTTTGAAACCCATATCAAGAAGTCTATCAGCCTCATCAAGAACCAAGACCTCCTGGAAAAGAAAGGGAAAAACTTTATCAAGACCTCAACTAGTTATCGCTGCTTGCAAACCGCTAAAGCCCAGACAGCATCTGGTAGAATGCTAAGGCAGGAATCCACTGTCAGGAACAATTCTAGCAACCTAAATTTGAAGAGGAAAAACGTGGCACATGCTCCATCCTTCTAGACTAGACACTTGCTGGTAAGTTTCGTACATTTCTAACGTTGAAACAATTCTTGATTTTGGAGGAAAATTTGCTTGCCAATCGCTGTACATACGCAAATATTAGCTAACATATTTTTTCATCCGTATCAAAAGCACCCTTTCTGTTGTGCAAGTTTGCCTGGAGGCGTACGCTCTAGTTCTGCATTATTTCGAAAGCTTGGTTTCTGAAAGGACTGTGTCTGACAATGCTGTGAAACCTATTGCCCTTAGGCTCGAGACAAAGAGTAGGATTTGCTCATGGAGACAAGGCTAAGACAGTTGACGTTACGCTTGAAGACTTGTAGATTGTAATCAGGTGAAAATACACGACTTGGGAGTTTATTCCGAGAAATTTCGAGTTTCAGGAATTGGTCCGAATTTTCCGCTGGTGGGAAAGGCCAGATATAGTGGGACGAGCTATTCTCAGAGGAACGGGGAAGGTGACTAGGCTTCATGTCTCGAGACGCGTTAGCAGAAAGCTCGACAAACTCGAACCTTGTTCAGAACAGCACTGAATTCTTCCAATTTGGCCAACCCTTTGCACAAGGCTGTGATTCTTTTGTTTTGCCCGATTTGTCAGCTTTTCGAATAAACACACTCCCTTAATAAGCCCCACTCGTTCAAAGATTTGCCATCATGTTTGCGCTTATTTCGAATTTTCGATATTTATCTCGAACGGGTGCGAGAGCGTGCGCTTATTCGTACTTTGCACTGTGAATTATTACAAAGGTAACTGGAACTATCCGGAAATCCACTCTCATTGAAATTTTCAAGCGCGACTTCAAAAAAAAGCCATCGTAATAGGTACTGTAAATTTAAGGCTAAAATGATCGCTTTTTATTCAGCATGAAGGATTAGAAAGCGTTTTATGACAAAGATGAAACTGACCAAGTTTTTTACGCAGGATCTTAGATCAATATCGCTTCCAGTTCGTTGTAACAAATCCAATAACCTTCCTGGTGTTGCAACGACAATGTTAGCTCTGAAAAGGAAAATAAACATTAAGAAATACCTTCAGCAACACAGACATCATGGACATGGAAGTGAGAGAATGAGAGAACGAGTAGTATATTTATAAAAAAAATTTATCACACGGCAACTCGAGCTAAGTGTAATAATGCTTCCACAAAAGGGCTCTCAAAACGTACCGTAAGTGAAGTCGATGAATAGGAGGCACTTATTTCGATACAACGGTTAATGGACTGGCCATTGATTCAGTTGCGATAAATGGTTTCTATTTCTATTAACGAGCTTGTAATGATTGGGCTCGAAATAATGCTTCCACAAAAAGGCTCTCAAAACGTACCATAAGTCGCTGGGTAGGAGGCGCTTATTTTGGTACAACGGTTAATGGACTGGCCATTGATTCATTAACGGTCAATGGTTTCTATTTCTATCAACGAGCTTGTAATAATTGGGCTCGAAAAGGGGACACAACAAGCCGAATGTTATCTCCACGCTAAAAAAGCGGGAGTAAAAGCTAAGGGCAACTTGGATTACTCTTAATATATATTTACGAAAAAGTGCAGAACACTAATGAAAGCTAACTCACATTGATAATATACAGTAATCTACAGACTAATACAGTCGTGGAAATTGTAAGGCTTGAACTAGTAACTTTTTAAGCTTGCATTTGTTTGGCTAATCCCCTTAATCGGACAAATAGAGAACATCAGTTATTCTGCCCAGCCCATAATTCCATTATATTAGACTCTCTCTGTTCCGAAAAGTTTTTAATAAATTTAAACAAAAGGTAAAAGCAAGAAAACTTTTTTACCAAGAAATCCGATTTAAGGATCGTGGGACAAAATTTTTCAAGGTCTCTGATTGGCTGAGAAATAATCTAACTGTGACTAAGATGACGGGTGCTTGTGTCGGATTCAAAAATTAAAACAAAGAGGTACGCTTCTTTTCTTTAGGGCAGTTTAACCCCCGGAAGACCCGAGTAGCCTAGTGAGAAACAAAACGAAATGAGAAAATTCTAGGGGTCTATCTGAAAGCTTCAACCTGGAAAATTATTTTGTCGAGGGCATTTGTCAAGTATATCATGTAGCTACACCCGGCAACACTACAGATTTTAATTAATTCTACTACTTAATAGCAACATTTTGGGGAGGGGTATAAGAGTGACAACGTTGCTGGGGGTAAAGGGTTAGCATCTATGAAGCATTGCGGGGGTGAGCGAACTGATATCCTCCCAACCCCGGTTTCAGTTAGTTCTTTGAGTCCTTAGGTGCTTTAAAACACTGTCTTCAAATTGCATAACTCAGAATTTCAAGAGCTCTGCTAGAGTCCAGCTACACTAGAGTCCAGAGTTTAAAACAGCGACTTAGCAACGTGTCTGGCGAGTGTATTCATTTGGCAGACAATCTGCCAATTCAAATTTCTGGTGATTTATTTGATCTATATAAAAAGCTCCTTCGTATCTCCGCCCTGAGACTATCGACATTAGAAAACTCTGTGCGTAAGTTTTTTGCTGTATCTTTTGCTGTATGTATTGCCTTTATAGCTGCACCTTTTCTTTTTTAAAATGTCAACTTAGTGAAAAGAGGCGTTGTCGTTTGGAAAGGGTAAACATACGCAATAATGTGAACCAAAGTGATTTACAACACATGTTCGTTATGAAGTTGTTGTTCATAGTATACACGCTTTTTTTTTTATAAGGAACCACTTTATAAGGAACCTACATGTAGAAGGCCCGAAAATTTAAAGAACTTATACTACTAGAGAGAAAATAACTAAAGAACTTTTTATTGTTGAATAGTTTTATCACTGCAAATAATCAAGAATTAGAAAGCCGGTTCCCTTCGTTTGCAGTCGAAAATCACATAAATTGTACGTTAAGCATGTATCAAATGTTTCCATGAGTAGTCTCAAGCTTTGCTCACATGCAAATGTCTCTCTTTTATTGTTAAGACCACTGTATGTGCTGTTAAAATTAAGGAACTATTAAGGAACTTTTTGAACTAAAATTGCCGCAAAAGAGGTCCACAAATAAGGAACTTTAAGAACTAGGCCTTTAGGTAGGTTCCTTATAAAAAAAAAGCGTGTAGCGTGATGTTTTCATACACAAACGATCACTGTTGCTGTAACCCTGCAGCACTTATCACGTACAATTTCCGTATCCATAATAAGGTTAATTAACTTACTTTACAAACTTCAGTGACAAACTCCTATGTTTTGGGAAAGGAACAATAATTAGGAAAACATGTTCCGATGTTTTCGAATGCCATGTTAAAACAAATCTTGCGACAAGCAGCAATGCTTTTAAGGAGTTCTTTCCTTAACAAATGCGACACAAATATTTACCACGAGAGTCGTTTGTTCCTCAAACCGCCAAACCTCTCCAACTCCCCTCCAACTATGGCTCATAAAACTTGATTCAAAGCCTATAACTCATTTCTGCTCTGCCTTCTACCTGGAGAAAGTTATAGCTTTATTACCGGTATTGATTGATCGCTAAATGCTTTGGAGCTACCTACACACCATTTGAAGAAAAAGAAGGGACATTTAAATTAATTGCATTTTACGGAGGATTTTTTTTACGAAACACTGCTCTCTGATAGTTGTCGTAATTTTGGGACGGTTATTAGGCCCATTTCTTTCACTGTGTGAGTCCCAGTTTCACAAGTAGGTGTACATATTGAGAATCCAATAATGAAACAAATATGTTTGAATGTGTACCAATGCCTTTCGATTTACAGTAGGAAGAACAAGACGTACATCAAGCACTTGAGACAAAACACTTACCCGTTCTCCTTGAAATTTCGCACGTCAGATTCGGGATCATTGCCTCCAACGAATACAGTGTGGCTGAAAGAAAGGACACAGTCGTCAGTAATTAGATCAAAAAGTTGATACCGTCTACCAGCTACTGTCTGATATAGTAGCTATACTACTGCATATAGTATTAATTGATAAATACCTCCCAGCTACTAGCTTTCGTCTATCTCTAGTTTACGCCAAATAGTCTTATGCACAGCTCTATCTGCCTCCTTAAGGTCTTGCTTTACGCTAAAATTCTACACCCAATACCTACTTGTAGAAAGTAGGCATAGGTAAACTTTTAAATAGTCAGCGTACTACGAAATTTGGCTTCAGCTGGTTTGGCCGGTTTAAAAAGCTAGTCTATTTGCGGAAGATATTGTGTTAGTGAAACACTGGTGTTCTTTGACACTAAAAAATGCTAAAGCAGATAGGTGGTTTAGGAGTATTGCAGTGAGGTGAATGTGAATGATGCATTAACCGACGGTAACTACAGGTTCACAGAAGTAGATAAACTATTGAGAAATTGAGCCTTGCTTTGACACTACTATGGCTGGGGCTTGAACCAGTTTCGAAAAAGATGGGGTCAGGGGGATTTCACTTTGCATTAAAACATCGAATTTCTACAGCACCACTGTTAAATTCAATTCTGCTAACGCAGTGCATCTTTGTCGAAACCTGGACTTATTACGTGAGTCGCAGTTATCGCTATTGAGTCTATGCTGGACACTCTCAAACTAGGAGGAGAACCCGCTGTAGGGTTGATGTTGTTGTTGTTGATTTTTGTGAATAGTGGGACTCATGTAATAAGTCTAGTGAAAAGCCTCCTGGCGCCATCTATTTCGAAATCATCTTTCCCATTAGACTAGAGAAATCTCTCCAAGTGCAAGAGTAGATAGGTTTGCAAAGTTTCGGCTGGTTAATGTATTCATTTCTTTATGTGTAATAGAGAAGATTTTGTTTCCTAAATCATATGACGCCTCAGTCAATTGAATAGTTACGGTTAAGCTACCGAATATGCGAGGAAACCAAAAGTGGTATAGGCCCAATTAAGAATTAACAAATAGGCCTAATACCTTATTTAGGTTTGTGCATCAAATCAGATTGATGATAATTCGATTGAATAAATTAAAAAATCAATAATTAACTTGTGTATTAAATACTTTAAAAAGCTTTTTAAGATTTTAGAGGCTTGATTAATAAGCTTAGCAGAAACAGTGTGGACACAAAGGCACGCGACGTGGAAGCGTAATGTTAGCCGAGGGCAATTCACTCCTTGAAAATCTCGTATACCTTTGCTGGAAGTCCTATTGTTTTCTCGGAAAGCTCTTCAAAGTCCTTTTGTTTTAATGGAAATCTCGTACGCCTTTTTGCAGAGTGAAATGCCCCTTGATGTTAGCTACAAGTTGAAGATATTTATCTTCGTTAATGTAGGAAAGCGTAGGAATATGCAATGATAAATCATTGTTTGCTTCGAGAACTGGCAAAAAACGATCAGACTAAGGTAGCTACACGCTTTTTTTTATAAGGAACCACTTTATAAGGAACCTACATCTAGAAGGCCCGAAAATTTAAAGAACTTATACTACTAAAGCGAAAATCATTAAGGAACTTTTGAATGTTGAATACTTTTATCACTGCAAATAATCAAGAATTAGCAAGCCGGTGCCATTCATTTGCAGTCAAAAATCACATAAATTGTCGTTAAGCATGTATCCAATGTTTCTTTGAGTAGTCTCGGGCTTTGCTCACATGCAAATGACTCTCTTTTATTGTCAAGACCACTGTATGTACAGTTAAAATTAAGGAACTATTAAGGAACTTTTGGAACTACAATTGCCTCAAAAGAGGCCCAAAAATAAGGAACTTTAAGAACTAGGCCTTGAGGTAGGTTCATTATAAAAAAAAGCGTGTAGTATTGGTGGAACATTTGAGATGAGCTTTAGTAGAAATTGTCGGCCACATTACTTGCTTGTCACGCAATGTTTTGCGACGTGGCCAAACTTCCAAACACTGCTCGTTAATCAATCCCGAATGTTTTGTTACTCATGTTTGATCGTTTATGAAAGGGCTTTAGACTAGACTTATCACAACAGTGTCAATTTCCGCTCACTTAATCTAGACCAACTACTCATCTAATGGGACTCATGTAATAAGTCTTTGTAAGTAAGTATAGCAGTATCCATGTAGCAATAGTCACGCTACATCACAGGAAGCCCAAACTGGAATGTGTCGTAAAAAAGCATTTAATTGAATTGTATTGGCGTCACATTACGAGCATTGAAGTGAATTGCCATAGTGTTGATTATTGTATTCTATATAATATATATATATACTATATAGAATACAATATATTATATAGAATACAATAGTCAACATTATATAATATATTATATAGAATACAATAGTCAACATTATAGCAATTCACTTCAATGCTCGTAATGTGACGCCAATACAATTCAATAAATGCTTTTTTACGACACATTCCAGTTTGGGCTTCCTGTGGCTACATGAAGCAATAATTCTAACAGATTCTTTATTATTTTGCAGAGCGTTTAACCAAACCAAAGATCTTTGCAAGACAAGATGCAGTGACATCATGGTGTAATCACGAAGTTTCGCAAGGAAACTTAAGATTGAAAGAGAGGACAGCTGGTGCAAAGATACTTATCTAAAGGCAAGCTGCTGCTGGTATAAAACAAAGGATAAGTAGAAACAAAATTACTATAATAGGATGCAGAACGCTTTTCTGAATATGTCAAACAAAATAGGTATAGCCTAAATCTATAGAACACTATCTGTCATTGGTGTGTTTTTGTTGAAGATACCGCGCAATTGAATACCTATGAAAATAGGCCTGCATAATCAATGATTACTGTAGCTAATACATTTAACAGTTAATGAAATAATAATGATGGTATTGAAGAAAGTACGTCAGTGGCATAGAATCAGAATATTGGGCGGTTAGCTGAAATAGTCAAGCGGTTAGTGTAACAATACCACATAAACTCATGATTGATACTGTTATTGAAACATTCAGTTGGGCTGGATTTCAGTGAAAAGACAAGTCAGGCCCGGAGGCGCGCTTGAAGAGATGGAAAGAACGCGTGACAAACTACCACTTAAGAAACTCATAATATGGATTTGTGTCCACATCACGTACACCTTCTTGGGATGTTTGCTTTTTGTATTCCTTGAAGAATGTATTGGAAATCAGAGGAATCAACTGAAAAGTTTATGCAATTTGCGAAATACCTCGAAACGAAGGATACGATTGGCAGCGACGAGGTGAAGCGAATCTTAAACGTGACAAGAGATTATTTCGTTACGGTTGCAAAGAAAAGCTGTGATTTTAACCATGACGTCATTGCAAAGTGGTGGAAGTTCACGACTGTAACTTGCTATACAATCGGTGAGTCTTGGTTAACTGTTTGTTATTGACAATTCTCACTCTTTCTGTAAGACAGCTTACTACGTTAGCGAATGTATACACAATACTGTGGCGGTATTTTTGCGCACTGTGATGGATACGCACTACTGTGGTGGGTTATTATGCTTGATGTGGTGGGTCATTAGGCTTGATGTGGTGGTATTTTTTTGCGTACTGTGGTTGATTAACACTACTGTGGTGGGTTAATTTAAGTTAAATTAGGCTCTAAGCTTTAAGGCGAAAGTTAGCAGGAGCATTTTGAGACTTAAGTCTCTCTCGGACCGACGACTACCTCAGTTTATCTGTTTTGCAAATTCGCGTCACATTATAGCAAACTCGCTTTGGAAAGAATGAACCCCACACACACCGGTGCGCAGTAATGCTGAGGGCTTCTCCCAATGTTGAGGGTGTGTAGCAATGTGGAGAGCTTAGTGTGAAAGAAACGGTTGGTCAAATCATACAGTATGAGAATTTACAAACACTTCCGAAATCCAAAATCCTGAATTTGAAAAATAGTCTGAAAAAATAATAGAAGTTGAAAAAGTCGGAGGAGCTTCCTGAATTTCGGAATTTCGGAAGAGTTTTCAATAAGCAAATCTGTAGAGAACCCTGAAAATCAAGAAAAAACCTACAAAATGATGTTTTGAAAGATATAAATCCCCAAAGTTTCGCTGATTTACGCCCTCGTCAGTTTTGCTACCCATGTAAATCTTAGGCTTTTGTCTTATCTCTTTTAATATTTATAATTTCACTACTATTTTAACAGGTTATGGCAGAGTGGTACCAAAAACAGACAATGGAAAAATAGCAACGATATTCTACGCTTTTATAGGAATACCATTGACTGTAGCATTGTACACAGTGGCAGCTGATTTTATGAAAAAGCTTGTCGGTAGGATAATACACTTTGTGGAAATTAAATGGCTGAAGAGAAAATCCGTCAGGTGGATGACAAGAAAGACGCTCGCCGCATTAGTCGTTCTTCTGATCACATACTTATTCATCGTGTCTTTCGTTAGCACGCAAAGGAATTGCGGAGACTTGCGGTTAATAGACAGCGTGTACTTCTGGTTCCAGACACTAACGACAATAGGTTATGGAGATGTATATCCCCAGTATCCTCATAATGACTTCGCTGAAATGGCTTTGAGAGTGACATTTGCTTTTGGTATGGGTATAGCAGCATCTATTATATCTGCTCTTGCCGCATTAGTTCATGAAATAAACGGGAAGAAAGTGCTACGAGCTCTTTCGTTTTCAAGAAGAACGTATGAACTTAAACAGCAGCAAGAACGAGTCTTGAAATCAACAAACAGTGTAGAACACTTTGAAGAGCAAAATGAATGAAATAAACTGATTCGATTGAGTTTTCGAGTCTCTGTTTTTACTTCACCAAAACGAGATTGTCATCAAAGCGAGGTCACTCAGACAAGACGGGAAAGAGAGAACAAGAGCAAGGAATGAAAACAACATCCATGCAACAAGTGGCAACAAGTGTTATCTGTCTACACCTTTGAGCATTTCACAATGTGGATGAAGAAGTATGTTCTAGATCAGAAATCTCCCAGTACAGTCCATACTGCATTGAAAACTAAAGGGACCTGCTTTGTCATATACTCAGAATTACACTGCTGCAAAGAACATGAACTTAATGAAAATGAAGTTTATTTATAAGTCTATTCATCTCATTTATTTACTAAGTCTTTATTCCAATCTTAATTTCTTTGGTCTCTTGAATGAACTCTTAATATGTCAGCAAGACAGCAAGTTAAAAATATTTAGGTGCTACCAACAATTTGTGTCATACAATTTCGACCAGGATTGTCCAAATTGGCAACCTGCGGTAACAATTTGTGTCACACAAATTTTGACCAGGATAATAGTTTTACAAACGTTGCGTTCTGATTGGTCAGTCTATCAAATCGAATTGATATGATTGGTTAATTCAACCTGTTTTAACAAAACTGATCTAATCAGTCATTGAGAAATCCTTGTGAAGCAGCATTAGGTGTATCAGCTTGATAAGGTTTTATGTTGTTAGGTATTGCTTTCCAAATAAAACTTGCGATAGAATATGAGTATGCCTGGTTTATAGACAATGAGTGTAGCCGTTAACTGCATGCAGCAGCTGCAGCTACACATGCTTGTGGTATGCCACCGGCAACTTTTCTTAAATGGAACCGCTCATCAACTTGTCTGCGCCAGCCTGCGGCATGGAAATGAATGCAGAGCATGCAATTCTTTGCTAACAAGCTGTGACATGGTTCTATCTGAAAAATGAATATTGATGTTCGCAAAAATCTCTGAAATATGGCATCATGGGAAAAACAACATGAAGCTTTGCCTGCCGCAGATTCCGATACCACGGCAGGCACCTATGCCAGCGACTACCGCCGTCGGCTTGAAGCAGCCGGCACGCAGCTACACACATGTAGACACTGCGTCTCTCAACAAATACGCCTTCCTCGTTTTGACATACATACACAGTCTCTCTTTCAAAGAAATATCTCTTCCTCGTTTTCACATACTTAGCCTCTCTTTCAAACACGATCATCCCATTCCTTAAAGAAATGAATTGAGGCCAGATAGCCTTTCTTAAAATCGGTTATTGACAAAAAAGTAAAATGAAAAATAGGCAAATTAATTAAAAAGCGGTTAAATGATTAATAATTAAAATTAACAAGCTTTTAAAATCCTCAACTTAGAAACGCAGCAGAACAACTAGTGCAGTTAATGCTTGGTTTTAAATTTAGGACTTCAATGCAAATCAAGAAAAAAAATGATTTTACCAGAATAAACTTATTTTCATGAAACTGAAAATTAGTTTAAAGAAATAGAAAAGGTTAGAACATGCCTCAAATGGTTCTTGTTCTGTAAATAAACGTTGTACAGTTAATTATCGGTCACCGAATCTCAAATAAAACTTAAATGAAAAGCTTTAAAAAAAGCAGCCGAAATCGTACAGCAACGTTTAGTACTGATTCAATGATTGACTGTGATTTACTCTGATATACTGATTAACTTTGATCATCACGCTCATACAAGCCATATACATCATAGCAGCATTATAATCTGCCACTGCATAACGGAGGCTTTAATCTTGCCATATTTAGCGTTGGCACAGTATTAGCACAGCTACCTATACCCTATTAAGATTTGGTTTATTAGCAACAAGACAAGATGTTGTACCAGCAATGATCTTAATCAATAGAATCCAGTTTCAACGATGAATACAAAGATCAATATTAAGCGACGATATGTATAATAAGCTAATACGTCCCTTCTATAATAAGTATAGTCCCTGCTATTGAGTTTTGTCGTGAATACGACTGGTATAAATACCACAGCACCATGTTTGTCAGATCAGACTAATTTGATGTGAATGTGAACATCTGTCTAATTAGGGAAGAAGATTGATTGCATCCCAGCAGAAGTGGACCTTTGATGGAATGATTCGTCGATGCTATCAATTAGCCTTGATTTGAGCAGTTTGTCATAAAGCTGCTACGTCAAACAAGGGACACACATTTCAAATCAGAATTAGCTGTCAATTTATTGCACAAGGAACGTTCAGTTGGAATTGGATTTTTAAGCAGATCATCTGTTGTATAGTGGAAAACCTATACAGCTCGCAGACGCAGAGTAGCTAAGTAGATGGTCTTTATTTTAGTATATATTAAAATAATAAGGAAATGAAAGCATAAAAAAACTGGCTGTAAAGAGACGTTGATTACAATAATAACAGAGCAAGTGAATGGAAGAGCGAGAAGCAGATGGAATGACTTTGTAATGAAAACACACAGGCAAACGACAGCTGAATTTCTGATCAACAGGATAAGGAAACAAACTTCAAAATAGAAAGTTGTGCAGGTTGCTTCTATAGTTAGGTAAATCTTATCTTATATACGTAGATAGAGGTGAATTGGAAATTGTGTTCAGCTGGTTAACATATATAGACATCAGGCGAGGCTGTCACGATAAAGTGTGGGTTAAAGATTTGATAGACATCACCAAGATTCTTAAGGGGCTTCGTAGAGCTTCAGTGATATCTTTGCAAAGAGACATATGCCCTGTTTAAGATAAATGGGCATCATTGGCTATTAATGAAAGAAGCCAAGAGATTCAAAGACGTAGAAGACTCGACAACATTATCGAGGGATTTAGGGCTGCCGTCTTATGTATTCTGTAGCTGATTAAGTGAGATTCCGTAAAAGATAAGAGCTTACAGACCTAGAAGACTTAATAACATTATTGAGAACTCTCTTATTGCTGAGCAGTGGATAATCAGTAATATCTTGCCAGGGAATTTTGTGGTCGTTTGTTAACATAAATTGACATCCAAGCTAAGCCAATTGACGAGTAAAGTGAAGGGCTTACAAACCTACCTGGCTCCAAGGTTATCGACAACTCTCTTATTGCTGATGCAGTGTCTACTTCAGTAAGATCTTTGCTGGAGAAATTTGTGCCCAGTTTGTGAACATTAATTGACATCCAAGCTAATCTAATTAACAAATGAAGTGAGGAGCTGACAGGCCTACCAGACTCTAAAAGATTATCCAGAACTCTCTTATTGCAGATGCAGTGGCTAATTCAGTAAGATCTTTGCTAGTCTTATTGCTGATGCAGTGGCTAATTTAGTAAGATCTTTGCCCCCAAGCTTATCCAATTTTTGAATGAAGTAAAACGTTACGGATCCAAAACAGACTTATGAAAGTTCTCCAGTGCTTTCCTAATTTTGTATTCGCCGATTCAATGAGAGTTTGCTGAAAATCTCGAGCTTAGCTTCTGACATGAATCGATATGCAAAGCCATTTAATGGATGAAGTGAAGAAGCTACAGATCAACAGACTTAAGAACATTGTCTAGTGCTTTCGTTCTAATTCCATTTTACAGCTGAATCACAGTCATTTTTGCTCAAACAGATGTACTTAGTTTGTGTGCACACATAGATACCAGAAGCAGTGCAGTACCGAATGAAACTTTGCAATTATCTAACGAACGTACATGGTCACCAAAATTAGTGCTGTAAGTGAGGGCTGCAGATCTGATAGACATAAGAACATCATCAAGTTTTTTTGTACTAAGTACCTAAATTTATAGATGTTGCAGTGAGAACTTTGAATCGAAAATCAACCGAGTTCGCGTACATACATAGACACCAAAAGCACTGCTATAAAGCTATAACAAGTAAAGTACATACACATCTGCCAAAGAACATCATCGACAGTTTTCGTACTTTCGTATTGAAATCATCAACTCAATGGTTGATTTTTCCAAAAACTGGTGCTCAGTTTGTGAATATACGTAGCCGTCAAAGGCGATGAGATTTGCATTCATTCAGTCATTTGCAGCCAGGAGTGTGGCTTTTGTACTATCTATTGTACTTTGTGGTTGCTTCGGTTAAGGCTTCGTTTAGAAACATGTGCTACGATTGTGTATATACAAACAAAGACACCAAGCAAAAGTTGAAAGAAATATAAAGTGCAGGAAACAGATCTACACAACTTGAATCTAAAAGTAAGAGAGCCCTAATTACCCATTACACTTTATTGCTGACTCAGCGAGATCTCCGTTGAGGAAATCAGTTCACAGTTTGTGAAAATACACAGACATTAAAGGTAATGCTATATGGAATAGATTAAGATATTCTAGTCATCTGCAGCAAAGAGTGTGCCTTTACCTGCCTTTTTCACTTCATGGCCGATTAATAACTTAACTCATACATTTCTTCTGAAATTCGAATCCAGCCCATGAACATGAGATTGTCAATATATACAGAGGCAATATGCAGGCTAGAGATATACATTCAGCGACCAAATAGCGACCAGAAAGCGACCATACAGCAACCAAACAGCAAAAAGGCAACAGTGTATTAACTCAGGATACGGTTCTACCAAATAAAAAGCATAATAGCATTGTCTATCATTTTTATCCAGAGTTTTTGCGTCTTATTGCACATACAAACTATTCTAGCGAGAGCATTACCCTTGAATTTGAGCTCAGATTGCAAACAATAAACGAAACCCAAAGCAACACACAGAACACAATCAATCCAATATCTTCTCCGTGCAATTTCTCCCTATGGCTGATTCAATAAGATCTTCGTTCAAAAAGCTCTGCATACTGACATTCATCCATGCTATATACACTTTCCTGGGTGCACTGCTCTTTATTTACCTGGAAGAATGCCTGGCTAAAGGTCCTTCTACAGGAAAAGAGTACGAAAAGTTTAAAAACTACATGCTAGGTCTAAAGCAACTAAACAGCAACGAAAAGGAGAGGATCCTCAATATTACCGCGGATTACTTTGGAAATACTACGAAGATCTGTGCAATAAACAGAGACACTGTGGTGAAGTGGTGGGATTTTACAGTCGTCTCATGTGCAACGATAGGTAAGTAAAGCCAAATGTACATACGTATTTCTCCATAACTTGCATACAAAACTACAGCCAAGACTGCGTCAGCCCATGATCAGAGACCTGAAGACAATGTCATCGAGCTAAACGGCTTTATGAAATTGCCGAAAAACTCTCAAAATCGTACAGTCTATGGTTCTCGTCCTATCTGTTTCGGCAATGTTAGACCTTCACAGGAGCCATACATATTTGTTGTTACTATTAACGCTAGTTTCAGCCAGCCTTAAGTTCTTTTCCTGAAATACATTTGACCCAAAGAAAGCTTCGAGGCTGCACTAAGATTGTTTTATACTCGCAAAGGCTGTAGTTGATGGTTTTATTAAGGGAATTCTCTTGCCATCTTAAATGGTTGTGGATTTGTGCAGAGCACTGTGAGACCTTGGAAAAGCATGAGGATTGACCTTCCTCTCGATGCAACGACACCAGGGGATCCCTTTGCCCCTTTGCCTTGAATCATAGAGAGCTGGATGCGTATTTTTCTTTGTATGAGCTTGGTGTTTTCTGATGTTTATTTGAAGCCGCCGTTTGGAGATGAAGGGACTGTACCTCAATTTCTTATGCAGAATCCCCGGTGAAAACGGTTTAAAAGATATAGCACTGACAAGCTTAGACTCTAGGATAAAGCAACAACAAAAATTTGTTAAAACCACAAGAACAGAACTGCTGGCCGCAGTGAGATGATGCTGGGTGTGGAGGAGGGGACTACCATCAAGGTGAAGTTATAATCCTACGATATGGTATAGGCTAGTATAGTCATATGATACATATCAGTCTTTTAATGAATCTCTTTATTCTCTTGCAGGCTATGGAAACGTAACTCCAAAAACAGATCTTGGGAAGATAGCTTTGATGATGTACGCATTTGTTGGAATTCCATTGACTGTAGCAATGTACACAGTTGCAGGAGAAATGGTTATCAATATGATAGGCCAATGTATTCAAAGAATAGAAATCGGTTTGCTCAAACGAAAAGAAGTGAACGGAATGGAGAAAAGAAGTGCGCAGTCAGTTTTGTCTTTTGACATCATATATCCTTGGTGTAGCGAAAATCATCGAGTCCAGTTTTGATAACCTAACAATAGTTGATAGCAACTATTTAGTGTTTCAAACACTGACAACAATAGGATACGGGGATATAAAATTCGAGAATACATTCACTTTAGCAGAGCAAATATTTCTGCTCACGACCGCCTCTTTTGGAATGGGCCTAACAGCAACACTAACTGCCTCGATAGTCAATGTTATACAAGGTGTCAGTGTGAAAAAAATAATAAGAAAATTCTCTTCTTCAAATCGAAGCTGGTCATTACGTAATGCGAAGAAGGAATCAGAAGAGCGTGGGACTGTTACAGAGATGAATATAATACAACGAAGTCAGACGTTTTCACAGAGCAACTTTACAGAAGAAAGACTATAGCAGTCACCAAAAGAGATGGTGTCACAAAATGGTCTTCGCAGTCAGTGGAAAACTTCAAACAGGTTTCTCAGACACTTGCAGTCTTCAAAAACCAATGAAATAGGTATAAAAATGATCAGCAAAGATTGAAGCTTCATTTTAAACAATAAATTGCAACTTGCAAAACATAACATACCTTCCAAATCAACCACAGCTAAACTAATTGACATACACTAACAACTTTAACGACCTCTATACAATACAAGTTAAGATCACTTATGCTTAATACCACTTCTACACGAACAGTTGTCCGACACCAACATTTAAAAGGGCGTGTATACACTTTAATCCACTATAGTCTTAGGTAATACCATTTGAAATAGCTCTGTTGTTGCGAACAGTAGCATCAAAACAACGTTTTATGCACTACAACTTAATCTAGATCGCATATACCATTTCCTACACTACCAATAGTCTCTTTGCACATAGATTTAACTGTTCGTACACCAACAATTAAGACAGCTCTTATGTACTATTATCTAAACCAAATCTTAGGGAATACTATTTAAAATATCTCAGCTTTGGTGTATACTAGCATTACATGCATACTAGGTAATGCACTCCACCTTAATGCACCTTACCTAAACTGCAACGTACCATATTCTACAGTACCAAACGTCTCTTATGTACTTAGATTTAACCGTTTGTCACCAACAGTGAAAAGGGCTCTTACGCACTATTATCTAAATCATGTCTTAGGTTATACCATTTGAAATAGCTCATCTGCTGCTCACTTCTACTAAAAAAGCCTTATGCACTACAACTTTTCAATTCAACTCAATTTCAATATCATATTTCATATATAAGGATGGTAGCCTCAGTCAACGACTGTTTTTCAACTCAATCTAGCCCGTATACACCAGTTTCTTGATCACGACAATAGAAACTAAATAGTTTTGTAAATATAATCTACTAGCTGAACGTTCAATGCGAGAATCTTAATTTAAAAAATCTGGAATCTTAACGGTACTATTTAATCAAGAATTTTTCCAAATTAATTAATAACGGCCAGTATTTTCTTAAAAAACAAAAGCAGGCAGTTTGAAGAAAACATTGATCTTAGAATACAAGTACACCATCTGTTTTAAGCGTATTAATCATGTTGTGTACACGGCTCGTAGAACTAGTCTCAGTAGAATAATAATTATAAAATAATTCACTGAACATTACTGAGTTTAATTAGACTTTATTTTGCAAAGAGCAGGCGGGGAACTCGAGTATTGGTTCTTTTGACAGATGAATAGCTGGGATATATAGTTTTGTAATATGTCTATGATTGTGGACATTTGTTTCAAGACATGCTGAGGGAATAATATGATGGTTAATGTTAGAAGATTAAGTCTGCAGACGTTTTTAAGGTGAATTGAATTAGCTAAAAATTGATCAGTGTGCAGCTGTATGTACGTATGGACATATGAAAATAAAGAACAGTGAAAAGACTGAAATTGAAACGATACTAGAAAGCGTGGCAACTCTCTGAAGCAGAGACAGCTTCACGAACAAACTGAAAATCATGGCTCAAAGCAATTCAGACGTAACATGCAGAAAACTCATCTCCTACGTGTTTACTTTCTATCTAATAACATTCTTGGGAGCTTTGCTGTTTATTTATGTAGAAGAATGCCTTCCAGCAAAGAAGGAGGGAAAAACAAACTTGGAATTTGAACAGTATTTAAAGAGAGCTACTAATAATGAGTCTGACGTCTCTTATATTCTAAATATTACAAAGGACTTCTTCCAGGAGCCTGAAGAAGAAAGATGTGTGTTCAGCTGGGAAGAGATATCCGTATGGTGGGATTTCACGATCGTTACTTTATACACGATAGGTAAGAACTAAGATAGCTCGTAAAGTAGATATTCAGTTACCAAAATTTCTCAGCACTATGAGACTTAAGTCTCAAAAAGACGGCCACAGATATTCAGTTATTTGTTATTCTAGGTAAATGATTTCTTGTTAGCCTTTTGTGCGAAATAGGCGATGTTATGGTCAAGGGTTCGAGGTCTTCAGCACAAGAACGATAGGTTTTGAGTTCAAACTGTGACACAAAAATTTTCGCAAACTTCCAGCCTATAAAGATATCTAATGTTCCAAGGTTGCTAAGAGATAGAAGGATCCTTAGTTTTCGTCTTCTGAACTGAACAAGATAGTTCTTTACCTAAAAAGTGAGAGAAGACCTTTGTTTTACACAAACGACAACGGTTCCTTTCCTGTTTGAGGGTGGTTTTGCTCTTCTTTGGTTACGTTTGCAAAGTAGCCACTTGGAAAAGATTCCGTTTGTGAAACAGTCTGACTCGGTCCCTCTTACTCAACCCAAGCAAATTTTGTCGTATTGTACTAAAAATGATTACATCCACAAGGTTCAAGTCGCTTATGATAGTAATGTTTTTTCTTAAGTGCAAGCCAAGCTTCAGAATAAGAGTCTGGGTACATATTATAGGTGAAGGTGAAGGTGAAATGGTGTTTTAGCGCCAGTCGCTAGGATCTCAGTAGTAGGTTAACTAATCGAGACCTCGACCCTGGCTGTGACGCTTCCGTGGCTGAGCATGAACCCTGACCACACTGAGCTTCTGACACCACGAGTCAGCTGGATTACACCACGACGCCACAGCACCTATAGATCCAGATCAATTGCTGCTGACCCTGACCTTCCGTAACAAATAAAGACTACTGGCATGCTCACAAACGAAAAAGAACTGGTTAAATTTGTAGGAGTAGATAAGGTAGATATTCGTAAAATACCGCAAAATCTGCAACTCATATCGTTATAGTAAGAAAGAAAGCTAAAGAAAGATCAAAATCTCTGTTTTTGTAGGACTAGGTACAACAACACCAGTCACAGACACAGGCAAAGTTACATTGATGTTCTATGCAGGACTTGGCATACCAGTAACAATAGCAGTATACACATTGGCAGCAATGTATATCAAGCAAGCATGTGGTAAATTTATCAGCATGGTATCATGGAGATTACTGAACCAAAGGAGAGTTCCAAATTTCAATCGAAAGCGAATTATACTTTGCTTTGTAATATTGCAAGTAGAGCTGCTCTGTGTAACATGCATTACAACATTAAAATCCCATGGGGATCTCGGATGGCTGGATAGCTACTATTTCTGGGTCCAATGCGTCAGTACTATTGGTTATGGAGATGTTTATCCAAAATCAGAGAAAAGTATATTTCTGTTCTGATGAGCAAAATCATTAGCATATTCATCATTGGAATAGCTGCAACGTTAGTGACAAGCATGGCACAGGTTGTTTATGACTCAATTTCAAAGAGGGATGAGAATGGACAAACTAATGATCAAAACTGTCAGTAACAAGTTGAACTACAGAAGGAAGAAGGGGTAAGGTGGTAGAAATAAGGACCATTGCAGCATCTGTAACAATACTTAGTGAGGTGACCACTCTTAGCAATGGTAATCTCAAAAAATGAGGAGTAATCACAATGAAATACTGAATTAGCTGCATGAAACATGATGTGACAGTCTGACAGATTTGAGCATACCATGGCTGAAGCTTACACCCAGACCTTGCTATGTTCTTGACACCAGGAGTTAGCAGCTGGATTAGAACATGTTTCCACAGTACCATCATATATATAAATCAATTCAATCTGATAAGTCATTGACATTCGTTAATGAGTCAGGATCAAGGATTGAAAATTCCTGTTGTCTTGGCTATCAGGTATCATGAGAACAAACACATATATCCAATATGAAAATCAAGCTGCAACGTTACCTATCAAATATAGTACCGTACAAACAATGCATTTGAAATCCACAACTGAGTGAAAATCAAGAGTATGGGGTTGTCTGTCCCTCTGTTCCTCTCTCTGGCATCCCATTACTGACCATCTCACAGATATAGACATTCAAGTTAGAGCACTATTTAACTTTGCACTAACAACAAGCACAACAACCTTGCAACAAATTACCTCAACTAATCACTCTGCACTGCACTTCCTACACTGTACTGTGTACTTTGCTTGCAACCAGTGAAGCGACAGTTACATTTTTAAGAAATAAAAAGATACCTTAGAGGAATATCTTGCGTTATCTTCTCTAGAACTTTGTTGATTTGGATGGCCAGCTCTCTTGTTGGTGTTAATATTATAGATCCAATCTAGGAGAAGGAATTAAAAAATTTCAAATGACACAGCCTTAAAACCAAGCTAGAAGCACATTTTGTAAATCTAAATAAGTCACTTCATGATTTCTCAAGTGTTCTTACCTGGTGCTTTTTCAATTTATCTTCTCTGAAAGAGAGAAAACATTATTTTTAAAGATAATAAATTTCAATCCAAAAAGTATGCCGATCCTTTAAATGCCTACTTAAAAGATCATAATAATTACCATGCTAAATTAACAAACATAATTTTTTGCTCTTTCCTAAGCTTTAGAAAGAAATTCTGAGTTATAAGTTATATCTCAGAGCATGTAATAAGTAAATATGCTATAAAAATATCTAATTGTAAAGATTTCTTGTGAAAAGTTTAATATTTAAGATAAAAGAATGATAATCTTTACTTACAGTCTCATTAGAATTTCTATGATAGGAATAACAAAAGCCAATGTTTTGCCAGATCCAGTAACCTTATAAAAAAAACAGGCAAATTAAAGTTGATAACATATTTTCTCCAATTGATACCCCCCTTTTCAAGAAATTATTTCATTAAACTATATACTTCTATTAAATGTACATTCCCCATTAAAGATCCCCTTTTGATGTGTGTTAATAAGGAATATAGCAGTTATGTGCCAGGGAGCCAGAAGCACAAGGGCAGAGTTGGCAATTAGCCCCCTAGCCCTTAACAAAACCCCTTTCCCTCAAAAAAGTTGCAAAAATTCTTTTATTTTCCTATTGTTTTTTTCGCGCGCAATCTTTGGGTAAGCAATAGGCCCTATTGTTCTTCTATTGTTTTTACATGTGCACTTCCATGGGCAATCTACAAGAATTTCTGTCTGGCAATCGACCACTTTGGTAAATGGTTGATAGCATTGAAATAGATCATTTTGGTAGAATTTAAATTTTTCAAAATCGCCTGATATATCAATCTTTCGATGCAAAAATCGTATAAAGCACCCAAAAATTAGGCTAGGTACAAAGTTTACTATCTCAGCGTGTGTATTATTGATTCTACGAGCGTACAAAGTTTACGATTTTATAAGAGCTTTGACCGTGTGGGGTAAAAAGTTTCACCAAGTTCATTTTTGCAGTCAAAGCCTTTATGAAATCGGGAACTTTGAATGCTCATAAAATAAAGAACACAAGTGCTAGGACAGAGAAACTTTGTACCTAGACTAAGTTTTGGCTGCTTTATAAGATTTTCATATAAAAAACTCGATATCATGTGATTTCGAAAATTTTAATGCTGTCTGACGTCATACCGAAATGATCTATTGTTCAAAATCACAAGATATCGAGTTTTCAATGTGAAAATCGCACACAATGAATCCAAAACTCAGTTTAGATACAAACTTTCACTGCCAACGCATGTGTAGTCTTAATTAAATGAGCATTGAATGTTCCAAATTTCATGCAGGCTTTGACTGAAAAAATGACCTTAGTGAAACTTTTTACCCACCCGGTTTAAGCACTTTACAAAGTCCTAAACTTTGAACGCTCATAAAATCCATAATACCAGTGCTGGGATAGTAAAACTTTGTAGGGGTAGTAATTTTTCGGTGCTTTGTACAATTTTCGTATCAAAAATTTATCTAGGTTTTTTCAATTCACCCAAAGTGATTCACACAAATACTTACTGCCTCTGCTGCAACATCCTTATTTGACATGAACAGAGGGATACAAGTTTCCTAAAAAACAGGGATGAAATAATTATAAAATTGAATGGCCTAATAAACACTAATAAACATTTCCTCTACAACATCTGGGATCTGCACTCCGCAAGTAATCTAATTCGTTTTCAATACTCGATCAGAAAAAAACAAAGGTTACCTGCACAGGTGTTGGAGAGACAAAATTATTTCTTTGTAGAGCCTTTAGGATCAGTTGGGAGAGAGAAGGCGAAAATTCGGTCCACTTCACCTGTTCCGCCATGTTAAACTTGAAGTTATTAGAGTCAGCACAGCAGGAGCACGCACTAGAGCCAGGGCATTTTTTAAGAAATTTTCACTACTGGGGAAAATTTGGAAAAGGGCCTAAAAGCGTAATAACCAAAAGTAGCTAAAATACATCATTTTAAAGATTTCACAGTTGCTCAAAATAAGAAATGACAAAGGACCAGGGGCGCAATTCAACAGAATTTTTCAGGAGGTGTCAAGAGGTACTGAATAAAGAAGGCTGTAGAACGTCTAAGCAACCAGAGGGGTCTGGGGGCTTGCTGTCCCTGAAAATTTTGAAAAATTGGGTAGCTAGAGTCGCTCTCGTGATCATTTCAGGAAACTTTTTTTCATTTTGCGCAGCCAAGTTTTTTAAGAAAACGGAAGAAACAGAAGATAAGTTGTGCCGAAATTTAATTGAAGTTATCGCCTGATGCCTGTGATAGTCCAAAACGTAAAAATAAGTACAGAACGACTGACTCCACTTTTCTGTGGTTTAGAGTTTGGGGAATCCACTGCTGACGGTCGCACTGACTACCAATACATGCTACTATCAAGAAGGGATTGGGTTGCAATCGGCCGAAAGTTGCCACATCTGAGGGCCCTGTAAGAAATCGTAATATACTGTCTCGAAAACTGCTTAAAATTGCAGCTTTTCTTTCGCACCAGTTATTCAAATTTTCCGAAGGCTCTCGAGGTATCCGAGGTATCCGTAAAAGATAACCGGAAAAAATACTTAAGAAGCTCGTAACGATAGTGTGGATGGTTCTGGGATACTGTTAGGCCTAATGCATGTTGTAGCTAATTAACGACAGACATTTTCACTTAAACCCACCAGTTGATATTCAAGTGGGTAAGTGGGAATCAACAAGGGCCCAGACTACTGGGGAAATCGTATGATTTTGGCGCTCACTACTGGGGAAGGCATTGGGCCTACTGGGGAACATTCCCCAGTAGTTACACTGTTAAAAAATGCCCTGCTTTGGTGCACATCCAAGACTTAGTCTAAGTACAAAGTTGTGTTCTTAATTTTTGCTTGTGTTCTTAATTTTTGCTTATGTTCTTAATTTTATGAGCATTCAAAGTTTCCAATTTTGCAAAGGCTTTAACCACAAAAATTGAAGTTGGTGAAACTTTTAAAATTGAGTATATAACTCTAACATTTTACAAATTTGCAGGGCGGCGGGGCAGAAGCAACAATTTTAGGCAGGCTTTGGCATAGGGCAGGGGGCAGCTCTAACATTAGTGATTTTACTCCTGCCCAATTATCTGTTACAAAGTTATTATTAGCACAAAAAAAACTTTTTCAAAACCCAGGTTTGGCTTTTTATTTTGTGTTTTGTTAACTATTTTGTGATTTTAATGCAAGGTTTTATTAGCATTCACTCTAATCCTACTGTTTTTTCAACCTTAAGCGTATTAACGGCCTAAACTTCTGTAGGCCTACGGATAGATAGAACAAGGTTTGCTGTTAGTCTTCTATGCCTACCTATCTTTCGTTCTGAGTTAGACTGAGTCGGACTAGGAATAAACAAAAACTCTAGACTTTACAAGTAGAAATAGTCGGAGTATCTGTAGTACCTGTAGTATCTGTAGTTTCTGCATCCTGTGCACCGCCATGACGAACACATTTGCTTTCTTCTCTCTTCGCCAGCTCAGCCTTCGGAAGCTCCTGTTTCCGAACTGAACTTTTCGTCTCGTCTTGTCGGTTTTGTTGGCCAAAAATAAATAACACTACGTGCTACGTCATTGCTTCTTTGTGATAATAGTATAGCCTCGTTCTTACGATTTTTCCTTGGGAGGTGTGCTGCGGCTAATGGCGAGTAATTATATGATTGATTCGCGTGTCATGAGTCGGAAGCGTAAGCAAGGGATATCCAAGCGTAAGCACATGGTCTAGGGGCCGGATACTCCCTCCCTCGGTTGGCTGGCTGAAGACTCATGGGAGAATAGCGATTTCCTGTAATGGGAACCACCGTAAGATGCGAGCGACGCCTCAGCCACATTGTCTCGGCAATGTGGATGCAAGTGGGGAGCATTCATCTCCAGCACCGGGTCAGTTGTTTTTGCATATCTGATCTTTTTTGTTTGCTTGTCACTCGCATGTTTAGCCACCCTGGGAGACATGCCGAAAACCCCCCGAATACAATGTTTCGTGCGACATGTCTCCTAGCCTCCTAGTTTAACTTAACCACAGCTTTTAGCTTCGAAACAGATATCTTCGCTGTCACAAGCGTGCATAAATCTACCACGTTCTAATGCTCGACATTAGGTAATTAGGTATCGATTTATCAATCAATTGATTGTAAACAGGGCACCCAAGTTTGATTTCAACGCATCTCTGACTGCAGCACTCTATCTATCGCACTTTTGTGTCCCCCTTATTACCAGAGAACATGCAGGGGCCTTCTTTTTACCTGGCCATTGGTAAATAACAACAAAACAGCAAATTTGTTTAATTATACTGTATATTTGAAAACTTATATGTTGTATAGCACTTTGGGCAGACTATATCTAAGATCGCTCATGTTTTAACGAACATTCCCTCTACACGGGGCTCAGTTTTACATAAGAAAGTAAGCGTCTATAGCAATGACAACGGAATCACCACGGATACTTTAAAAGTTAATTGGAGATAAGTACCGGTTATGAGGTTATAGACGGGTTAAGAACCATATTGAAATAGGATTCTTAAGAGTGAAGTTTATGTACAGTTTCCACGCAAAATTTTTTACCAAAAATAAGAATTTAAAGTTTAGTAAATCGAACTCAATTATATATCATTCGAAAGCATTTCCACTTAGTTCGCATTCGCTGTTCGCTGTTCGCTAGCCATCAACAAAAGGCGAAGGCGAAGCGATTATGATTTCCACTGCAAGCCAAGCTCAAGCTTTAACAAAATTTTGACCTTTTTAAGGCCTAAAATTGATCGCGAAGGCTGTTTTCTGTTCGCTAGCGAGCGGCGAACAACAAATTCGCTAGCGAACATCGATTGCAAAGGAAGTGGAAATGGGCCTTGGTATCAGAGGGAATATGAAATTGAATATTAAGAAAATTAATTAATATGAAATGCTTAAAATCTAGCTACAAAAGTCAGTGCTTCATGTAATACCGGTAACTTTTTGCTGCACCTTCTGGTTCTTTTGGACTTCCTAATCTTTCAGGCACAGCCTAGAAAATACAATTTTAGGAGAGATTTACGATTCGTTCTAAAAAAGACATAAATTTTACATGTTTCTTTTAGAACGAATCAAATATACAAGTAGTTTATAATGTTTTTGATAGACATCAAAGATTTAGATGTAACGGGTATGTAGGGAGGGGCAAGGGAACCCGGAGTAGTGGGAAAGGTTTGAAATGTTTCGTGTTCCCTGGTTAGTTACTGTTTATGAGATAGCCTTTGGAGCCTTAGCATAGTATGGTGGTCTGGAAAAGCACACAGGGGCCCCTTGTCGTCGGGGGTCTTGATTGGAGCTTGAACAAAGGGAGCGGGAGCCTAAACTGCGTTACGCCACTGTTTGGAGGACAGCAAGAACCCGACACTACGAGAGTAACTTCAAAAGTAGAAGTACTAGCAAGGAAAATCACCTGACAACGAAAAAAACTGGATTTAGATAGGAGGGGGATCTTATTGTACTGAGTTTAGATAATTACCTCCGCAACAATGCTCCAGCAAGTCCAGTTAATAATGTGGCTGAAATAGATGAAATAAAAGAGTTTTTGTTATAACCAAAGATTTTGTGTTGTATTTGTGTGTGTGTGCGTTGAACGAAAAGTAAGGCTTTAGGTGTTTATTTTTCGCGATAGAGAGTTTACTACAGGCAAAGTTCCTCGAAAATAATGTATTCGATAAAAATCGAAATAAAGTTTTCAAAATGTAAAGAAATTCGTGTCATATCTTAGCAAATCTCCTTCATGTCACTATTTGTCTACGATGAGTACATATTGCCTTTCCTTGCCAGTCTTATGCAGTTTTATAGCACGCCAATCACATCCTTTACAGTTTTCCAATAGAAATTTTAAAACAGCTTGTGTTGTAGCTAATACAGTAAGCGATAGAAATAAAGACAGACGAGAGAAATCCAAATTTCATTGACGATTATTGCGAGGAAAACCGTAACAGGATAACATCTATGTTTGCGCTGAGAGCATTGTGCGGAGATTCTCTTATGTAGTTAGGTTAAGCATGAAACAATCGATTCGGCAAAATTACGGATATCCTAGCTCATAACTCTATGGCAAGGACGAGCTAAAAGCTGCTACTACACGATACTTATGTATGGAACTTGCTTGCATTGCAACGGTATAAATAAGCTTTACAAAGGGGTTATTCATTTCAAGGCTTTTATTGCAAGCCGTTGCCCGAAAAGGTAGTCTTTGTTCGATTTTAATAGTGTTTTTTGGAACAGAGGCAATGGATAATTGATCATTCAATTTCTGCAAGTTCTTCGTTGCAATGATTGCTGAACGTCATTTCGACAAACGGCTGCCATTATGGAAATTTGTTCGCAATTTTTTTCGAAATACTGAGTTTTCGGTAGGGTACCAAATTGCATATTACGCAGCCAAAATTTAATCCGGGTGCAAGGTTTTACTATCTTAGCGCATCTATTATTGATTTTATTATCTTCTCGACAAGGGCTTTGACCAGCTGGGGTGAAAAGTATCACCCCCAGTGTCACTTTCTACTGTCAAAGCCCGTAGGGAAGGTTCATAGCTAGATATAATCAATAGCAAACTCGCTAGACAGTACCCTTTCTACAACAGTGAAACTTTGCACATAGACCAAGTTTCAGATGCTTTACACAATTATTATCAAGTTCGATATCCTAAAATTCTGAACAATTTAAATCTCGGCGGCCTTTCGCCGAAAAGGTCTATTTCGCAAATGCCGCTACAAGCAAGTTTCAACTAAAAGACCGTTTTCGATTAATATGAAACAAATTTGCCAAAAACCGCACCTCTTTGGCCACTTTGTCTTCTTTACATGTGCCATATGCACCAAACAAGGCACCAATGGCTGAAAACACGGCACCAACAATGTTGAATGCAACAAATGCCCAATACAAGTCAAAGCCAAAACTGTAGAGATCGCATCTTTGAACTGCAAAATCAATAACAAAGAATCAAAGCTGCACAAGTGTATCTGATCATTTCGTAAGTAATTATTGAAGTAGAAGAAACAGTATGTTCTTTTTAGAGTTTTACTTTGGGTCGTAACTTGCGTCGTAGTTGAATATGAACTGAGTCCCAGCAGAGTCCCATTTAACCTGAAGGCGGCTGAACCAGGCAAATCATAGCCATTGCAGCGAATTACATTACAGTTTTCGCTGGTTTGCGTTGAAAAGGTGCACGCTAACGAATCAGTCCGCACTACTTGGGTGGACACGCACCACTCCGGTGGTATGTTTTTAGTACTGTGGTGGAAGTTTTTGCGTATTTATGTTGGATTTTGTGGTTTAGTCTAGGTTGATCTATAGATTTGGCTATGATTTCGTAGCTATCCACCGTAGTACCACCTTAGTACCACCACATTATGCCAAAAATATCACCCAGTGATGCTTATAACTCACACCATCAAGCATAATAACCCACCACGGTAGTGTGTATCCACCACAGTACGCAAAAATACGACCACAGTAGTGCGTATAGATTCGTTAGCGTTAAGCGGCAACTTAGGCACTTAGTGTTTAAACTGCAATACAGAATCTCCGTAGACACTTGAACATTGGGGTCTAACCTTTGAAAAGATACAGTTTCTAGATTCATGGTGATCAAATCGATAATACATTCTCAAGAAAAAGAAGACTTGTTTTCGTAATCTTACCGTAATACTTGTTGTCTGGGCTCCCTGGACAGGAGCAGATATCACCACGCTCGTAGCATTTTGTATCGAGAACATAATTCTTATACTTCTTCCAGTGATCCACTTCACTGGCACTCAAAACAGCATGGGCAATGCACAATGCAAGTGTACCCAGATTTGTAACGAAGAAAAAAATTATCTGTCGATAAAAATCATCGTTTACATATACTTGCTTCTTTTTTATAAGAACCAACCCGTACAAAGTGATGTGCAGTAACGTGGACGATGTCCAGTATAGTAGAGGGTTCCAATACAAGGTGGAGGTTTATCCTCAGTACAGTGGAGAATGTGCAGTATCGTGGAGAGTTATCATCAATACAGTGGAGGGTTATCATTAGTAACGTGCAGTAACGTGGCGGGATATCTTCAGTACAGTGGAGGTTGCGAAGTATCGTGGAGAGATATCGTCAGTACAGTGGAGGGTGCCAATGCAACTTGGAGGGTTATCATCAGTACAGTGGAGGTTGTGAAGTATCGTGGAGGATATCTCAGTACAGTGGAGGGTTATTATTAGTTACAAAGAGGGTTATCTTCAGTATAGTGGAGGATGCGCAGTTTCATCAGTATCATCAGTACCGAGTGGGCGGTGCCAGTGAAACATGTAGGGTTATCATGATGCGAAGTATTCTAGAGGGTGGAGGGTTATCATCTGTAACGTGGGTTATCATGAGTACAATGGCAGATGTTTAGTACAATATGGAGGGGTATCACCAGCACAGTTGAGGGTATCATCAGTACAAGGAAATCATCAGCACAGTATAGAGGATATTTAGTACCTCGTTAACTGGTACATTTTGTAAATAACATTATAGATAACATTAACAATAATATTAAATAATAGCAGGCAATGGTAAAAGTAAACTTACGGATTCTTTTCTTCTAGTAGCCAATGCAACAATTCCGAGAAAGCCAGGGATGAGAAGCTGTAAGTGTAACAGAATATTGGATATAATGTAAGTACGAATAAGAATCGCATACACCCTCTGTCTCTCTGTCATAATCACGACAGCTCAGACTCGGACCACTGAATTGGGATTGGGTCCTGTGCTCGGACCATCCATCATTGCCACAATGTTCGGTGTTCCTTTGTCATTTCCCGACTATCTCTATGTTTCATTTCGCCTCGCATTTCGCCGTTGATCGTTTCTCCCTCGTTTTCGTTTCTCGTCTTATATTGTTTTGCTACAGAAACATTCAATAGTGTGAAAATTGGGTGCTTGGGGACGACACATCCCCGATGTTAACAAGCAAACATTCGCGAAACTATTAATACGAACAAAACTGATCCCTCTCGTTTTAGCATTTAGGTTGTTTGGCGAATTTGGCGAATGTCTAGATGCCTGATTGCGCGTCTTCCGAAACTACATAAAGTAGCAAAAGCTACATATCATAAATCATACACTATTTATACAGTAAAATAAATGAACTAATTATTACCGGGAAGCCAGTCCAGAATCCATCCCCTGAAAGTCTGTGAAACATTCCGAGTTCGATGAAGCCACAGAGAGCTAAACATGTTCCGAACAAAACTTCAAATACTCCAATCCAGCACACGGAAATGGAAAGTTTTCTGCTTATAAGCATTCGACCCATGTTTCCAGAAGAAGCAATATCTCTACTTCAAAAACATCAACAGAACTTCTAAAACTCTCTAAAAAGTTTCCCGTGTTTTTGAGCAGTCTTCGCTACCCTCCGTTGCGCCCGAGATATTTTACAAAAATTTCCTAAAGGATTAGTTTCAAAGGATTTCTTAGTCATTCCCATTGGGAAAGAATACACTATTGTCTTGATATGGTTAGACCTCGTTATATCTCATAGTAACTGTAAGCGAATACAAAGAGTCTATTCACTACGTTGCTAATAGGGTACAAAAGAAAATCGAATTTAACTCTTGGGTGATTCTTATAGGAAAGAATGCATTACATTTTAATCCCACAACACTTTGTGTCAATAAGTCACGAAATTCAATTCAATTTTTTACACAAAATAGCGTCATGCTTTGGCGCTGTCGTCGCGATCGCAAAAGAACAGTTCTTGCTCGATTTTGGCGGATCTTGACGGGGATCTTGATATCTTGATAAACTGAACGCGAACGGGTGTCCCGTCCTAATCAACAACATGATCTTAGTTCCATTCTAATCAGTCACACATCATGATCATCATCATCATCCTTCTTATGACCATGAAATCTGATCAAGATCATCATGATCATAATCAAGATCATAATCATGAACACGATCACTACCATCATCATCTTCATATCTTCATAGACATCGTCTTCATTAATATCATCATGATCACAACCGTTTCATAATAAAATCATGTCAATGGTCATGATTCATCATCACCATATGACTATGAAAACCATAGTCATAATCATTGCTAATCATGGTATTTATAGACCATACGGTAGTCTAATCATAGTATTTATAGACCACACAGTTGTAGTCATGTAACAATGGCTTCATAAAGAATAAAATATAAGGGTGTATAAAGTGTGTAGAGATATTTTAAAATAATCAAATAAAAGATATATCTTTAGACCACAATTAAAGCAAATTATTCAATTAGATTTTGTCATTTTTTCTGACTTGCCCCAGTTTGACAAAGATGTTTTACAACATCAACCCAGTCCCATCCTCTTTCTCTTTCTCCTTTATAATTTGTCTTTTCTGTTATTCTTCTTTTTTGAGCTTTTGTTAGATTTTCTTTCTTTTCCTTAGGTTTTGCAGTTGCTTGTATATTTTCTGATTTGGTTGTTTCTTCAGCCTCCTGGAAAAAAGTACAAATTGGATAATAAGGTTGTTTTTAAATGGTTTAAGAAAGAATTAAGTTATTACAGGTCTGTGGAAAAGAAAATTCCATACTACATTCCATGACACAATTCTCCTTCCTATCTCCATCACCCCAGACTCGATAAGCTCTGCTTCTCCTGGGGTGTATGAAATTGTATTTAGTTAGCTTTTAACTGATATGTTTTTCATAAATCAAAATCATCATCATCATGTGCCTCTTGGGAACTCTATCTACTCTGCCAAGAGGCTCCGGAAGCCAGGTATCAGGGAACCAGGCAGCAGGGGCAGAAGTGACAAATTCAGGGCAAACTCATTGGAAAATTAAAGAATTTCACAATTTTTATGAGGGCTAGGGGGCAATCCTGCCTGCTGCCCCCTGCCTCTGGCACCCCTTACCCATCTTGTCAACATAGGGCAAATTTAAACATAACTTTATATGAACATACTTTTGGCATATTTTCAGGTATTCTATTGAGAAACTCCTCTGAATTTTCTCTTATCCAATCAAATAATGAATAGGTCATTGCTGAATCCCTCATTTCCTCTGCTTGCTCTAGAACTCTCAATTTGATCTCATTTTTCAAATCTGAGGGCAAATGTTTATTAAAAAACGTGTCTAAATTAACATTAGGTAATTCCTCAGGATATTCAGGAGGCCATGCTATCTCAAGTATAAAGGCTTTATGGGCTTCAGTTTTTTCCTGTTCTTCTCCTCCCAGCAGTTTGTATTGGTAACAAGTTGGGCTGATTTCTTTGAAACATGGATCTCCTTCGAAAATCGAGATTAAGACTTCTCTTTCTTCGGCTTGACTTTCTTCCATGACTTGATGTTGAAAGTTCTGGGAGCCTAACCCAACCACCAGATGTCTCTCGTGGTAAATTTATTCTTGCTGTTCCGATATGATGATATGATATGATGCCAGTCGATCGAGATTGCACAAACAGAAATACAGTAACAGACCCACTTAAAATACTCAGCAAAACATGAGCTATTTCAATAGGCTTCCTTCTTTCGAAAGGAAAACAATGACAATAATCTGTCTAGCTCTATCAACTTGTAAACTTATGGAAAAGGCATAAAGTCATCTTTACTCTTCTTTAGGCCAAGAATTTCTCAAAGAAAACGCATGCGTGAGATCCTTCCACTTTTGTTGATAAGCCTCAATTTGAATTTTTTCAAAATGTCCAAATCCAAAGTGAGGTTTGTCATGTTTGTCCATCTTCCCCTCTTCATGCTTCCTTGAGCCATGGCGGGAAGGGGCCATGTAGATGTCAACGAAAGAAGGCTTAGACCTGTTTATGGTAAGACAAAGAACACGAAAAATTGTTTTAAATTCTTTCTTTATATTAGCTTCATTGCAGGAAAAGCTTTATTTTGTGATCAAATGCTTCTGATCACTGATATGAAGCTCTCAATGTGTGGCCGGCCATGGGCCTAGGCGGCATCACACCAAAATGACCTACACACAGGGTCCACAGAGCCAGCAAAAAGACAACCTTCCCGATGTGATCCAGAGAAAACTCACATTTGCCTTGCTCCCAGACTGGAATTTTTGCAGGTTGCACAGAGAAGTGCATGGATCTGCAGCGCTTTCAAGACAATTCACCCAACTTCCAATTCGCCCAACTTTCTTTTCACACATCCCAGAAAGACCTTTTGCCAAACCCATCATGGTCATTGCCCCCAACCTGAAAGATGCAGACAACTTCTTTCGTGTAGTTTGTCAATTATTTGAGTGATAACATTGTGGGCCCTGCCCCCAAACCCCATATTTTGACACTGGTGCCTGTTTGAGTGAAAATAATAGTGATAAATAGCAAATAATTTTGTTGGGTGAAACGATCATTAGAATGTTGGGCAAAAAGTCCACCTTGGGCAAAAAGGAAGCTGGGCGAAACTGTGCTTGGACAAATCAACTTGATACCTCTGCAGCTGAGCACATTGAATTTGTTGAATTCTCATAACTAAGGAAATTATTCTCAGAATCCCCTTTGGAAACCCCTAAGGGAATGACACAAACAGCTGCCATCTTTTGCCAAAGCATCTATTGGGTAGCTGCAGAAAATGGAATACCAACCAAGCAACAAATAATAAAATTCTCCATTCTTGTCAGATAAATGATGTTATGTTGTGCACAAATCAGAAATATTTGATTTTAAGCTTGACCAATAACTTTATTCGTGTATTTTCTTTTATAAAGATGCATTGGACAACCTCAATAATAAGCTTGCAATTCAGCTTGCTGACAAGATATTGAAGAAACAAAAGGATTTGCATTGTGCAAAGGTATCAACCATTAATTTGTTGGGACTTGATTAGACTTGATTGCTGTGCTTTGCCTTGATCTTGTTTGGTTTGATCCTTCAGTGTTTCAAGATATGCATTTCAAGATATTACTTTAGCCATCCTTCCACTGCTTGTTTAATCAAGAAATTTAATATCTGCCTTTCAAGTAATTCCCATCTTATTTCTTAATTTCTCAAAAATACTTGTTGCATTGTCAGAAAAGTTCAGTTGATTTATTCTACCATTTGTTATTTTTACCCAGGCATTAAAAGCTCTTGCATTGCTGAGGTCAAACAGAATATCAGAATGCGAAGAACAATTAGAAGAGCTGAAACAAATAAACGTGTGGGATGATTCCATTCTACAATGCATGACAATGACATACAAGGAAATGCAGAAACGTAAGTGAATCTTTACCATCTTCATTGTCATTTATGTGGTCCTCAACTTCATCGTCATTATTGTCATTACCATCATCATCATCATCATCATTGTCCTTGTCATCATCAACATTATCAATGTCATCAACCTTATTATTATTATCATTATCAACATCATTATCATCATCATTAATCATCAACATTGTCATTATCTTCATCATTATCATCATCATCATTATTATAGATACAATCATCATCATCGTCATCATCATGACCGCCACCACCAAGGCCACCAACATCATGATTGTTATTATAATCTTCGTCAACGTCATTGCTCAGCCGTCATCACCATTTTCATCATTTTGGTCATGATCATTGATTGTCATGGTCTTCATTCTTAAAATCATTATCATTATCATTAGATATATTTCTTTGAACCAAAATTATGCAACAGGATTAAAATGATGATGTTCTTGTTTTTCCCTAGCTGAGGAGATTGCTTCTATGTATGAATTTGCTGTTGCACAGCATCCAAAAAATGAAGAGTTTCTAAGCCACCTTTTTATGTCATATGTTCGGATAGGAAATAATGCAAAACAGCAGAAGGTATGAATCATGTTTATTTTCCATATTCCACCATAGCTCATTATTGGATCTCCTTGTTTTCCTTTATATTGTTATGTAATCATAAAAATTGCGATTTATTGCTCTTGCTTTCAAATTTACTCACAGGCAGCCATGAGTTTATACAAAGCTTTTCCTAGCAAGAATCCTTATTATTTCTGGGCAGTCATGAGCATTTTCATGCAGGTACAGGTTTTGAAGAAATTTTTCGTATCTCATTATGTTATTGTACATATAATGCACCTCCTTCTTCAATCAACAGCTTGGTCTGTCAATTATTAGAAAATTCCATTGAGATGGGGATTGTGAGCAATCTGTGTGATTAGAGTTTGTTGAGGGCCTGTGACGAGATGGCAATGTCAGAAGACCCTGAGCAAAGGTTGCAAGTTCAAGAGCTGTTTTGGTCTTATAAAACTCACATATTTTCTTTCGGAACTCTTCTCATAACTAGATAATAGTATCTCTGAAAGGAAATTTTTCTTTAATTCTGTTGTGTCTATTGATAAGAATCTTTTTAATTGTGTGATTTGCTCCTTATTCCCTACTACAGTATACTTTTGTTATAACTTACTTGCTTATAAATTACTCTCCTTACCCATTCAAATTGTCCCTGGTACTGCAGACAAAAGAAAATAACCCCTTAACATACTTTTCCTATGCTTATATCGTATCATATACCGTTCAAATGTGTTATGTACGGATTTTTCAACATGTGATTCATTTAAGAATTTTCCCTTTCAAGGCTTTAGGCTCCGAGGATGAAAAAGCTGTGAAATCAATGCTTCTGCCTTTAGCTGAAAGAATGGTTACGAAGTACATAAAAGAAGGAAAGATTGAAGCTGAAGCTGGTAATATATAATAACTTTGACTTTATAATTGAGTGAATCAGCAAATCAGGAAAACAAGATCAGCAAGAGGGTACACAGTTGTCCTCTCTTGAAGTCGGAGTCACTTGTCTCATTTACTGGATTGTTTGCTGCTTGCTGCTGTAAAGCGTGATGCAAATTGCTAGACTTATCACATACCTTCTTAAGTTGTTGTTGTTCTAGAAGCAGCTCATTTGTAGTGAACTGCTGTTGTTGTTTGTCTCGATTCATTGAGCCGAAAATGAGACTATTTTAATAATTCTATCAATTTCTCATTTGCTTCTATTTGATTCTGTTACAGAGGTGCAGTTGTATCTTATGATTCTTGAAAAGGCCGAAAAATACGAGAAAGCTTTGGAAATTTTAGAAGATAATAGTGAAGGTATGTTTGAATACTTTTTACGAAATAACTACCTTATTGGAAGATTTTAAATGCGTCTGCAGATAGCCCTCTCCAAATCGCACTTCCACAATAACCCTCTTCAAGTAACACTCTCTAAATGGCACTTTCGAAAAGCCCATTTTGGAAAAACAATCCCTAAATTGCACTCTACAAATTCTACTCTCCAAATCGTAATCGCTAAATTGCACTCTCCATGTATTCTCCAAGTTGCACTCACAAATTGTACTCTCCATATTGTACTCTTTAAGTAATAGCACTCTCCACTCCTTTAATCGTGCTCTGGAAAAGACATTTAGTTTCGGGATTGAAGGCCCTTAAGCCTTAGACGCAGAATGTTTGATGGAATTCCGTTCTCGCCTTACTAATAGTGTTTTCGAAACAAATTCAACAATAACTCGCATAATCTGTCAATCTCTGCAAACACGGTCACATTCTGAAGTTAAGAGGTTATTATTGACTTTCAGGCAGTAATCACACAATGATAGATAGAGCTAACTGTCCAAGTGTACATTTCATTGATCCTACGAAGCATATCTCTATAAAATGACTCTATTATAGATCTAATTCTTTACAAAACCTCTACCTCTACCCCTATACCTCTACCTCTAAAACCATTCTGTTGATAGTCTACAACTGAGCTGAGCTTCTTAGTGAAAGTTGGTTAGCTTCGGTTCTCAGAGCCTGCAGTTCTAGTGTCCAGGCGTGCAACTGCATTACTCCTTAGAAATTTTATTCTTATTTGCCGCTTGAACTGCTCGCCTCTTAGTGTATATATGATGGGATCGATGGTTGAGTTACACAGTCCAAACAATACAGCCACGGTGTAGAACCTGAATATCTTAATGCGTCCTTCAGGCGTATCTGGATAGTACTTGAGTAGCGGAACCATTGTCCAGTATACATAAAAGGGGCTCCAGCAAGTTATGTATGTTGCTATCAATAACCCCAGCAATACCATGACTTTCTTCCTTGATCGTAGAGTGCCTCTCATTGTTTCTTGGGCCTGGCTTGAGTTTGTGCGCCATAATTGACGCCAGGTGGCGAAATACGTCAGGCCCATCATAGTGATTGGCAGAACGGTCCCAAAAATCGTTGTTATGGAACTGTATATCTTCATATTGATGCCTTTTCGGTAATACCTGTAGCAGTAACCGGTATTGTTCTCATACCTGAAGGATAATCCATTTGGTACAAGCAAGACAATTGATGCTATCCACGATACGATTATGAAGTATACACTCGCGGACTTTGTTAATTTTAGACCATTTCTCATTGGGAACTTCATACTGAGGAATCTACTGAACGATATAGCACACAGTGTCAATACAGACTCGCCTGAACATATAAAAAAGACAATTAGACCACTGCTGAATGAACATAAGATATCGGCGGCAGTACCTCGAATCGTTGTTCTGCTTACATCTATGAAGATGTAAGGATATATACCCAATCCGCCTATTAAATCAGCGATGGATAGGTTCATAAGCAGGAAATTCAATGGTGTGTGAAGCTCTTTGGTTTTTATTATCAGCAATAAAACAAATAAGTTCGCCACTGTTCCAGTTATGCTGATTACCAGGAATAGCACATTTAGGACTGTTTGTATGGGCTCTTCGAATATCGCTGGACGCAGCATGTTTGTGGTCAGGGTTGTGTTGTTCTCCATAGTTACAGATTTTTTCTGGCTGGTTGGTCTGTTTCGAATGTCTGGTTCAGATTTCAGTTGTTGCTTTGTCTAGTTTCAGATTGACGTCGCATTCGTTCGTCTGGTTCAAATTTCACGAGTTGTTGTCCTTTGTAGTCTTATTTCGACTCACTATTGACTCTCTTTAGTATAAGGTTCGCTGGTATGTTTTTTGAACTTTTGATATTACTTTCTGTAGTTAAAGGTGCAACGCAGATTCGTTAATATTCTTGTTTCTCATATTATAAAAACATCTACTTACTTGCTACTCTGTGCAGGACAGTTGGAGTGGAAAATTTTCGGTGCAGAGTGGAAAAATCTGAACAATAGTTTCCCTTGTTCCTGCTTGCAGTGAAAGTCTTTGTCTCTATACTGTAATAGAAGAATGCTTCCTGTAATAGAAGAATAATGGTTTTATATTTCCTTGAAAATTTTCTTTTCCTATTAAGGAAACTTCCTTACTTCTGTTTCGTGTAGAACGGCTTGTTGCTCTGTGTTATGGCGTGTTTCTTTTCCTAATACGTGTAGTATTTCCTTCAAATATTTCCTTCCAGGTTTTCCTTCCAGTATTTCCTTCCAGTCTCTTCTTCAAGTATTTCCTTCCAGGTTTTCCTTCCAGTATTTCCTTTCAGTCTTTCCTTCAAATATTCCCAGTTCTTCCTCAAATGTTTTATCTCGCTGTGATAGAAGTAAACCACTCCTTGCTTTATATATCTACAAGCAGCTGCATCAGAGTAATCCTTTTTGTCTGTTTGTTCTAGCAGTTCAGATATCTTGAGAAATTAGTTTATCATAAAGTGCTTTCATGTGTCTAAATAAGCACAAGTCATGCTAGTTAGTTTTTCATTAACATTTAATGATATCCAGGTAGTATGTAATCCGCTTGTTTCACATCTATTACGAATCGAATCAATACTTTGTTGTTCTCCTGGTGTTCCTAAAATCAGACAAAACAGCTTGTTATTTGTTATTGCCCACCTCCCCGTTTCTCTAGTAGCAACCAATTGGATTCAACGTAAAAATAGGTTCCATGTTGATGTGCTGTATTATACAAGGATGTGACTCTGAGGTTGACAATTTTGATGCATGATATCTGCAGTGAATTAAGACACTTGTTATTTGTGCCTCCCTTGAAACATTGGTAGTTGCAGTAAAACCTATACGTGTTAGTCCCTTCATCGTATAACTGTTGATACATCGTTAGGTTATTGGCAGAGCTGCATGGATAAACGTAACAGAGATACCTAGATACCTATATAGGACAGTACTATGGGTAGATCTACCTTGGCCAAGCTTTGTATTCCACCGAAATGCTACGTAAGAAGAACATGGCTACATAAGATACACTGCATCTTTTTTTTTAATAAGCAACTTGACTTTCGTCCAGCCTTCAAAGTTGCTTAAAATTTAAGACATTTCAGCACTCGAAGTTGCTTAAACGTTGCTTAACATTTTTTGTACCTACTAACCATCCGTCAAAATCGTCATCTGTTAGGCCTACAAGACGACTTTTGGGAGACAGTAAGTGGAAAATGTTAGCTAACGAACTTCAACATGCAAAACATAAGAACGAAGAACAATTTCCTAACACAAGAAAGAGAATAAGCTTGGTTGTTTGACTTCTTAGTTGCTTACAGTAATTCAATTGAGCCCTCAAGTTGCTTAATGTTAAGATCAGTTCAGCCCTAGTTGCTTATTGAGCGGTTGCTTATTAAAAAAAAAGTGTATTGTGGTATGCCACTTATGGAAAAAATATCCTTGTGTTCGCCATTCACGACAAATTAGATACAATGCAATAGGTATAGCTACCTAGACTTTTGCCTTGCCCTTGTGAACTACAAAGACGTTCTAGAATAGAGCTACATTGACAGTCCTTAACCTAGGAAAATCAGTGTTAATTCATGAATACATCAAGGGATTTCCTATGAATGATACCTAGATCTTCTAAGTAAACTGATCGAGACTTACACCTGAAATCCAAATGCAAAATGCAGTCATCTGAAGTTGTATACTAACTCCATGCATTATATAATGTCATCTTATCTTGAAAATGATAATGTCATCTGCTCTTAAAAATGTTTGTCTTGTTACATCTGCTTTCTTGATATCCGAATGATGACGTCTTCCTTAAGCAGCTCTAGTCCAAATCCACTGAATCTAAATAAATGCAAATCCTTTAAGGTCTGTCGTTTTTATCGTGCAAAATCAAACCATACACCTGTTGGCTTTCTCGGGCGTCTATCTTTTATTGTCTACAAATAAAATTAATTGGAAATTTTTTCTGCGACAATAAAATTGAAATTTTCCTTTCTTGACCAATTTCAATATTGGTTTTGAGAAGTGGAATTTTGCGAAAATGATTCACAGCATATCACTTATTTTAATATGGAGGCGGTTGTTTGTTTGTTTGTTACATCTAAAAACGAGTAAACTTAGATTTAAAAACAACACTGAGTTTTAACAAAACAAACAACGTGCTGGTCCCAACTACGAACATGAGTATCTTTCTTTTGCAACGCATCTTGCACGTTTCTTGACCGATTTATTGAACTAAAAGCTCAAACGCAGCCGATCTCTGTATTTAGCCATCTATCGACAAATACTAGCCTTTTTATAACATCGGTTTTGATGATTTTTGTGATTAGTTAATCGATTGGTTTATAAGTCAATATTTTTGTATGATATTACTAAATATGAAAACTCCTTTCCTCTCCCGTTAGAACTCTCGTGTTTTTATAAGATACCGGTTATAAGAAGCTACTGAGGCCCTTATCCTTGAAGTCAAGAAACTTTTCTTGTAATTAGTCTTTTCACCTGGTTTTCAAATGTTCATAAGCAATCGTCACTTCTTGTTATGACAACCCCCGGGGTGCATCTACCTCACATAAGGGTGTGCCTACCAAAAAAAGTCTTGGTACCCATTCCGGAGTTTTACACAAAGAGTAATACCTTTCCGGAATTTCTTCTGGAAATGTTTGTGAAATCGAAACATTAGAGGGTGAAATTAGATACAAACCACACCCTTTCCGGAAAAAATTTTGCCTGCTACCCCATTCTGGAACTTTAATAGACAATCCTATATCCCCTTCTCGGAATTTTCCCTAGAAATGACACCCCATTGGCAGGCACACCGTCCACTCAAAAATATCTGAAGTGCAGCCCCCAGATGACAACCTTCATTCTTTCAACTTTTTATCTCAAAAATCGCACGTCAAAACGTACTATCTCAAAATGACTATGCTGGAGTAGTTTCAGTGAATTAGAGACGTTTTATTTAAAAAAAAAGTATTATTAAGAAACCCAAGCAACTTTTATGGCTTTTACTATGTTAAAAGTGCCAAAACGTAAGAAACTCTGCCATAATTGGTGGGCAAAATTTTCTTATAGATAAACGAGTGTAGTTCAACCTCTATACAATCTTGTTAAATGTAAATCATTGATCATCTTACCTTTTGTTTGTTTTAGGTAGCATTGGAAGTCTAATAAATGACAAGCAAGAAACCATAGTGAGATATTTAGAGAAACTTAACAAATGGCCAAATGTCAATCAAATGTATAAAGATATGCTCAAAGAAAGGTGATTCAATGTTTCTTTGATTCGCTTCTTTGTATAAGGCCCTGGCCAAACGATCAAACATTGTTGGTTGAATTTGCTGTATAACAAATGTTTGACCGTTTGGCCACGTCTAAAAACATTGCTTGACAAGCAAAAGTAACAAAATTTGTGGCGTGATGTTTTTGAAAAAGTTCAAAAACATTTTTTGCTTGAAGCACGCAACAATTGTTGGACGAGCAATGTTTTCAGACGTGGCCAAACGGTCAAACATTTTGCTCGACAAGCAAATCTCAAATGTTGGACCAACAACCTTTGATCGTTTGGCCAGGGCCTAATGAAAATTACCAAAAAATTAAGGAACCTTAAGGAACTATTAAGGCTCTGATGAAAAACTAAGAATAAATTTATTCTAAAATCTGTTTTTACAACTAGATACACTTATTTTTTTAATAGGCAACCTGTCAATAAGCAACTAGAGCTGAGACTTTGCTTAACGTTTTCGTTACAAAGCTTTCTCTATTCAGTACATCACTGCAAACTTGTCAACTACATTGGAAAGCAAGAAAAAAGCCAAAAACGAGTTTTTAGGGGGTACCAGTCATTCTGTGAGGGCTGAAATACTAGATATTTTAAGCAACTGTGAGGGCTGGACCAAAAGTTCAGTTGCTTATTAAAAAAGAAGTGTAAGCGAATAGCAACATTGTTTCCTGGACTGGCTAAACCAGTCCCTCCCCCTCGTTGTGATTGATGTTGTTGTTGTTCAGGACAGCTCAGGAAAAGGCCTGTTATTAGCGACCTATCAGTTCTAAGGATCATAGCAGAGACTTGTGTAGCAAGTCTACTAGTTCCCATCGAACTTTCTTGAAAGACTCAATTTATATTCAAAGTTAGAACAAGAAGAAAGTTTAAGTCCATTAACAATTCGTATTCAAATTTATACCACGACAATAAACAATGTTTGAATGTTAGGAACTTTCAGCCTCATTCAGCCCCGAGTCCCCGTCATTAAGATCCTCTTTGGGTATCAGGCTAAAACTGGTTCTTATTCATTCGATAGAAAATACATAATTATGGGCTGTAGGCTCTTTATAAATGACTGTTCTTATGTAAGGGTTTTCCTGTACTCGATGATTTCCATTATTACATTCTTTACTTCTTTCCATAGGCCTGACCAATGGTCATATTATGTAGGATATTTAGATTCAACATTCAAAATTATCGAAAGTTCTTGGACGCCAAGCGATGTTGAAAACGAAGAAAGGTTAGATTTGATTGCAATTTTCTCCAATTTTCCCAAATTTCAAAAATAATACGTTTTGTAGTGCTATCTCCCGACGTCTTGATATTATTTTTACTGTATTATTATTAAAACATAACAGGAATGGGAGCCTGGTCTTAATCTCTAGTCTCGTCTTAAAGCCAAGGGCTGTTGATTGTGAGCTCAAAGCTATGATCACCCAGGCAATGCCACCTTCCAACAAGCTTTCGTAAACATCACGCCAACGTGTAACGATATTGATACATGACAATAAAAGAATCGGAGTCCTGGTAGTCAGTTTTGCAGTGGCTTGTTACATAAAATGTATTTGTCCACATTAGCGTAATGCGTTATAGGCTGGACCTGCATTACCCAATGAATTATCAAATGCTTGCTTGCTTGGTTTTCTGGATTAACTCCTTTGAATCACTATGTGGCTTAAGACTTTTGTAGCTGTAAACTGCAAAGATTTTGCATGACATATCTGCTTTACCGGAACAAAAAACTGTACTTTTTCTCTTAACAAGAGATAAGCCAGATATAATTGCATGTGATGTATTGTCTAGAGATCGTGCAATATTGTCCCTTCAAAATCTCTGAAATTATTCTACTGCAAATGAAGAGCTTTAAGATGCTGCATGGTCGATATTAAAAGATATTTTGAGTCAATTCCCTAGAACGTTGCTTGGATCGAGGACGTTTTACTTTTCAAAAGGTGTACGACATTCCTGTTTAAACAAAGACTTCCCAAGTAATTTCCGCTAAACCAATGGCATTTACATGGGTGTACTAGATTCTCAATTCTAACGGATCTATTTGCTTTTACGCGTGAAGAGAGTCATTCAGTTAAATTTAATGCATTTGATTTTAGATTGAGATGATTTTTTAATTCTTTTCTTTTTTCAGTACACCGGTCGATTATACTGTTGAAAAAATAGAAGAGTTTCTTAACAGTCAACTGGAGAGTAACGAAAAGTGTCGTGGACCATATCTTGCTAGAATGGAGCTACAGAGACGAATGTTGAGGAGTAACAAAGGTAAATGGAAACGTTGTTCTAGAAAAAATTTGATTTATACTTGCAAGGAAGTTTTTAACGTACTAAATGAAGGGGCATTTGCCCAAATAAGTCTCTAGTCTTCCCTTAGCATTAAGCGAAAAATTGTTATTTTTCACCCTATTTTCTAAGTCAAAGAGGGGTCCTCTTGATGAAAAAATTGTACCGTAATTTCTCTAGTGTTAACATGCTGCTCAACCAGGGGTGCAAAAGTTTTTTTTACTTGCGACCAGCAGTTAGTCCCTGAAATGTGCCTGCGATGATGTGGTAAACTTATGAATATTCCCACCAAAGATCGAATTGCAATAAATCACTTTATCATTTAGATTCTGTGAAAACAGAAAACAATATTTTCCATTGCTGTAGCTAAATAGTAAAGGTCATTTTCGTTGTAAAAATCACTGTCAGTGCACAGAAAATATTTACTTTGCAAATATGTGCCTGCAGATGTAAAGGTGTGCCTGCCACCACCGGTCGTGCCGGTCGCCACTTTATGCACCCCTGCAACCTTTGTTACACTGCACCCTAATAAGTTTATTCTCTGTAATTCCTTAGGCGTCTTCTGTTAACAAACTTTTTACAATTAGATTAAGGAGCCCCTTTAAGACGAAACTACTCCAGTTCAAGAATGGTTATAGACTTCCAAGCTATTGGTTTGATTTTTAGAGTTTTTTATTGCAATGTTCCTGTTTTAGATTGTCTACAAGAGATATTCAATCAATTAGTCGAGTATTATGAGAAATTTGGATCCAGGAATTGCTGCTTTCGAGATATCTGTGTTTACTTGGATCTTCTTTCACAAGAACAACGCGATGAGGTAAAAAGTTTGCTTTTCCCTCATAGACAACGGCAATTTTTTCATAGTTTACACTGATTACGTTTTGTTGCCGTGGCAACCAAAATTTTGAGAAAGATGCTTGACGAAACTATGAATCTATATTAGGTGACGTCTTAATTACGTCATAACTGTTGAAGTCTTTAAGCTACCTGTTTGTGAAGTTTCATCTCGCTAGCTGTCATGGTTATAGAGATACAGCTGGTGAACCTTCCCCAGTACTGATGAGTTAAATAAGCCCAGTATGGCATGAATTGTGTTAAGGTTTCTAAGCATTTTTGATGCTAAGTTCTAAATTCAGAAATCAATTTCAGTTATGGTGATCACATATAAAGCAAGTGGGACGACAAGAAAGAGAAAAATCTCGACCTATAAAAGACCTGAGTTTAGATTCCAATTAGAAAGTTTCTCGATTGGTATTAGAAATTTATCAGGATAACGTTTCGTAAGAGGTCCGTCTTCCGTCATCGGCTCTTCCCTCTTTTTTTCGTTGGTTGGAACAGAAAGGTTTGAAAAACACTGACTGAGATCCTGTTTAATATGAGAGAAACTGCATCGGTTCTGGTCCGATCCAGAGCCAGCTCTGGCTCTGTTCCAGTGCGTTTACACTACAAGAACTAGATCGGCTGCAATCCGATCCAGAAATATTTGACTACCGTATCCAAAGCGTTTACGCGGGATCTGAACAAAGCCCGAGACGAGCTGGCTCCACTTCTGAACAGATCCAGAACTGGCTTTAGACAGATCCAGTAAAGGTACGGCAGATCCAAGGATCCCAGGCAAACGGAAGGCGTTTTCGAGGCAAAACTGGCTCTGAATCGTTCCAGGAGCGATCCAGTTTCTCTCGTGTAAACGGGGACTGAAGTTGCTAGAAAGCTCGGATTTTTTAAAGCTCTTTCTAGACTGTGTCAACTCACAACATTTATTATCATTTATCATATAGTTTCGTATGATTTGGTACCTACTAAAATGCTAATGAAAAGTGAAATATAAGCAAACTGAGATCTTGCCATACTAGTTCAGCGAATGCACTGTGTTTACGCCAAAATCAAGAATTTCAAAACATACTTACTGCAAAGTTGAATATCTGTGCCTGTGTTTTCCCTGCCGAATTGCACAGGACTGTCGCTTTCCTTTTATATGGTTCACCTGGAACTGAGGAAGCGTACAGATGTTTAGACGAAAGATGAAACACGTTAAATTAGTACTGCTTAATCATCCACGATCGCGAGTGAGTTATACGTTTTGAAACGCACATTTTCCGGATAACGATGTTGTAAAATCCGTTACAGGATTCAATTTTCATTTCAAGAGAACTTTAATTATTCCTGTTATTAAATTTACATTGAGAAATAATTTTATTCATTACATTCAAACATCGATTAACTGTTCAATGGGGAAAGTTTGCGGAGAAAATCAAATTTGAACTCGCTATACTAACAAATAACAAATTGTTCGTATTCCACCTGTCATGATGGGGTCGTTTCTGTTATGAAATTTTACCGTCAGCGATTTTGAAACTAAGAAAAAGATATAGAGAACAGGTAGAATTGGACATTCACTGAATGGTACTGAGATCGATTATGTCCCCCCTACTGCCAACACCATTCACGACTTTTTGCACGGTATCGTTTGATATATGCTAATGACTAAACTTTGATATGCATTGTTGTAATACACCTTGTCTCTGATCGTTAGTTGTGAATCTCCAATTCAGCTCGTCAATCGAACAAGCAAAGGTGATACAACTCTATCTCTATTTTTTGAGTTGTACACTATTTTAGAATTGCGTTACAGAGCTGTTGGTATACATAGCAAAAGAATTGCGATATAAACCTGAAGTATTGGTTTTTCCCGACACTCGTATTAATTATTTTTAGTTGTAGCAATTAATATTTTCCGTTTCTTATTTAGTTTATTAGGGTCATAAAAGATAAAGTTGGTGAAATTGTAGATGAAGCATCCAATGACGAAAATGTAAGTTTCTTATCTTTCAAAAAAATTCTTAGCTTTGAGAGTAGCTTTGAGTCTTAGCTTAGAGTGTAGAGCTATCTTTATAATATGATTCAGTGGCATTTGAAGTCTATCATGCCACGTGAAGGAGTGAAAGTATCTCTGAATGATATAGCATATTAAACAAATGCAGGCTAAATTTAGAGTTAAACAGTCTAGACCGTTCAGTCACATCGGCGTGGACTTTGCCGGACCTTTGTTTATCAAGAGTGGACCTAAAGAAAGTAAGAAGGTTTATTTGTGTTTATTCACATGTGCTGTTACTCGTGCTTTGCATCTTGAGATGGTTTCTGACTTGTCAGCTGTTACATTCTTATATTGTCTACGAAAATTCGCTGCGAGAAGAGGAACACCTAAGCTGATAGTAAGTGATAATGCGAAAACATTCAAGGCAGCTGCAAAGTTCTTGAAGAGTTTGAACAAAGATGATGAATTACAGAGATATTTAGAAGATAGGAGTATTAAATGGCAATTCAATTTACCACGCTGCGAAGGTCACCCAATTCGCCTTTATTGAGTCCTAGTTTTTGCTGCCACCAACTTAAGTTATTGTGGGTGTAAAGAGGCAACTCAGATGGATTGATTGATTGATTGATTTGATTTATTTGATTTGTTTGATTGATTTGATTGATTTGAATGATCGATTGTTTATCTGTTTTTGCTGTATTTTGTAGATAAAAGCTCTGCAGAGGCAAATTTGTGTCGAATGTATAGAGCGACGATTGGGATATCACGAAAAGTTAACGACTGAGGAGAGATTAGCGAAGGCAAAGGAACTGATGAAAATACACAAAGATTGTCTGAGATTAGGTAAGTCGTAAGTACGTTTCGTTTGTCTATGCTGGATAAAAAGTGCTCTATGCCATTGGCAGAGCGATATACACAGAGGTAGACTCAGAAAAGAAACATATCTTCGTTGTTACTCCGAGTTTCACGCATTCATGCGATCATCAGACAACGATCATGCGATAATCATCAGACAAGTCGTAAGTAGTAAGATTACTATGTGCAGTAAGCCTATTGTTATACAAGATTTAAAGCTCACCTCAATTCCGCTAATCTGAAGCAGGATGAAATTCCATTATATTGTTTGTCAAACATTTGAAATCTGCAGATCAAACAAAATGTTTTATTACCTTTAGGCTATCTTGCAAAACATTGCTCGTCAAACATTTTTTGTTTGTGTCTTAAGCTTTGGTTAAATTAGGAGACATGTCGCGCGCGACATTGTATTCGCCGTGTCTCCCAGGGTGTCTTAAACATGAGAGTGATAACCGAGCAACACATCTCCCGAGTCGCGGACACAAGAAATGTTGTCTTCAAGAAACATTTGTGTGTCTCTCGCTACAAATTTTGTCGCGCGCTACAAAGTTTCCGAGGTGGCTAAACTGGGAGACGTCGAGAGGGCATGTCACGTTTAGGACTTCCTAGTTTAGCTAGGCCTTAATACTCATCAAGAACTTTGCGTCATGGACTTTGTCAAAAACATTGTTAAGCAAATAAATTCTGCTTGTGAAGCAATGTTTTGTAGTATGGCCAAACGTTCAAACATTATTTGGAAAGCAAATTTCAAATGTTTTGGCAAACAATGTTGATAAATTGTGCAAGCAGTCTGAATGGGCATTACTTCTGGTAACGTCATACTTAAACAGTGTATGAAAGACCGGAGCTTGGCGTCCGAGAAATGGTAGGATGGTATGAGGTATCCGGTTTTGTGCGTCAAAGCTCCTGGGTTACTCCCTAATGTTAGGTAACAAGTATGTGCCTGTCATATGGGTCGGGTTTTTTCAAAAATTCTCTACAGCTTTGTACAATTTATACCGAAAGTGGGCATAGAATCAAATTTTTTAATATTTAGTACAAAAGTGTACACTAGAATCATAAAACTGGGTGGTTTAATATGTAAACAATACCTTAGAGGTGGGTTGGTTGGTAAAAACTCGGGGGCATATCCCTGTACATTTTGGATCAAGCATCCCCCACTACATCGTTTCTGCGGCAACATGTTAGAAAATCTCCAGACTTGAAGTGTTTCCATTATTTCTACAGGTAGTGATTTATTATCCACTGATGTACAGCCAGTTGATAACCTTAGCTTTGCTTGCAGTACATTTGCTTCTTCGTTCAAGAGAACGGAAAGGTAAGCCTCATAATGCACTTAGTGAGCAAAAGTATTGCACAGGTTGACTAAAAATTGAGCCTCCGGCCTAATCCAAAACATAATATAACAAAACATGGCTCCTTTTGGCCACCATTTTTAGTCGACCTGTGTAATACTTTTGCTATCTAATTGTACAACGTGTCTTTCAACTGTACAAGATTTGTCGCTCTGTTTTTAAATGAAGATCCTCTCCAAATCAACTTTTTCAATCTCAAGGTCATCTCTTTTGTTCAATCTCAACCTCATTTGTTGCGATTCATAGAATTCTGTGTGGCCTCAGCTGCGAGATAGTGGGGTGAACTTTCGAGCCAAGCAAGCAAAAACTTGGGGGTCTGGTTCTACGCTCTACAGAATGTCGGAAAGTGCCCTTTTTATTGCCAGAATTACTATTTGTCTTCTTTACATTCCTGGTTGCTAACGTTTCGTTACCCACATCATTTTCTCATCGAATTCCAGACGAACTAGAAAATTGATCCTTGAGAAAAGTGGGATGGACATGTCCCTTACCCCGTCAACCCCGTTGTGCCGGCCCTGTCTTTGTCTCTTTCCTCTATGAATTATGTTATATATTTCGTCGTTCATCCCATATTTTTGCATTTTGTTTCAGAACAAGAGAACAAAGATACCATCTGGCATATTCTGTTGATCTTGGAAGAAGCTTCGGAACACAGTCCATCAAATCATGAATTCAAAATGCTTTTGATGGATATTTACTGCTCGTTGGGTATGTTTATTTTGTTATGTAACTAAATTTACCATATACGGAATTAGATTAGAATCAACGACCTTTATTTCCAAACGCCTTAAACAATCGGGTACACCAACTCTATTCTTTTAATTTCCTGACTGCAATCTTTTTATTCCAGGTGCATTTGGTCCTCCGATGAGAATGGCTGAGGAGCTTGAAATGAAATACATCATGTTGGACACATTAGGGTACGTCATACTTGTTTTTGTTAGCTCATTGTCTAACCGAAATGGGCCTCCGGGAAACTAGCAAACTCTCAGTAGAGAACAGCATGTTTCATTGGCTAGAACAGCACATTTGGTGCTCTATATCTGTTGTCAGGTAGAGAGTGCAGTATACTATCTTTCTAAACATAGCTCGGATTGTCACTTAGAATACTTGTCAAGTAGAACACTTAGAAATTCCTCTTACAGAACCATTTGCAAATACCAGTACAGAAATCGGCTACCCTGGCACTAGGATTAATAGCCTTTGAATATACATGAATATTCAATAAGTGGACATTCATTGAATATACAATTGAATATGCATCAGCAAAGAACTAAAGAGCCTAAACGTAACTAACTTATCTTCTGAAGGTATAAACTCACAAGATTCGCACAGCCGTTTTGTCATTATCAATCAGCCTCAAGTTTCTATGGAGCAACATTGAAGTTTTTCTCTGCAAGTCAAAAAGACGTAAGTTCATTGCAATCGACTCATCTCCACATTATCAATTTACACGCTTCTTTTATAATGAACCTACCTCAAGGCTTAGCTCTTTAAGTTCTTATTTTTGGACCTCTTTTGAGGCAATTGTAGAACCAAAAGTTCCTTAATGGTTCCTTAATTTCAACTGCAAATTCAGTGTCATAACAATGATTGAGAGGCATTTGCATAGAAGCAAAGCTCGAGACTACTCAAGGAAACATTTGATACACGAGTAAAGTACAATCTTTGTGATTTTCGACTGCAAATGAATGGAACCGGCTTTCTAATTCTTGATTGTTGGCAGAGCATTCAACATTGAACAATCCCGTAAATGATTTTCTCTTTAATAGTTCTTTAAATTTTAAATTTTCTTTTTAAAAGTTCTTTAAATTTTCGGACCATCTACTTGTAGGTTCCTTATAATTCGGTTCTATATGAAAAGAAAGCCTGCATCAAAATATTAAAACTAAAAAGCTATGAATGCTAAATTCCTCATGCGCCAAGTGTCTTCCATACGCTACTTGTATATCACAAAATGATACAGATTTATGATTTTCTTGTTTTCCACAGACTCCAGAGCAAATAGTCGCTGCATACAAATATGGTGCATTTAGAAAGGTAGAGAAACATTTCGTCTGTCCAGCATCTGTCCTAGAGAAATGTTTCAACCTATAATAAATCAAATATTTTGTCTTGCTCTTCTATGAACCGCCAGATTTTGAAATAATAATAACGTTCATTTTCTCTTGACAGATTCCTGAAATCAAAGAATTTAAAGATCGCCTAAGTTTTTCAGTTCAGTTCTCTTTGGTTGTATTCGAAAAATTGCATCTTAGTATTTTGCAGCAGGCAAACTCGTGAGTCGACTTAAATTTGATTTTATTTTTATTTTTAGTAAGTAAGTCGGTCGACCGCAGTCTGAGGCGACCCAAAGGCTTCTCCTTCAATTGCTGCTACCCGTGAAGGTAGGGGTGGGTGCCAATTCTATTCGTGATCCAAAGACCACTTACCGTCATTCCTACTCTTTTTATGTTGAATGCTAAGCAGAGAGGCAATGAGTATCATTTTTAAGGTCTTTAGTACGACTTGGCCTTGGTTTGAACCTAAGACCTCGCGACCCTTGGGCGAGCACAGGCCACATGGCATCGTTTATTGTTATAACTTCTATATATATATACACTAAGAAGATAAGAATCAAAAGACTAGACTCTTCATCTCGACAAGCCTGTTTCGTGGTTTCCCACTCATCAGATGTACATATGTTTTCGGTAAACCGAAATGCAGATTTCGTAACTTCTATATATGAATTCTTAAAAAGCCCACATATGGTAACCTAGTATTTTCCGTCTTCTACCATGTCCCGTAAATCTCTTGTTTCTTCAACTTTTTGGGTCTTTTCTTACTGGCGCTGTGATCTTTCGTTATCACTATCATAACTCTCGGATTTTCATTTAATGGAAAATACCGATGGATTGTTTCTAGAAAAACAATAATGAGGCAATCAGAGTAACCCTAGATATGATAGCTACTATTTGATACTGATATTTAAAACTCTCAAAATAAGTGCCAAATTTGTTGGATTTGCAGTCAATTCTGAATTTGGGAGCTGGTTATTTTCTAGCAAAGATTCCTTGCTGAGTGATCCTTTGTGGGTTTTGAAGCATTTTCAGTCTTTGTATTTTCATGCAGTATTTTTATTTCTGTTCCTGCAGCTTTACAGAATCGAAAAATGCTCTTAAAGACTCTGATTTGCTTGTCAAATGTCCCTCGTCTGGTGAGTTCGTCAATCGATTTAATTTCAGAATATATCGCTTGATATCTCTTTCTGCATCATTACACCCTCTCTTACATAATCATGTTTTCATAGAAACCATTTGCTGTTACTAAATACTCGTACGTTGTTTAGATTTAATGCAACACTAACCCTCTACTTCTTTATTAAGATGCTCATTATTTTAACTTCTCCATCTTAGAAACTTAAAGTAAAAGCCAGGCTTTTGTCGACCTACGATAAGATAGAACTAACGCCAACTAGTTGCAACTGCTAACTTTATGTCGACTCGTCAGCAAATAGTCAGAACTTATAGGATACACTCGATGGCAGTCGCAAGAACGCTATAAGGTCGACCGCAACTAACGGGAATTTGTTATTTGAACATGCACAACTTTCTGGAACTGTGCGCCGACTGCCATGAAAAATGAACTAGTTGCCAGCTAGTTGCGAGAGCGCTCATGTCGACAGATCAGTTGCGATAAATTTATCGCCGAGAAGCAGTCGGCAACTTGTTCTGACTGTGCGTAATGTCAACATAAGCTTGGCTTAACACAGTAAGCTTTAGAAGCCAAACGTTTTTGTAACTTATCTGAACCGTCATTTTCATATAAGTCCAATCCCGAGTAAGCTCACCCTTAACGAGTAAGCGCATCCTCTAAGTGTTTGAAAAAATTTAGGCACACCATGCCATTAATATAATGAAGGTTAATGCGTTGCCACATCAGTTTCTTGAGTCTTCTATACGAAACCAACGAGTTGACAATTGACTCCTTACTAAGACCCGTTATGTTCCATACTTTATTAAGTCGTAAAGTTTCTTAAAGTTAATCTTTATCTTTTTTTAGCAAATCACTTTGCTGGGTTAGTCGATAACAGAGATTTCGAGGTTTTGAATTTTTTCGACATTCCGTCCAGGTATGTTATTATGCTTATGTTAAAAGTTTCCTTTGATTTAGAGACCTACTTATCCTTTTGATTAGGCCAAGGCATGCCTAAAAATGCTGCATAGCATCTTCCATTTTGTCTCAACATAATAGTAACTATTTACTGCAATGACAAATTCTTTATACTCATGGATCCTTAAATTACTAGTCATAATATTCCTATAGAAAATCTGGTCAAATTTCAAATGCTGTTTGCTGATAAGAACATCTATCTTGTCGCTTTGTTCTGACATTCATGAGCTTTTTTGAGTTACAAAGATTTCCGTTCACCTGATCGATATGCAGTATAGAATATGCTTTATCTTACTTGATAATCGAGCATCTTTTACAGCGGTATGACCAAGCCCACTCTATCTATAAAACCAAAGTCATTCTTAATTTTCTTTGTATTTTAGGCGGCTAACTGACGCACAAAAAAGCCTATCCTTTTCACAGGAGGTAAAAACATCATTTTGTTGCTTTGTCTTTAGAACCTTAAGTCGCTAGTTGATACCTTGTACTAACTTCGAAGACATGTCTGGAATTTTAAACTTAAATGAATGCAAGGCATAGCACTTTTACCATCCTAAAATCACATTAATTCATCAATCGATTCAATATATAACCAATTCTATACTTTTCTATCAAACAATCGCTATTCATGAAAAATGTTTACAAATATGTATGGTGCTGAAGAAGGCTCAACATAGCCGAAACACAAAACAGTCAAACGGGAGGAGAGCCTTGGGCTATATGACTCGGCGACTTCATTGAGCACTATAGCTCAGTGGAAACGTTGTTGGCTCTCTGATCATGCAGTCCAGGTTCGAATCCCATCTATTGTGGTATGCCAATTGTGGAAAAATCTTTTCTATCAAACGTATGTTCACCGTTCCAGTCCAGTCCATTCTGAAGTGAATTCTCAAAAAGTTGGGATTAGTTCTATCAAATGTAGACTCGGAATTTTTATTTGATTGGTGCTAATTTCAAAAACTGTAGGTTAGTTTAGCAGGTTTGGAAAGCCTTCTTGACATTTTACCCCTACCAGACAGAACATTTTACAGAATTTATAGGTTCTACTTGGTTTTACTTATGCTAATGATCAGTGGCGTATCCAGACATCCACATCGGAGGGCAAACGTGCATGATCAAACAGGATTAGAGTATGGATTTAAGACAGAATAACCAAGTCGAACCTTGAAAATGTCTGCATCAGATGAAGCCTACTGCATATAAAAACTTACCTCGTCAGTGGTTCGAGGAACGACTGCCCCTGTGCCCCCTTTTGCCTATGATTATTTCGGAACGAACTAGAAACAAATTCGGACCCTCTGAACCCAACGGTTTAAGTTAAGTTTTTGATTGGAAAAAATCTTTTCACCCCACCGTTAAGTATGTTGGTAGGGTCGAAAGCAGAAAATGTGTTCCCATTTTAGAGAGTATCTTTCCTTCCCTCTTCTTTCACTTTAGGAGTCTTTCCTGAAATGCAGCAAAGTCTTCTGTTTTAAATTTTAGGTTTTATGGATTCGATATCGTTGCCTACTCCTTCGAGTAATGGGCATTGCCTACAAGATTACGTTTGATAACTCTCAGAACTCAGTTGTCAATGGAGATAAGAATGAAGAAATTGTCAGTGGCAGCCTGGAAGACCTTGTTTCAACAACAGATCAGCTTAATGATGTAGTAAAACAAGCTACTGAAGGTGCTAAGAGGGAATCAGAGGTGAGACTATTAGATTACGTGCATTAGTAATGTTGAGAGGATATACTTATACTTGGATAAACATCCATCAATAAGCATTTGCCTTTGAACAAACTACAGGCAGAGGTTCACTGACATATCTGATATAATAGAATTACACTAGTTATTCGATTATCCGGCCTACTCGGGACATGAGATTTTCAAAATGTGTGCGGATAATCAAAAATTCCGGATAATCGAAAATACATAATCGCAGCAAAAACCAGTTACAAACTTACATGAGTACCTTTTTAAGATTATTTTTCAAACTAAAAATTCTCCGCATACTAGAATATTTGTGGTTTTAGAGTGATTTTGTGATCATTTCTGAGTGATATTTTGATCTTCAAATGGTTTGTGCAAAGGAAAATAGAATATTTGCTGAATAATGCCAACGTGATGCGTTGTTCCTCGTCTTCCTCTTAGGCAGGATTTCTTGAGCGGTAGGCCAATACAAAGAGAATGCACCAAGAAATGCTTCTTACAAACACAAATCTCGATATATTTACTATAACTGTACTTTCGCAAATAGTTACAGTGAGCTATGACGACACGGTCTTTCACAAGCACCGCGTGTACTTCTGAGTTTAACAACGGAAAAATTTGGTTCCTATTTGTCTACATGATTTCTCTTCTTTTAACTAAGTTGTAAGCCCTCATCATGATTGACTAGTCTGCCGTGCATTCTTGTCTGCTTGAACTGTTTTATTCTGTCTTTATTTCAGATTCTGACAGGCTGCATCTACGAGCCTCCAAAATCAAGGTGGAGCACTTATCTTGAGGGATGTTATGAAGACCCGATTTTAATTATGGGCAACATTGTCAAGTCATTTCATACTAATCCAGGTAGGAGTTCTTGACTTCTTGTACTTATTCATCTAGCAGATCTTACGCTATTATAGAATAGAAGATTATTTTAGAATATAATCTTACCCTGGAGACCCGTCACCTTTCGCATCCCTTCAACCTCTAATAAATGTAAGCAGCGACGCCCTTTAAATTAGCCATTTAAATCTGTGATAAATTTCTAGATCAACTCCAAGAACGTTTAATCTGAGAAGCTTTCTCACGCTACACCCATAGACAGTAACATGATTTAATACTGTAAAAGATTTAATGTAACAGTCATCTACTCAATTTCTTTATCCAGTCACTCATTAAACGACCAGTAACCCTTATTGCTGTTTCATTGTGATAATTCCTTCGAGGTTTTCCCTGTGTTATTGAAAGAGGGCAATACATCTTTTCACGAACGGCCTCAATTCAGGAATTTTCGGAATCTCTTCCAGCACCAAAATTATTGAATTTTATTGTAATGCAACATAGTATTGTATCGCAGTATACATTATTTTGTTTTTTTTTGTGTTGTATGGTATGATATGGTATTGTATGGTATTGTATTGTATGATATGGTATGGTATGGTATTGTATTGTATGATATGGTATTGTATGGTATTGTATTGTATGATATTGTATTATATGGTATTGTATTGTATGATATGGTATGGTATGGTATGGTATGGCATGTTATTGCATTATATGATGTTGTATTGTATGGTATGGTATGGTATGGTATGATATGGTATGGAATGGTATGCTATGGCATGGTAGCGTATGGTATTATATTGTGTGATGTTTGTTGTATAGTATGGTATGGTATAGTATGGTATGGTATGGTATGGTATGGTATGGTATGGTATGGTATGGTATGGTATGGTATGGTGTGGTAATGCATCGTTTTACATTGTATGATGTCTATTGTATAGTATGGTATGGTATGGTGTTGTGTTGTATGGTATTGTGTGATGTGGTATTACATTGTATGGTATTGTATGGTATTACATTGTGTGATATTGCTACTTTTCTAGATAAACCGAGTGACGTGGATAATGAAATCAGCAAACAAATCGGAAGGCTTACTACTTGGTTCAAAGGTAAGAAAATAGCAAGCTAATCCAAGTTAGTTAGACATTCAACTTTAAGCATTCCTGGACGCAAAGAAAATTTTCCCGACTTAATTAACTAATGTTTTTTTCAGATTCTATAACGAAATGCAAGGATAACCTAGTTCTTCAGAATTCTGATACTCAAATCATCAATGGTCCTAATTTGGAACATGTTGGACTTATTGCTGAGGTTCGTTACATTTATAGTTTCTATTCTATCAGGTATTATGAGGCATTTAAATTGAAAAATGGACGACTTTTGGAAAGCAAATATCGAAACATTGGGCGTAAAAACACACGCTATTGCCAAGCTTAAAGATTTAGAAACTTTAAATTTGAGTTTGCAGGCAGACTGGAAAACGTGTTCAGAAAGACGAAAATCTAATCTTGAGAAGATCACAAATTGTTGAGATCACCAGTGACTAGGATGCCTCACCTCCTTCCAAGAAATAGAAAGACTATCGGTTATCAGACTGTGCTGCAAGCCTTAGCAATACTCGGGTGACTTGGATGCTCTTTTTAATAGCTTTTTCAGTATTCATGGGCAGAAATTTCTTATAGAGAGACATACCCCATCTCCACTAAAGAGTAACGATTATCGACACATCCCTCTAGCGTTCTGAATGAATTTGAGTTCCTAAAATCTTACTGTTCTCAAGAGTAACAGAAAACTTGAAAGAAAAGAACAAATTCGTAACTTCAACTTCGTTTTATTGAATAGCCTTAGTGTCAGAACCATAGAAAGCAGCTTCAACTGTGCGTGAGTCATAGTTCTCGCTGTTTAAGCCGATCTGACTGATCAGTCACTATGTTCATATTGCTGAGCTTTGGCCATTTGATTTTAGTTTAGTTTTGTAAATGTTCATTGCTATTGCTGAAGATTTTGAAATTAATTTCACATTCAAGAATGTATCGTATGAAATGAATGATGGAGCCAACCGGTTGGCCTAATAAGTTGGGATCTGTCGATATTCTAATTACATCTAGCTAGTAATCATTTGTAGCTTATTACATCTTGTATCAGTGGGCTTATTATCAGGCCACATTATAAGTAGGCCACTAATATCATTAGTATTATAGGCACATTTTATAAGCCCATAATAATAGTAGGCCATATTATTAAAGTTTATTCTCTTTCTAGGCTTGCAATTACGTAACCATTATACTATCACTGTTACTCGAGCCACTACGTAATCAAGTAAGAAAAACAAAGAAAAAGAAAACGACAACACCCAAGGTATGTTTTAAATTGTTTATCATTTATCACTTGAACTCCCAAATCCCTAATTTATTAGAACCTTTCCTACAGTCTGTGCTTCTCAGATTGTCTCCAAGTTCTGATGCCTCCTTTGCAATGCGCTCGAATTTTAGTCTGACGTCATCAGAGTCGTGTAACAGAGGGCCTATTATAGATATGCAACTTTGGCCCTATTTTTGCTTGCGGGTTAAGTTAGGGCTTTTGAAAATGTTTTCCTGCGGATTATGGCTTTTACTTGAGTTGCGTCTTGCGTTTTGGTCTAAAAATACGCCGGATTACGGCTTCGTGGACAGACTTGGGGCGAAGGACACAAAATAGATGGCTATGGGCCAGTCATGCTGAGGCTTGGTCCAGCAATTGGCTGATAATAGCTAACGCAGACCTAGACCAAGCGGCTTTGTAGCTGCTGCTACAGCTTCATTTGCTGTAGATGAAGAAGTTTGTAAAATTTGAAATAAAATCATTTTTTCGGAAAGATTATAGTCTTTCTACGCGATACCACTTTTCGTTCTTATTGTACTGAGTTGTTATTGTTGTTGTTTTTGTACTCAGTAGCGAAAGCTGAGATGATGCTAAGGGATTGGTCTGTCGAAATGCTGGTGGCAGCAAAACTTGGACTCAAGTAGCGAGCCTAGCGAGTGAATGCACTTCAATCTAAGTTGTCAGGCAAAGAGGGATTTAATATTTCGTTCACTGACCTTTGTTTACATTTTGAAAGTAGCCAATCAGTGTGCAATAATTATGAGCATGTGATAAAATTCGGTAATGTGATTGGCTGCTTGCGAAATGCACTCAAGCTAGTGGATGAAAAAGCTAAAAATTGCCGGATCGACAACAACTTTCTATGGATGAAGAAACCAAGAAATTTCTCCTTTTGCAACCGCCTTCTGCTATATTGTCTCTGGTTCGCTCATAACGTTTTTTTGAACTACAGTTCCAGCACCTTTCTGAGCCAAATTCCCCTGGCAGAATGAATGAAGGTGAAATGGTGAAGGTGAAATGGTGTTTTTAGCGCCAGTCAGAGCTAAGATCTCAGTAATAGGATAACTAAACGAGACCACGACCCTGGTTGTGACGTGACCGTAGCTGGTGCTCGAACCCTGGCCTCGCTGAGCTTCTGACACTACGATCCAGCTGACCAGCTGGATTAGACCATAACGTCACAGAACCTTCAAGTTTCCACGTAGCGTTTTATTCACCCTAGACACTGTCTTACATAAGACGAAGACATGCTAATTGTTGGAGGAAACACGATTAATTTGTTTGTATAAACCTGAAATTTTACTTGACTGAAAATCCGTTTTTACTGGTCTGTGCAATAACCAGCAATAGAAAACTTGCACGCAACAGGTTGTTTGCTGTTCCCTTATCACATTTTTCATCTGTTTCTATGAGATTCAGATAATCTCTTGGATTGATTAACTGTTAAAAATATCTCCATTATTTATTCATTTGCCCGATTATTGCCAAGCAGAGCCTTTTATTCAATTAAGGGCGGAATTGCCTCAGATGTAAAACTTTTTATTGCGTGAATTTCCTTAACTAGTTTTCTGTGAGTTCGTTGTGAAGCAGGGTTCAGATACATTCAAGATGCAAAACCAGAAAACCGATGAATAGTTTTTATGAATGATTGTGAAGGTTTATGAAGATATTTGCTAAGGCCATTGCTCCTTTCATCCGCACGCTAATCGAATAGATGGAAATGAAAAGTGACATTAGTGTAGCTCGTTGTGAAGGGTGTTGTGCTGTCTTTTTGGCCTTGTATCTAACATTGTTTCCATTTAGAAGGTGATTAGTGCAACTCACTTTTCGAATTTAAACGGAACGATGAAAATCCTTCATGGACAACTTTCAATTAACCCTCAATGGAAACAGTCAATCGTATAGTAGGAAATCTTTCCACGCAGAAATGCTTATCATCGTCCATATGCATATTCTCAGATTTCTCATCAAGAAATTCCAAGTTAGTGAACTTCTTCAGTGAACTCTTCCTTAGGTTTTGTAAGACTGATCTTGCTGATGCCCTCTTCGTCCTTACCACGCGCAAACGTTTTGGAGAGGTATTATTATCCCACAATTTCCTTCAATCATCATATAAGAATAGTTTCTGCAAGTGGCTGACTTGGTTTTGTTTCATCAAAAGTGACTACTGTGGTGTAGTGATACACAGTGAATTTAGCTCAATAAGCACAAATTTTGCATTTGTTTCTCGATTGTTGTTGCTGTTTTTGTTGTTATTTTTCACTTTTGTTTGATTTAGGCCCATTTAGGCCCATATATTTGAAGGCACATTTAGCTTGCTATCTTCAAAGTATTGTGCTATGTACATGTGGCAACTAATTAGCAACAGGGCAATCCCATCCCTACAGTGCGATGCAAGTGCTTTCCCTGGAATTCACAACCCTCTATAATTATTTTTGCGTTTGCCTGGAGTGCCGTTGAACTGGAGTCATTTCTGTCTTTTCTTGGCTTGTAAGCTTGTTTTTATACATTTCCACCCGCTTAATCATTGATTTCCCGCTTTGGTTGTAAACCATATTTTTAAAGAGCAACCTACGAATGAAACACTATGCTGGGGTTTGGATAAATTGTTTTGACATCTCAGAAATTATTCGCGTAAAATGCAACAGCGTGTACAAATCCTTAAAGCACTCAATCTGAAACAAACCTAAAAGATCTTAGAAAGAGCAGAGGGGGAAAATGTTTAGAAAGCAGCCCATCAGTAAGAAAAGCTGTATGTAAAAAATTATCGAGGCTGAAACCCGTAGCTGAAGGTGCATACTTCTGAAAAGCGTGTATTGAACACAGTAACACCTGTTATTCTTAAGTACTTTAAGTAGTCCTGTCAGATTTTCGATGAAATAACAAGAAAACTCAGTTGATTTCTATTTAAGTAGAAATTTGATACGTTACGATAGAAACCCATAAGCCATTAGGTGTGGAGAACACATGGCAGGGCACATGGCACAACAGTATTTGATATTGTTACTATGACAAGCCATGATCCATTAACTAAGAGCCCGGGGGTGAAGCTGCCCAAGATCAGGGACGGGGACTTGAGTAGGTGACCAAGCCAAACGTACCCAAGACTGGGGTGGATAATTTGAAATTATACCCAAGACTGGGGGTAACTGTCACAGAAAAATTACTCCAAATTGGGGGGTCCCACACTCACAAAAACATTTAAAATGCAAAGCACCTAAGTATTAATTCCAGTCAAATTGTGTAGAAGCTCTGAAAAATGTATCTTGCTCAAAAGTACATGAGTAAAACTACAATAACCAAAATAGCAGGAACAAAAAACCAGCCAAATTCTTTAACAAAGTCTAAAGACCGGTTTATCTCCAGCAAAATTAATCATCCAGAGGGCCAGAGTTGGGTCAACATTGTAACTGTTGTTTCCAATTCATGATTACTTGCCCTAAGTTTACCAATAATCTCTGTTATTTTAATAACACAAGTTCTTTTGATACCATTTTTTTCTTATCTCCCTCTAAAGAGAAACCTTATCTGCCACAAAATAAACCTTGTCTTGTTTCTTTCGTCCATTTTGTTAAATGAAAGTGCGGGAAAGCGAAAGCGAGGTGATATGTGATCAAGCGAGGTCAATAGCAAATGGCTCATTTTCGTAAGTGACGTTCCAGGGCCTATCTACCTGTTTTTCTGCCAAATGTTCTCACAGCTGATGATTAATAACTACAGACTGATTAATTGATTCTAAAAACGAAACCTAGTTTTTATTCAAGGTGAAAGATGATTCTTGATGCCACACTAAAAAAGTGGATTATTTGTTATCTACCTACTTTTGCTGAGACACTAACTTGGAGACTAGAGGTTTTATGGACCTATGCAGCAAAAAAGCAGCATATATGCAGTATCTAGAGTATTATTGGTTTTTTGCCATCGGAGATGAGGTGGCTGCAGGATAGCTATAAAATGGGATTTCTGCATGAGGTGAGATCATGCCAGAATTGCTGCAGGAGAACTGAACTGGTACTACTTAAAAGAAGGAGGAATTGGCTCCAGTTTACATTCAGACAAAAGACTTGAATAAGTTGTAGTAAAAACAAGATATAAATTGATTGAATCAAGGTACAAAGCAGCAATCAATTTGGCCCAATAATTGATGAATCTGTATCCCTCAACCTGGAAGTGATAGATGTCGTGGCCAAACTGACTCTTGGGACAGAAAGAATCTTCTTAAAAGATTGTACTGTAGTTGAACCGAGTTTATGACCCAAAACTGGGGGTCGATGGGGATTGATGGAAATTTATGACCCAAAACTGGGGTCCACAAGTCCCCGTCCCTTATCTTGGGCAGCTTCACCCCCGGGACTAAGAGTTAGAATAGCTCGCTAATAATAATGTATTAACATTGAATATATGTTTATTTTAACATCTATTTACTGGATTGATTTTTAAATTTGATTTATCAAACTACAGTATTGCCAGAACCCTTTAGTTGAAAACTACATGTCTGTGTTGAATTGAATTGGCCTATGAGCCTTCAGGCATTTAACGGATCTGGAATCTTTGTGCAGTTAATACCTTTGGATTTCTGGATTTTTTGTAACGGTCCTGAATACGTAGGAAAGATGATGTGTTGATCAAAGGCTTTCTCTGTCTATTCTGTGTGCTAGATTTGAAGAGTTTGAGAGGCTACATGCAGGGTGTCTACGTGAAACTACGTATGCTTACGTAAAGGCCTTATAGTTATGATTCAGTCTTCTACGTATTAAGTAGTCATGAAGTTCCCTGCTTTAGTTAACGTTGTCTGAAATTGTTACCTATTTTGCTATTCTTAATTCGCTCTATTACTGTTTGGTCCTTGGCGACTCTCTCCCTGCAGTATCAACAAGACCTCGAATAGCCTCAGGCAAGTCTTAGTAGTGTTTCCGGGTTCTGTCTCTAGATGCGACACCGAAAACTTCGCATTTCTTTTCATACCACACCTCAAGGTTCCTTTGCCTGGAATGGCATAAAGATTTTGACTCTGCTAAGTCTAGCCAAGATGACTGGCTTGCTGTTGAATTAGTCTTCTGACTGTACGACTATTAGTCATCCTCTCAATACTAACTTGTTTACCTATGGTTCTTCTTAAGGCTCTTTGGGTCGATGTACCAAATCCGAACCACTCTTGACCACTAAAGTCCTCCGAACATCGAATATTAAAGCAATCGAAAAGTGCATGGAGTTGCCTTGCGGCCAATTGCTCTAATGTCATTTTTCCATTGCCTTTGTTGGCAATATTTTTGCTGTGGCCGGGGACTACTAATTTGATACGAATCGATAGAAGTGTGTATGGAGCATGGAGTTGCCTTACCTTCAAATGCTCTTAGCGATAGCTATTCTTTTTTCCCATTGCCTTGTTGGCAATGTACGTTCTCCGTTATTGCCAAGGTGTTACTGTATAAAGTATGCTAACGGTTGTCTTCAGCGCATTTTCGCATTTTATGCATGGGATTTCATTTTCTCTATTTTGTGTTGTTGCTTCAGCTGGCATTATTCTACTTTTGCCGAGGGGCTAAGTTAGCGGAAAACGCGTTTCGAAGGGGCTAGTATAAATTAGTAAAAAGGCTAGTAGAGATTTTGTTACACTTTTTTTTAATAAGCAACCGCTCAATAAGCAACTAGGGCTGAACGGACCTTAACATTAAGCAACATGAGGGCTCAATTGAATTACTGTAAGCAACAAAGAAGTCAAACAACCAAGCTTATTCTCTTTCTTGTGTTAGGAAATTGTTCTTCGTTCTTATGTTTTGCATGTTGAAGTTCGTTAGCTAACGTTTTTCCAACAGATGACGATTTTGACCCGCGAAGTCAGGTGTGGTTAGTAGGTGCAAAAAATGTTAAGCAACGTTTAAGCAACCTTGAGGGCTGAAATGTCTAAGATTTTATGCAACTTTGAGGGCTGGACGAAAGTCAAGTTGCTTATTAAAAAAAAGTGTAGTTGCTTACAGTAATTCAATTGAGCCCTCGAGTTGAGGTCAGTCAAGCCCTGTTCTACTGTAGTTGCTTATTCAAGGAGTAGCCGGCAAGCGCTTTGTATGCTTTTTTGCCTTCGCTTTCTTGGCAATACTTTGCTAACACTTTTAATTACAGACCTAATCTGTTATTTCCTTTTAATCATAATAGTCCCTGCTTACATGTTATATTTCGTGTCAATTTACTTATTTCATATGTACTTGTTATGGCAATGATACCAAACTGCAATAATTGCACCGGCAAACATTGATTCATCCACGGGAAGCTCACACTGTTGCGAACGGATATCTATTGACTTTCTCGTATTTGATTTCGTTCTATTTGACTTGAAACGCCTTCGATATGTTAAGCAAACTGATGAATAATTATGAAGCAATCATTGATCAATTGAAGACTTTCATTATCAATGATCTCATATAAAAATTGCTTTGATCCAAATATTTGTATTAGGGTGCTGTGCTCCTGAGTGGTGCTGCCGTTGTCCTTTTCCTCTTTCGTTTTTGACTCACAGAACGTGAGGCAGGCATTGCTTTGGGAGCATTTCTGCATTCTTATCCAATGTATCAGTTGAGTTAAACATGCATTGTGAAGTGTTCGCCTGGCCTCTTCTTCCAAATGATTACGAGGCTTCAGGTAATGGCGGTTGGTTAAAGCCCGGTTTCCACTTAAACGAATGTTGTCGATTAGGGCGATGTTATCGTGTGTTCACCGTTGCTGACTGACTTCTTGTAGGTCATACCATCTGAACTTCACTTCTCTTTCGAATGGAAATTCAGCGGTCAGCGACCAGCGTGTCCACAATTTCTCGCATTTCAACATCAATTTCCCGGCCACTAATCTTTAGCTGCACCTCACACGATATGGTTTTACATGACTGCTACCTTTTTGCCTGCTCGTTAAAAAGTAGCGTGATGTACCAAGAAATTAAAAGGATTTTTTCAATTTGTCATGTATTGCGGCTGTCAGCATGACCGAACAATTTGCACCCTCGCAATCTTGCTGCCACATGAAATTGTCCTTTTGGTGGTATCTGGTGTAAACTTTAAAGTACTAAGATTTTCACGAAACTTGAATTCGCTGGAGGGGTATTCTGGTGAAGTGGTCAAGGTGTTTGGCTCGTACTGTATTCGATAAATATGACGGCTCAATTTTCTGCAAGCCTGAAGTCGATCAAGCTGTACATGTGCATGTTTCTGTAGTCGTTAATCGTTTTTCAAGGGTTTTTCATTGTAAAAGTCGGTATTGTATCGTATAGGGACAAAAGCTGCAGGTTCACATCGGATGTAAAGGTAACTGCCAGGGACTCTGTACTGCAATACAAACAAATGCTTCCTTGCTTGCTTGCCTTGTAAAGAACAATGTTTATTATCCAACTTCCAAGTCCCTAAGAACAAACAAGCAAACACTGTTCGTCAAATATTTAAGACTTCCTTGCCAAACAGTGTTTATACACTAGGCTGCAAAACATTGCCTCGGAGGCATAAGTTAGGCAACGTCTTTGCCAACAAATTCTCTCTGTAGGAGCCATTTTGTGCTTGTCTGAAGTTAAGAAGCAATTTGCGAAGCAGCAAATCTGTTGGACAGAGATCAGTTTGATACAAACTGTACAAGTCTGAAATGCCCTTATACGTTTTGCGTCCAAGGCATAAAATCTTACTTAGTTACTATCTGATTTGAATGAAAACTTAATGCAAAGAATTAGCATCCTACCAATATCTTAACTTACAGTTTCATTTAGAGGAGTGCTTTTTTCATTTTCCTTTATAAGTAATCCTAGAATATCCTAAGAAACGTAGTCGCTCTGTTTGCCGAAGCCTAAATTCGTTGCAAAGACATTGCATCTTATTATTGTCTAAACTCCCTACATTAGTGCATTGCCTCCCTGACTGTTAGTCGAAATCGAGGTCGAAATTCCAGGATAAGAGGCCCTTTCAAGAAGAGGCTTACTGGCTTACTTGGGTGTCCTGCAACGGTTTACACCCGCTGTAATCTAAAGGCGTGAATCCATCTTCTTTACGCCTGTTAGTTTTGTCTGAGCATGCAGATGGATTTGGTGTGTGTCTACCAAACAGATTTACTCTCTGCATGCCGAATTACGTATCCAGTGTTCTAGGCTTATTTTAGATGATTGCATTGCTGATAGGTCAAACGAATATCTTCTTAGCTACTAGTGTTTCGCCTTGAGAAGCATGGCCTATAAGGAGCACTTTCCATCTGCTGGAACCATGCAGAAGATGACATTTGTCTGACTTCGACTGTCGTGTCACTAAAACTTTTTAGCTGTTCAGTTGTCCTACTTCGTGCAGCATTCCGCATCGATTTTCTGACACTGTCTTGCGATTTCTCGCACTCTGTTGCGATTACTTTCACGATGTAAACTTATCATCAGTTGCGTTATTCGTCCCTATTGGACGTCCTTATTATGCACAGTGCACTTAGTTTCTACAGTTCTCAGTGCAATTCAACAACAAACCACACATCAAACTAAGGAGGGGCGAAAAGGGCGTGGCCAAGGCAAGTTTGGGCGTTGTTTTAAGAACAATTAACCAAGGTGTACCCTGTGACACTTTAACATCAGATTAAACCTCTATATAAAAACCTGTTTTGGTGATGATGTGGGGGGGGGGCAAGTGACCATGTGCCCCCCTTTGGCCACGCAAATGTTCGACGATAGATGCTTTGCGCGTATCTACGTTGTGTTGAGTAGGTATACATGATGTAATTCATTCTATTGAGTTGGTATACTGTATAGTGTACATGATTCACTGGTCATACTTCGTTCGTGCACCCCCACGCCGATTCTCTTACCACTCTTGCTATAACTCATTCGTATAGATGCATTACACGTCAACTTAAATCCGTCATTAATTTGCTTATCATAGCAGGTTGTTCTTGCCTTACTATATTTTACCACTGCCATGTGCCATTGTGGTCCCACCCAGTGGATGATTCGTATGAAAGAATTTCTGATTGAAAAATCTAGAAAACTGTTTAACCTTCCTCAAACCAAATGTATCTACTAGCAGCTTCCTCACCCTCCAAAACCTTCCCATTTATGAAGAACAGGCGTGTTTCGGACGTCCATGACTGTGTGACCGTTACCTTGTAAAAACCAACTTTCTTGATGTCTCGTACTTGTCAACTTTGCACTTGTGCATTTAGAAACCCAATACCCGTCACAACAACAGCAACAACCTTTTTAGCAATGAGCAATTCTTCATTAATCGAATAGCTGATATTATCGATCTCACATTTCCAGCTCAAACTGAGTGGCCTAAGCTAATATTCTGTTAGAAGAATGCCTAGACTGTAATTCGTAGTTTTCACCTCTTATATGCCCATTGCTCATTCTAACACATTAGTCGCTCAGTTCCAATGTCAATTGTTAACTTATGACATTAGGCCTCTAGGCCGTTCAATTCAAAATTGTTGTTGTGGGTGTTAAAGATGGTTGTTGTGGATACGATGCAAAATGGTTGTGTCAGAGGGCGACATTGCTGTTTGCGAAGAATTTGACACAGATTAAATGTCTTTCTTATCAACACAAAGTTTTTGGAAGCAGCAATTCAATTCAATAGTGATAATTACAGCGTGTGTAGTATTAGACTGGCTACACCAGTCCCGGCTTCTGCACTTGTTGTTTTTCTTGGACAGTTATTAGCGACCTATCAGTTTGTAGAAGCAATACAGAGGCTTCTGTTGCGAGTCTAGTGTAGCATATCAATATCAAAAGTGAATGGCCTAAGAAACATCACCTAGATTTTGTAATGAGTCTAGTGTAGCATACCAAGTGTAAATGGCCTAACAAGCCAATCTTGAGTCCACTCAAGTCCATTAAACCGTCATCATCAATAAAATTACAGTTACACATCAGACTTTCCTTTCTATTTTTAGCAAAGACCTGATATATAATGTATCTATTGAATTCTTGCGGTGGAACTTTTTTGATATTCTATGGTTTCCCTTTCCTGGTAGCTCATTAACTTAAATTTGGTTTTATAGTTCATATTTCATAATTATCTATAGTCTGTTTTTTTACACAAAAAAGAAAAGACATGTCGTAACGCTTTTAGACCAGAGAAAGATCTCTCTCCTCTTTCGATACACTGGGAACCAGAGCCTCCAGATTACAGTATGTAGTACAGCGGAGTTGAAAGGAACAGAAACTCACCAAGAGTTCTCTTACGAGACAAGACCCTGGAAAATCTTTGAAAAGCCTTCAGTTTTTCTTTGGTGCCTCTGCGTGGGCGTAAATTCTACTCAGGGAGCGCCCAGAAAACCTGTGTAATGCACTTCTGGCAAATTACGCATAACATTTCTACTGTACGGAAACAAGATTTCTGAGATCTTGGGATTTAGTACAAACAATTGGATTTTCTTTTGTTAGAATAAACCAACCCTTGTATAACTATGGTTTAGTTTCTTAGCAGCGAGTTCACCCTGCTATAGCTATTAAGAAAGTGTGACCACCAGAAAATTTGCTGGAATACATATAGTACGAGATCTTTATGGTCTTTGATAATCACCCTATTTTCAGCCTCACCATAAGGTTTTGTGGCTGTTTCTTCGTTTGCAAATATAACAACATAAAGGCGTGAATCCATTCTATTTGCACCTTCATACGCACTTCACTTGTACAAGGAGCTGCAAGATATAAAGCTTTTGTGGCTTCAAGCCATCGTGTGTGTTTCAGGCTTCTCTGATCAACTGAATTAGGTCCCAATTCACACTTTGTGGTGTAACCTATTTATAATGGGCTGTGCTTTTATCAAGCAAGGAGAATCATATGAGAGTTAAGATGATGTATTGTAGAGCAGAGTCAGCTAGTGGTTCATCAGTGAGTGGGCAAAGGGTGCAGACAATGAAAATTAGGGCGTGGCATTTAGGGGAATGGCCAAGAGGTTTCCTACGTCATTTTTCGCCAGATTTTGGTCATCCACAGATCGATTTCTTGATGGGGGTCTGATGATAGTAGATAGAACAGCATATTTTTGCTGGCGTTCAGTACTGAGTGTAGGCTCAGCCTACTAATATACTTATTCGTTGCAAATGAGAGTGGGCCAACAAATAGTTTGACGCCATTTTGACGACCATTAGTTTACTGTTATTCAAAGGAGTAGCGAATGGTTGCATGTGCTGTTTTGCATCGAGTGTTTTGATTTTACGCTCCCCTTCGCTGGGTTACGTCACCTTTTTTCATATGGTTTCCTACGGTATACGAGGTATTGGTGTAAACATGTTTTTATTTTCGGATTCGTCGAGGGATTCTTAGTACAGATAGTTAAGCGCGTAGGGGCTGAAAATTTTCTTCAGAAGGCCCACAAAGTACAAAGTTTGCCCTCATTAATCTGCCTCGTTTTGATGCCGCCAACCTGCTTATTTCGATATCATTGATTGTTAATGAGCGCAAGTAGTAACTTTCAGTTGTAATTTATTGTTTAGCGTTGAGAGATATCTCGTGATCACCTTCCATCGTTTGTCTGTAAAGTAAATACTTTGCACGGTACCCAGTTGAACATAGCTGGTTGTTTCCGACTCATTTTATAAGAACGTTACACATCAGCATGAAATAATATGAAAGCTTTGGTCACGTGTCCTCACTGTCAGCGCATGCTATCCCCAGGTGACAAGAATGTGCAAAAGCCGCGGCGTCGAATTGTCGGCGATTCAGTGCTGTAAGCCAATCAGAATCGGGCAGTTGCTTGCGCGGTTTCGTTCTTTTTAAATCGATCTCAGGGTGTACAGACCGACGACAGCAAAAACTCGGCTCCACGTCTGGCCTAATAAATGATGAGAGAAGATTTGCTGTCAATCACATCCGGCCAAAAGAAGCCGACATTTTGATGCAAGGTTTAAAATATTCCGCAGAGCATTTCCCTCCTTGTCAATGATCGGTCTTGTTGATCAGGGCAAGTAACAGATACAAGAAAGTCGTCTCTTTCGCGCGAGGTGTCTGATCAAAAATGGAGAATAGTGCTGCTGATAATTTCACGCATATGAAGTGTGCAACTGACATCACCGCTTTGACTACACCTGCTGAAGTAACAAGTAATTCAAGAGAGCAAATCAGCTATAATAAACAAGGTAAGCATTGTTTTAATTTATTTTCATACCTTTGTTTAATTCTAACACTTTGTTGTTTTTGCATGCATCACCCTATTATTGTTATTTCTCTCATTCATGCCTTATCTTACACTACCTAAGCTTATACATGGCTTTACCGTAAACACTATGTCGGAACAACCGATGTCCCAATTGAATCGTAATAGAATTACTATAAATCTATTTAGAAATTTCCGCTGCTGAAAATTGACAAGCTGTTTTATCTGAGCTACAACTGTTCAACGTACGTGGGACATGTTATTTAGGCTTCTAAAAGGGGAGATTTCCTTATCCTGTCCCTATGAATCTTTGTATTTCGCTTTCGCATTGCCAAGTTTTTAGCTTCCTCTCCATCCAAGCAGCCAAGCATTTTAGCTCCTGTTGCTTAAGTTACAGCCCTTTGCTTTGACGGTAGTTTTGTATAGATAGATTGGTTACGATAACTGAAACTTGAAAATGGCGTAGCACAAGTTTAGCGTTGCGTATTTGTCGTCTACAATTAGCATTAACTCTAAACTACAGTAGGTCTCAACTGATAGGAGCTCACTAAATCAGGTCCTCTATCCAGTCTTTTTAAGAACTTGTTTACAAGAGCACGACCCTGGGTTTTGCTCAGAACTTAAGAACTAGCTGACACTGGCCAGGCTAGGCTGGCCTTTGCATAAGCCCTAAGTATATCGGCTGAATATCAAAGTAAGACCATCAGACCTAATGTAAAAGCAAGCAAGACCGTCAGACCTAATGTAAAAGCAAGCAAACAAAGAAATTAGCAAGCATGTTTCACTTTGCACAAACCTAGCAGCTACAAATCCCAAAGCTTTCGTAACTGAAAAATTAAGAAAGGATAAGAACAATTTCAGGCTGAAAAAAGGCGAAACATTAAGAAAAGCCAGCCTTAATCAAAATTTACTGGTTCATATAAAAAAAGAGTATATATAATGCTTAGAGATGATTGAAGCTACAATAATAACTTATGCCCTCGACTGCAGTTTCTTCTTACTAACACCGTTTCTGAATTGCAGAGTTTTGTGTATTATTCGTCATCGAGGATCTCCTCGAGTCATTTGTATTAGTCATAAACTTGGGCAGTACAACAATCACTGTGATTTCTGACAGCAGCACGAGAAACTATGAATTGATTAATGTCCTGCATCGTCATACGTCAAACACAGTTGTAAACAAATCAATCTGAATTCCTCTTCCTAGCCACTGACTAATTACTTTGTTGCAACCCCAACAAAATCATTCTTCTATCTTCATTCACCAACAGTGGTACCATTACTGTTATATCTTTGAATTAGCTCGTTTCAGGTTGGAAAACAACGGGTCCACTGACTAATTACTTTGTTGCAACCCTTACAAAATCATTCTTCTAGCTTCATTCACTCACAGTTGTACTATTATTACATGTTTTGTGTAGCTCGTTTCAGCTTGGAAAACAACGAGTATATAGGCTAGCTACTGACTAATTACTTTGTTGCAACACCATCAAAATCATTCTTCTAGCTTCATTCACTAACAGTGGTATTATTTATTAAATCTTTTGTTTAGCTCGTTTTAGCATGGAAACGGAAACTATATATAGGTTAGCCATTGACTAATTGCTTTGTTTCAACCCCAACAGAATCATTCTTGTAGCTTCATCCAATACACTGGTATTATTACTATTTCATCTTTTGTTGCTTGATTCAGCTTTGAACATAACGGGTATATGCTAAGATTATCTCCTGTTTAATTAAGCGTGTGAGCAAAATACCCGTAAGATTACAACCACGTGTAATTAGATGTTGTTTGCTTGGTGAATTTGATTTTTATTAGCACAAGACCCGCCTCTTTGTTGGTGTATTGCCTTTTTACTAGTGTTCTCCAAGAAGGTTTGACCTGGTCTTTCCTCAATTCAAGAAATGTGGCTACATACATGCTTTAAACTACTCTTTGGGTGACACGTTTACGACGAGAAAACGTGGAAGATTTAACCCTTTGCTTTTTGCAAGTGCTCTTAAGGAAGGTTTGACCTGATCATTAGAATAGCTAGAAGTTCTTGCATTGGAAAACCTTCTTTGTTTCACAAGATTAACGTTTCATAGCTAATAAATGTGCTGCTTTGGGTCTACTGTACCCCAGGATCTACCTTATCAAGGCAAGGATCAAGGATGTCAAGTTGACATCTCGCTTTGCGAGTAGCAACGAATGTTGTTTGTTGCGTTATCTTTCTTTAGCGCTATTAATGCTTCTTTTTATGAAACATGAAGTCGCATGAGATCTTAACTAAAATGGCTGAACTCCGTGTTTTTGTTTGAGAATTTACTCATCTTTCTTGTAAATAAATTTAAGTAAACGCTAGAAAGTTGTACTTCTAATACACAATTTAGTTTTGGCGATTTTTGTTTTCAATTTAAGCTAAAACACCGTTCATTTCCACAGGCAGGCTTTATCTCCCATGTTTCCCGCGCAAATTGCCTGAAACACTTTTTACAGAATACTGAGTTTGTGGATCCAGGATTGTTGGGAGTTTTACATTCTGTTCTGGACACCCTCTCGAGAAATTCACACCGTTTTAGTAGACAGAAGGAGACAGTATTTTCACTGCCTGAACCGCTTCTGAGTTACACGAGAAGCCTAGCCGTTATCTAACATTTCATTGATCAAGTCCTCAACACTGCAGTACAACTCTTCACACAATTACTTAACACATTGCCGTTGATATTGGTCAACATATTGCATGTAATTAACAGCTCGTGCAATGTTGTATGTTGTACCGGCAAAAAACAAGCAACAAATCAGTCTGCTGTTTTTCCTTGTAGAAACAAAAGCCGCTTTCTCGAATGCCTTACTTTCTCGCAGATATAATCTTTTTAGAAGTTCGTTAAGATTTCTTGCTCTGATATCTCGATGAATTTGTCTCCTCTCTCGCTCATTTAACTCGCAAAGGGCAGCTGCTAAAAGCGGAATGTTTTCATGCAGTTTATTATAGCTGAGATAAGACTCTGTTTTTGAAGGCGAATCATAATGTTCCGGGTTCTCGAACGATTAATACACCTTTATCTTTGCTAGGCTTATGTAATGTCTTGTTCATTCACGAACCAAGTTGACTTCTAACTTACTGTTGCTGCCTATGTTGTATGTTGAATTTTAATGGCAGTAGCCTTCTTCTGCTTCTTCTTAATACATGCTGCACACTTTTTCAGGGTTTTGAACACTGGATTTTCAAAGGAATTACTCGGTTAAGCAAACGATCAGGAGTTATTACAAGCCCTTCGAACTGGCTATATTTTAGCTGTTTGTCACTACAGTGCAGTAGCTAAAGACCCTTTTACAGAGGCCTAACCCGATGTTAACCAGGTTTATTGGTTAAACTAACGTCTAGTTCTTGCACGCTTTTGCAGTCGGCATCTATGTTAGCAGTGGAGTGTCAGTATTTGCAGTATACCAGCTTTTCTGCAATGTTCATCCATATTTTTGCATGTATATCTATATTTGATTACTGTATCAGGATCAATGTTGTTTTCTGTACACTTTTAGCAATATACTGTAGCTATATTCAGAAATTTGTATCTAAGTTCCGGTCCAGTATACTTCATGCTTTCTTTCCTGCATGTATATTTAATGTTTCTAAAGATTTTTCCACAATTGGTACAATTGATTGACTTCGAACCTGGACTGCATGACCAGAGAGCCAACGGCAATACCACTAAGCTAAAGAGCTCAATGAAGTCGTCGAGCCAAATCATACAGCGCTTCTGCTATGTTAACCCTTCTTCAGTACCATGCATATTTGTATATATCTTCATCATCACTACATCAATTTCCCCTCTGCATCAATGACTAAGTTCCGCGTATACGTTTATGGTTTCCAACCTTCATCCATGTTTTTGCATCTACTAGACCTAAACCCTGTATCGATAATTTCCTTTCTATACCTACGTCATGCCACCCTATAGATCAATGTTTCACAAATGCATTTATAAATGCATTATGTTTCGTTTGTCATTTATTTCTTGAGATTTCGTGGCCTCTAATTTTTCTGTCATCTACATCTCAATCGTACAATCTGCGTCTATTTGTCCCTTATAGATGTTTCGCAGTTCGTTCCTACATTTTGCAATGAACGATTTGATTTACGTAGAGCAATCTGCATTATGTTTTTCTAGTTGCATCTTTCTTGCAATTTTCGTCCCTCTTTTGTAAATTTGTTAAGTGCTGCTGCATGCTGTAAATTTCGGATATTTCTACATTCAACATCTATCATACATTCATTCATACATTTGCAATCATCAGTCCATTTTTCAAGAAACGGCAAAGTTTCTAGCATGTATCATGTAGATAGGTAACTTTTTCCACTTACTGTATATTTCATTGAGAATCGAAAAGCTAATTTCTTAGATTTAAATCGTAACATTCTATAACAAAATACTGTAATACACAAGTTAGACAACTTTAATTACAACTGGCTGCGTTGTAACTATTAAAGCGTGCGGGGACACCCAACCGTCAATTCATTAGGAATTTCTAAATATTCTTTGCTGTGTCAGAAATCAATCGGCGACGGGTAACCATTTTCACTGTAGCATTACACAAGCCTCGTTTCTGTTCAATAATCGTATCTAAAATATCCAACCTGTTTGTGTAAACGTAAAATAGCGTCAAGTGTAATGACCCTAGACATTCGTTATTTCTCCCTCTAATCATAACGCCAGGTGATTTATTCATTGTTTGAGTCAACATTTAAAAAAAGTCTGGCAAGCCGAGTATCGTATTCTCTGCCATATCATGCTGGATATAGTATGCCGCCAGTCGTTTACTGCTATTATCAGTAAACAAATTCATAAAATCGTACTGTAACAAATAGGGCAAGATAACCTTAATCCTGACCAATCATCTCTCGTTTTTCGTTTACACAGACGGTGCCAATGAGGGCAATATAAGGCCTAATTCCCCGTCAAAGGAGAAACTTGCAAAGACTTTGGCCTCGCATCTATCGGATAGCATGGCAACCTTCATTAATCATAACACCAAATCACCGGATGACTCGAATCAAGCTCCATGCTCCAACCAGCAACTCAAGAAGGACCAAGAGTCGAATATTAGAGTGTCGTTGCATAATAAAGATATGTGGGACAAATTTCATATTGTTGGGACAGAGATGATCATAACGAAAGCAGGAAGGTAGGCCTATTGCTTAGTGTTCTTACTTTTCTTTTTACATTCACCTTTTACTAGAATAATTCCTCTCATATTAGTAGCTTCTTAACACGCAAATGGGCTCCTATTTTGAATCCAAGAATTCATACTTGCAATATAGGGCAGCTACGGGCAACCTATTCTCAACTAGGACGTTTTTTATGTTTGGTCTATTTTGGACTGATTTTTCACCATAATGTCACCTCCTCCTCTTCTAAAAACTCATTGAATTGCCTTTTCTAACACGTGCTGTATGCCTGCAGACACATTGTGCCTATTTATAACTGAATTTAACTTAGTTTCGAAAAGCAGTGACCCACTACCAACGAGCCCCGTGTTTCTTCTCAGGATTGCGTTTATAAAAATTGTCTCTTCTAGGTGTTACGCTCTTTTTGGCCCAATTTTTGGCTTCGTACTTTTTATTTTAATGAAAACTATAGTTTTATGTTCAGGAAATAGGCTTTCTAACAACATCTCCTGCTGTTATCATTTCACAAATCACGGGTACATAGAAATGAGGGTTGGTAAATGTGCCGCAAAAGTTCATAGCTACTTTGTAAATCACAACTTTTTAGGGGCTGAAATGATATTGTTAATCGAACCTGATGGGCTGTGTTCAGTGTTCTAATTTCTTAGGGAATACTAAATTACTCTGTGTTTTCAAGTTTCAGACTTCAGCGGTAACCTAGCGCAAATACATTTCACTCTACAGTCCAGTTTTTATACGCCTACAACTAGCCTTCCTTCGAGTGCCCATAATGATTAATTAGATAGTTGAATAGGCAATAGGTAATTTATAGTGCTGTAAAGCTCAAAACTCTTGCAGTTTGTCTAAATTTCAAAATGACCCCAGGCCTAACGCTTGGTGTAGCTACGCTATGACGAGGTAACAACATTCAGGAAAAGACTTCGTAAAAAATCGTAAAAATCTTTTACTGTTAATATCTTTTAAAGTATAGCTCTGTAAGGTTTGCTTTGCTTTCCCAGTTTCCCAGTTTAACAGAACTTTCATTCAAGTACAAGAAATGGAAGGATATATTGTGTAGATTTCAGGTAAAATCAAGTCTTTGCCAATGACCAGCGTTATGTCTCCTTTTCGAACATGTAGGCTACACTCTTGCAGGTCCTGATATTTGTATCGTTTATATTCTTCCACGAAGTTAGTCCCACAAAGGCTTACCATCAGGCTGTTAGATTGCCCTTCAAGACTATGTTGTCAAAACGAATTGCTTAACGAATATACAGGTATAGTCCTGAGAGGGGAGAGGATTTCGTCGTTGTTGATCGCGTCGTAATAGCGTCTCTTCGCTTTCAAACCAATTCTTTATTGGGGACAATTCCACTACTTAAAGTGAAATGCTGTACAGTAATCTTTCTATAAACAATCCAATAAAGGACTTGCTGGACTGCTATAGTTGAAAGGAATAACATTTTGTACCACATAGAACGGCTATACTGACACCTCATTAGGCTAGTAACTGTTACTGACCTGGTATCGAGTAACAAACGCAGAATGATAGAAATGTTACTGATGCTCACCTAACTAGAATACCACTGTTTCAGGTATCATTTCATTAATCACATGATTTATTTTCATACAAACTTTCACTTTTTGAGTTTCACAGCCAATCTTTTATTTTCGTTTAAACTAACTAGTAGTAAACTTTGTTTTTGTTGTAACTTACTAGCTGAATGACTGACTAACTGACCATCTAAGAAACTAACTTACTAACTCAATAACTAACTAACTCACTAACCAACTTAAACTCGCAGTTAACCTTTCCCTTCCCGTATAATGATTTTATTCTAAGAAGCTGAGGGGGTCCAGTAAGAGGCCAAAATGTTTTCTTTTGAAGTTTCTATTCCAGCCAGAGCTGACTAACCCGTCAACTGAGCAACTAAATAGCCAACTAACTGACTAACTAACTAACTACTCTAACTAACTAACTAAGTAACCAACTAGTAGGCTAACTAGCCAACTAACTAACTAACTAGCTAACTAACAAAATAACTGACTAACTAAAAAACTAAGAAACTAACTAACCAACTAACTAAGCATCTAAGAAACTAACTTACAAACTCAATAACTAACCAACTCACTAACCAACTCAGTAACTAACCAACTTAAACTAGTCGTTTACCTTTCCCGTCCCGTATAATGATTTTATTCTAAGAAGCTAAGGTTGTCCAAAAAGTGACCAAAATTTGTGCTTTTGAAGTTTCTCTTCAACCAGCTATAGCTGACTAACCCGTCAACTGAGCAACTAAATAGCCAACTAACTGACTAACTAATTAACTAACTAACTAAATAACTAACTAACCAACCATCTAATAAACTAACTCAATAGCTGACCAACTACATATCTAACAAACCTACTAACCAGTAGCTAACTAAATAACTGGTTAGACTATCTTTAACCGAGTTTTAAACCTAACTCAGCTTATGTCTTATTCCAAGCAGAAGTGGCATCGGAAAGAACAACTGCAAACTTTTCACTATGCTTCAGTTTTTATGATACGGAGAAAATAGCCAACCTTGCCAGGGATGAATACTAATCCATGCACTACTTTTGGTTTCCGATTCGGATTGGATTCATTTTCAAAAAGACTTTCAATCCCTGTATGACTAATTTACCGATTAATATTGAGCCCTTCTGTTTATTTACCACATCTAGGCCAGTAGACATGGAGTTACACTTGTCTATATTAGATATTCATGTTGATCTGTCTTTAACCGAGGACTGAATGTTCAATGTTCTTTGTTACAATTGGTTACAGTTGTTAGTTACCTTTGTTGCCAATTGCGGGAGTCTTTAAGATAACGACTATGTACTCTTGTCTTTTTTAATAAGCAACTGACTGGTCAATAAGCAACTAGGGCTGAAATTTTGTTGAGTTTTTTGGTTGAGATACTGTCGCTTGAGATAGTATCACAGTACATCATTGCAAACTTGTCAAGCAAGAAAAGAGCCAAAAATGTTTTAAGGGGTCCAGTCATTCTGTGAGGGCTGAAAATCTGAAATGCTACGTAGATGTTTTAAGCAACTTTGAGGGCTACCCTCTGCTGGACCAAAAGTCAAGTTGTTTATTAAAAAAATGTATTATGATGTGTCTTAAAATGTATCTTTCCTTAATGTCAATCCATGCTAAGTGTTCTTACCTATATAGAAAGGCGTGTGTCAAGTTAAATTAAAAGGAAGTCTTTTATCAGAGGGCAACAAGTATTTTAATTTACCACGCTATACAAACGGTACTGGGCTTTTTTGATGATTACTTGGAAGCGTTGGTAGATAATATCGATTTTTGAAGTCGAATTCAACTCATTTTCAACGATAAAGGAAGCGAAACCAGGTCAACGAAAGCTGCAATTTCTCACTGATGTGTTAATATTCAATAGAAAAGTGTCTGTTGATCACAATTTGTTTACCATGTCTAAAGACAAAATCGAGTTTGATTTCCAGTATGAATCATAGGTAAACATCCCTGAAGAATGATATCTTGTTAATTATTTCTTGAGCAAACATTGCTGCGCCAATTGCTAAGCAGACGTTTACGTAATATCACTATTTGATTAGCCCATGTCTCCAGAATTCAATGATTTAACGTGACCCAGTCTTGTGTCTCGAGCTGGTACTCTATTTACATGTTCTTTCAATGTTTTGAACGCCTGGGTGTTGTTTGACTTTTTACTGGTTGTTTGTTAGAAGCAGTTAGGTGTTTCCACCCCATGCAATGAATGTACAGTATAACCTATGAAGATATGAAATCTTAGAAGAAACTACTTGAGTCGTGCACAAACAATCAATTCTGCAGGCTTGAATCATTTGTTCTCAACCAACTTTTATCTTATCAAGGCATATAATAGTAGAAGTTGTGACTTATTATCTGCAGAGTGATTCCACTTGTTATTACATTGCCTCCAGCAGTGGCATATCTTTTCCAAACCCTAGTAGCTACTACAATTGAACCCCGATGTTACGGACACCTATAGGACAAATGTTATTGTTCACTGTAGAGAAGTGTCCGCTAAATTGAAGTTTGTTTCTACAGAGAAATTACCTTTGCGAGGAAAATATTTGTCCGTTGTTTGGAAGTGTCCGCTGGGTAGAGGTAGCGTATGTCCTTTGTATACTGTATGTATAGAGATGGCCGTTACAGCATGTTATGGATGTTCCATGTGAATGGTTCATTGTATAATCTTTTCTTTGATATTTTAGGCGAATGTTTCCAGTTATAAAGGTCAGTATTTCAGGCCTGAATCCGAAACTGAAATACATTTTGGTCATGGATCTCGTACCAGTTGATGATAACCGCTACAAATACCATAACTCTGAATGGACAATAGCCGGTAAAGCCGAACCGCATTTACCAGGACGGCTATACGTTCATCCGGACTCACCTTCAACTGGCGCACAATGGATGCGACAAGTTGTTAGTTTTCAAAAGATTAAACTTACGAATAACCATCTGGATCAATTTGGTCATGTAAGTTTTCTTTTGTATTTTTTTTTAGTTATACAGAGTTAATGTTGTGTTATGTACACGTTTTTTTTATAAGGAACACCTTTATAAGGAACTCGAGGCTGAAAATTCCCAAAAAATTAAGGAACTTTAAGAACTGGCGAGGCTCGGATGAAAAACTAAGAAACTCTTTTTTAAAGAACAAGACAGTTTGTACGAAAAAGGAACAGAAGTACATTATATTTCCAATCGTTCTTCGCCAAAAGGCTCCATTTATACTTTAAGTTTGAAATGAAGAATAGTTTGTATGGATTTGCTGTAAAAATTAGTATTTATACATATGACACGACAAGGAACAGTATAAGGAACTTTCAGCCTCATTTTGTTGAAAAATTAAGGAACTCCAGCCTCAACTCAGACCAAAGGTTCCTTATAAAAGAACGTGTATTGAATCAATTCTAAGTGAAAGAGAGACAGCAAGAAAAACGAAGATATCTGTAGAATAGATATCCTGGCAAATTTTTTGGGCGGTGTGGGGATACCAAGACCCAAATCAGTTGACGGTTAAGATTCAGAAGACGGGGCTTCGGTCTGGATGGAACGAGGTTGAATTGCAACCACTAGACTTATTACCTGCGTCTCCTGAGTCCTGAGTCCCAATTATCGCCAATTGATGAAACCGAGACTTGCACCAAGTCGAGATCGCTCAAACTTGAGTTGTACAATCGTCATTCATTGAATTGCATTGTTTTGATGTTCAAAGATGAACAGTTTGAGTGGCTTTGTTTTAATGTTTTGATAAACTGGGAAGATATCTGGAAATGCTTGCTGATCATCGACTTCGACCATCTTTTAGAACCTACATAGCTTCCCAATTTGCATTAAGATTTGTCCCGCGTTTTATCAGATGTATACCAATTCCGCCGTAATAAGTCACCAATAGTCCATTAGATTAGGTAAAGGATCTAAGAATAAAATAACAAGACGCTTCGTAACATTAATCAATGGCCTAAAGAATTTTGCAAGAAACTAATTATAGGCCATCAGAATTCGTGATATCAGAAGGTAACCTTTTACATTCCTTTTACTGAGATGCGTGGAACCGTGGGTATTAAAAGGTGAAAGCATCAATATGTAATTGGATTTGCTTTTTTGCATGCAAAATCGATAAGTTGTTATATTGCAAAACTGCTTGTACCTGAAATTTGGAGACGATAGCCATCAATTAGCAGTGGCTAAGGTTGCAATATTTTCGTGATTTTCGTGAATCATTCACTCGTGCGTGTACTTGTAAACTGCAGACGATAGCTATCAATTAACAGTGTGCAAAAAGTAGCTCTCTAGAACGGTAGTTTATGCTATGGCCTATTGGTAAAGTTTTCACATGATAAAATGTTGATTTGTGAAAGAATCAAGGAGATTTGGAGTGGGGAGGGGTGTTAGACAAAAATCTGCTTCTTTTCACCATATTTTTTGGCACATATTACATTGTATTCGCCAGTAGTATACACCTCTACTTTACACCCTTTGGGAAGAAACTGAATTTCTCTTGGCAAGGAGGGTCTTGCAGTTGCATGCAACTGAAAAACTGCGAGGATTCTGTCTGGCAATAGCAGTGCAACTAACTGTGATAGGGACTTAGACTAACTCCTAGCTTCTAATAACTATAACGACATAATGCTGATGATGTTTTCTTAGAGTTGTTGTGGTTGTTCAAAGGTCATTGTCGCTGTATGCAAAGAGTCGTGTTATGGGGACTGGGGTGGACCGAATATTGCCAACTGCCCGGGAGTAGAATAAAGGACTGCAATGCAAATTGCAGAATTGTAGTACTTGGTTCAGTGACCCTTAAAGTGACTGCAATCGTTACCGAATGTAGAACGGTAGAACTGAGCTATACTTCTGAAACTCGCTGCAAGAGCAAAAGTGCGCTGTTTGTTACAGAACTGACAATGTGCACGAGGCAATCGACCAGGAAAATCTTTATAAATCTTTACAAAATCTTTACAAAAGCAGCAGCAATACTGGAATTAAGATCGGAGATGAAATGCTACGGAAAGTGACAGCTGCTCTCATTCAGACTTAATTCTTTATGGACATTATGAACATAAATTTGACTTTGGGGGAAGCAGAGTAAATTAGGGGAAAGGGAAGTAAACTAAGGTGATAGCTGATGTTCCCTGTAAAGCTACTGTAGAACAACTTGTTTGTCTTGTTGTTCTAAAAGAATAGAGCATATATCTTAACTTCATTCTGTCCAGATTCAACAGCTTTTCCAACTAGTGTAACAAATTTCTCAGTAAATTTTTTCGATTCTTTTTCACAAATTTCTGAGTAAATTTTTGCCGTTCTTTTCCAGATTATACTGAATTCAATGCATAAATACCAACCAAGAATCCATATTGTCCAAGCTGACGACAGTTCTCCAGTGGCACTAAGAAAAAGCACATTCACGACACATGTTTTCACAGAAACTGAACTCATGGCAGTTACAGCCTACCAAAGTCCTAGAGTAAGTTTATTCTTGAAGCTATTCATTAATTGTATCCCTAGCCTCACTCGGGACCCAGAAAAAGCCTCTCGTTGGTTCTAAACCGCCAACGTCAACTATTTTTGTCCCGGTATCTGCTGGAAAGTTTTTTGGAATTTAGGGCCTAGGCATCCAAGCAAGATTTTGATTCCCAGCGAAGGCGTTCTGCGAACAGAAATAAAAAGATCATTTGAGGGAATTTGAATCCTTCTTTGGTTTCGTTTTATGTTTATTTACTACCCTCGCTCGCTAGACAAGTCTCTATATTGCTTCTTAGAAATGATAGGTTGGCTTTGACATTATTATCATCAATAATACTCTGTGGAGCTGCACTGAACAGCATCAGCAACAGCGAAAGTGACGGGCTTGTGTAGTCTATTAATGTACATGGAGATTACATAACTTTTAAGTGGTAGACACTCTATCCAATAAACTTTGTTCGATACTTTTAATAATGATCTTTGTCGTAAGTCTATACTCAAGTACACTTAGGGTACAAAAGTATTGCAACGCTTGACCTAAAATGGCGGCCAACATTACCCGTAGGCCCAACAACACAAAATTTACATAACGAAGCCATGATGGCTCAGGGGCTTCGGCCAACTTGATTTAGGCGGGAAAATGTTCACAATTTCATTGACTTTCAGTTAGAATAAAAGTTAAACGATTTATTTCGCATTTGCAATGAAAATAGTCAAAAACCTTGAAGCATTGCCTTCCAAATTTTCTGGAAAATATTTCAAGGGTTGTCTTGAAAAACAGCGATGTATGAACCACTTATCTAGACTTTTGCTACAAAGTTTCGTGGTTTTTCGAGACAAAATAGTTCAAACTTGTAATTACCATTTAAATTTTCGCTCGAAGTGTATAGTTAGAGAAGATTTTGGGGGTTGAAATATTGATAAAGATTTTAGGTGAGTAACTTTTGAATTTGTTGTTTTGATGCGAAAATAAATTTTGCACTTGAAGGGGTCTTCAGTAATTTTTATGGACAATTTCATTCACATATTTCAAAACTGTGGTTATCCTAAAATATTGAAAATTTATTTTGAAGCAAATTCTTGGGTTTATAGAGAAGAATTTGCAAATTTACAAAAAGTACCCTTTTTGGGCCTAAACAAAAGTCACTCACCTGAAATTGTTGTCCCCCAAATAACCTCTGTTTTCTTTGTGAAAACTACTTTTCTCAGTAAAAATTTAACGTGGAACAAAATTTTCAGCTGTTTTGCTTTGAAAAACGAAAAAACTTTCAGTCAACGGTCAAAAAAGTAGTTATGTTTATTGCTTTTTATCAAGACAACTCTTGAAATATTTCGCTCAAAATCTGGAAGGCACTGCTTCAAAGTTTTTTATTATTTTCCACAAGAAGCAACAAATAAATCGTTTAACTTTTATTCTAAATGAAAGTCAATGAAATCGTGAACATTTTCCCGCTTAAATCAAGTTGGGCGAAGCCCCCGAGCCGTCATGGCTTTGTTATGTAAATTTTGTGTTGTTGGGCCTACGGCAATACTTTTGTACCCTTATGAGTGAGCTGCTGCAATCCTTGTTTCACAAAACCATACATCAGATGCTGTGCTAATTTCTTACGTCCTTATAGAAAAAAATGCGTGTAACTGCATACTTCACCATGTTTGAAGTCTTATAACAACAAACTACATTAACTTGGTTATTGTATGGTTGTGTTTTACAGTACACTTTTTTTTAATACGTATGCAACTGGACTTTTGTCCAGCCCTCGAAGTTGCTTAAAATTTTAGACATTTCAGCCCTCAAAGTTGCTTAAAAGTTGCTTAACATTTTTTGTACCTAAAAACCAGCCCTGGCTTCGTAGGTAAAAAGTCGTCAACTTTTAGGCCTACAACACGACTTTTGGGAGACAGTAAGTGGAAAAACGTTAGCTAACCAACTTCAATATGCAAAACGTAAGAACAAACAATTTCCTAACAACAAGAAAGAGTATTCGCTTGGTTGTTTGACTTCTGAGTTGCTTACAGTATCTCAATTGAGCACTCAAGTTGCTTAGTGTTAAGGTCATTTCAGCCCTAGTTGCTTATTGAGCGGTTGCTTATTTAAAAAAGTGTAGATTGTGCTATTTTAAATGGTAGTGTATAAAACTATACATTGTATTGGAGATAAACATGTGTTTTTTCATTTGTCTAGATAACCCAGTTAAAGATCGAAAACAATCCATTCGCCAAAGGCTTTCGTGGAGCTTGTAATACGGATCACTATGCGAATATGAATATGAAACGGTATGCTACCTTCTATCTGCACTTACTGCCTACCTTTACTTGTTGTAACTTCTGGTTGTTTCTGTCCCACACTTTAAAGTGACAGAAATGACTTGCGTCCAGCTTATTCTGTTACCTGTTCAAGACTGGTCGCTATGCGTAGCTAGGGGGCATTTACCCAGCATTCATCGCGTGCGAAAGAGAGTTGCAGTCTTGGGCTCTGAAAGCCGAGAAAAACGTTCAGAATAGTATAGTTAACTAAAATAAAGGTTCGGAATGAATTGTTTGTTTACATCCTAAGGGTTATTATTGAGGGTAATATTCAATAAACAAAGCACTACCTTTTCCCTATACATATTAATGAGAAAAACAAATACATAAACAACGAAGAACATAGAGGAATGGCATGGTCACGTTGAAAAGTCTTTATCACGATGCTCATAAGATTTTAAATGAATTTTGTAGAACCTTCACCTTCAACTTGAAATTTTAAAGGTGGTACTATTTCGCATGGTTCTGGCAAAGCTGGTACTATACTGTAGTACCACCCTTCGGACAGCTCGGGTATTTCAAAGAAACCAATAAAAACCCGCCGACATTTGACCTAGGAAAACGTCCCATTGGGCGCCATTGGGCACTGCCATGAGCACAACAGAATTTTGGCAAAACCCATTTATTACCACAGCGCAATTTACGTCACATATGACTAGAAATGTGCTCCGAAAAGGCATACTATAAAGGTAAAACTGATCAGCAACGGAGTCCAACGAAAATAATTACACAACCCAAAGCGTATTTTTAAACTAATTTGACACTTCCTTATCAAAAGAGATTTTCTGTTGGCGCCTGACCCTGCGTGAATCTGTGACATATGAAACACAGTCGGAGTTCGAATTTCCAACGTGCCAGCAGCGATTTCAACGCCTCATTTTTATTCTTGATCCGCTCATATAAATAAATGCATGTCCAACCACAGGTGGACATAGTGTGGAATGAATATGTGTGGCTTAATTTTACCATATGCTTGGCTTATGTTGGCTGATTTTATGTTTCTAATGCCCTGTAAATATACAAGATATCTAGCGGTCCTCCCAGCTAACGCGTGCTCCTCGATATGCAAATGAAATGGTCTCGCTTTCATTTTGATTTCCTCCAATATCTGTCTATTAGTCTTTTATCATGGCTGCTAGAGGTGGTTAGATTTTGAGAGATAGAGAGAACGCTATCCTTTCAAGTCCATACTTCTCTAAAACTCTTGATTCCACTGTATAATTCACTGTTCAAAATAGCGTTCGACGTTGCCGTTAGACAAAAGGATTTTAAGAGATTTCCAGTAAAAAATAAGATTTCAAGATTGATTCTCTGTTGTCATTGCAGTTCAAAAGTGCTTTATGTAGCTATTCTTGTACTCATAAATTGATCTACACACATGAAAACATTTCTTCCTAAGAGTCAGCATCAACTGTCTTGCTCGACATGTCCATTTCAGTCTCAAATTGTTCACACATATTGGCATATGTATTTTTCGAAGTGATCGAACAAGTTTCAACCTCCATGTTTTTCTAAAATTATTCTTACGCAAAATGAGTGTAGCAGTGTTGGTCCTGTCTTTGCAGCTGTAGCTACTATTTCTCAAATCTGACTTTGCCTCAATTTGTTAGTTTTTGCTCGTTCTGGAGGTGATAACTTGCTGTATACGATCCCTCCAAATCACAGAATTAATTTTGACAGAGGTGCCTAAAAAGACACTTCGAAACTTGTAACTAAACAATTGACTGTAAAATATTGACTGTAAAAGATTTGTTAAGCTTCCCTGGTTGTGCTTTTTGCAGTTCATTTAAGATCACGAAGTAGCTAATAGAACCTTTTCAAGATAACTTTTTATTTATATTGTTAATGATATTACTTGTGATGTTGTAGATGATTCTGAATAGTTTGTTTATGATGATTACGATTATGATGGCTGTGATTGTTAGGGATGATGATCATAATAATTGATTGGTAGTGATGATTATGATGATGAAAGATGACGACGATGCTGATGAGGGCACTTTAACTTTTGCTTCTTTCTTGTTCAACCTCCAATCTCCAATCAAACAATGAGCGATTGTTGAGTTGAGAAATATCTATTTCGAATCTGGTTAATTTTCAAGTGGAGATATGAGACCGGGGTCTGTTCAATTTTCACCACATCGGGATTGAATTAGGTTGAGGTATTTCGCTTTGCTTTTACAGCCAGACATCAATGACAGACAGAACGCATATATTATTTGTGTGATTTCTTTGAATGGGATTCTAGTGGGATTCTAGTACACAACGGCATACTTTCTTCTCATCTTTCTTATGCTAAATGTATGGTGTTTTTACTATGGTTCAAATGTTGTTTCTACAATAACACTCTCTTCTCAGTATTGAACACCTATCATTTCAATTCAATTCAGTAATACCATCATGTAGTGTGTCCGGCAATTCTATACTGTTGCCAATTTTCTCCAGACTCCACGTACTTTCTCTTGTGGCACAGGCGATTTTCTCATATGTTGAAAAGCACAGAAGGGAAATCATATTCTTTTTCTGAATCCAAAATCTCTTATAAGTTTGATCCATTAAGAATGCAATTCACAATCACATTCAAGTCTCGGTAATTTGAAGTTGGAGGCTTCTAAGTTCTATATTTCTGTAGGCATTAGGAATTTACACTCTTAGGCCTTGGCCAAACGATCAAACATTGTTGGTCCAACATTTGAGATTTGCTTCTCAAGCAAAATGTTTGACCGTTTGGCGACGTCCAAAAACATTGCTTGTCCAACATTTTTGTTTGGGTCAAGCAAAAATGTTTTTGGACTTTTTTAAAAACACCTCGCCGCAAATTTTGTTACTTTTCTTGTCAAGCAATGTTTTTGGACGTGGCCAAACGGTCAAACATTTGCTGCAGGGCAAATTTCAAATGTTTGACCAACAATGTTTGATCGTTTGGCCGGGGCCTTACGAAAGAAGTGTTTGGGGGTGCGCGTTGGCTATATTTATGGGGCTCTTCACGTTTCAGATTCTACTCTAACCTCTATCATTTCTATTTGCATAAACCTTGCTTCTTGTCTAATTCAGTGACCGTTAAAAATGGATTTTCACTTCAAGCAATAACCGTGCCCTCGACTCCTTTCATTGCTTATAGTTCGGCTCTATTGAAGTTCAAGGTAGTGAGAATGTGTGGACATGTTTTCTAATTCTCAACTTCATTTTCACAGTTAATCTCGTATTTATACCTAATTAATTCTGTTACTCAATCATCTCCTTGTGGACATGAGTACTAGCGTGCTTCTTGGAGATGATCACCCTTTTCACCCTTACCCTCACGTATGAACCCTTTCAGAAAGGCCCGTAAGACTAGTATTCAAAAGGTCGAGTAATTGATTGATTCGTCAAAAGGCCTTACAAAATTTTCAAAATGATAATAAATTTCTTGGGTTTCTAAGTGATTTCTATATCAATCAATAATCGATAGGCCTAATCTTTTTTGCTTGTCGTATTTTGGACCTTATGAGGCAACAAGAAGACACAAACGTGACATACGGCCTAGCTCCATCAACGCGCCATTTTGTATGTCACAAGCAACAACAACAACAAAGATAAAAACAGCTACAGTGACTTCTGTATGCAAATTTATAACTTCGGCACAACTGTATATTTTTGTGACACTTTTACTTTACGACAATTTTTGGGCCTTTATTCCACTGAAAAAACGCGATGCCCAGAACAGAGCCATCGCTTATTTGAGTTCGTGCTTTCTAGTCTTGGGAAACACCCACCCTAACATTGGCCAGAAAAAGGGACTTAAAGTGGCTACATTTCTCTAGGGACATTTTGCTCCTTGAAAATGCATACGGGTTTCCAATTGAAACAAAAGGATTTCCAAGGGACTTTAAATAAAAACAATACAAATCTTCGCGAAGGGTGTACGAGATTCCAAGGATTGAATTATCTCTCGATTTCTTTCGGCTTTCTCATCTGGTTTTTGGAACGACATTTGCTACCTTCTCTTTGTTTTCGAAAAGTCTTTCGGGCATTCCTCAAAATTTTTGCAAAGAAACGCCGATTAAAGGTGTTAAAAGGATGCTCCACCTTCCTGCATGCCAAGATTTTGGTATCCAGGTCAAAGGGTCACTCTTGCCTTTCGGCATCACAATGATTGCTTGAAAACTTGGTCTTTCATGTCATATCCTTACGTTAATCATCGGAACTATAATTCTTACTCGCTTCGTGCCACAAACTGTCAAAGAAAACAACAAATCATTCGAAATAGTATTTTAGAATTACTTGACCTCCTCTTTGCTATATATCATTGTTGGTTTTCGTTTAAAAATAACTTCTGTCCGTCCATAACAAGAATTGGAATATTTGTTGGAGCTACAACGGATAAAGTTTTTAAAAATTTGGGTGGTAGGCCTACACGGTTTTTTTTATAAGAAACTGGTTTATAAGAAACCTAGAACTCGACACCCCAAAAGTTAAGAAACTTAAGAAATTGTTGTGTCAGTTTTCCAACATACTGATTTCACATTTGTGGACGTAGTAATCAATTCTCAAGCATTTCCGTGCGATTTCTCGCACCCAGCATGGCCAATTCTTTGTAATACAATAATATTAATAATTTGCTTGCTATATTCACGTTTTTTATCGTTTTTACTGCAATTTTTTCCATCAAATTAAGAAACTGTCCAGAAACTTTTAGAACTAAAATTGGGCCAAAGATTAAGAAACTTTTAGAACTAGGCCCCGAGCCAGGTTTCTTATAAAAAAACGTGTAATCCCTCACCCCAACTCCTACCTTCCGAAGAGCGTGCTTCATGAACGCTCTTAAGCAAGTCCTTCACGTCTATAGCATTTACGTCATCTTAGGCCCTAAAAAAAGGAACTGAACATTTCACTAACATCGTCAAAAATTGAAGAAATTCAGTGTCAAATCTAGTTCAGTTTGTTCATTTTTTGAAAGAAATATATACGATTAACTGCATAAAAGAGGCTGAAAATGTTTAGGGAAATGTTCAGTTCCTTTTAACTGAAATATAGCGTGAGGTACTATCGAATAACTTACATAGAACAGAATTTTATCAAAAGGATTCAGTACCAAGAGAAAATTGACTTGATAAAGGGTAATGCCCAAAGCGTCGTTAAAATTTGTCTTTTCTCTTGGTACTGAATCCTTTTGATAAAATTCTGTTCTATGTTCAGTTCCTTTGCCCATGGCCTTACTTTGCTCTAGTTCCATCCAGTTATTTCTGAGGATTCATATTAATTTGGCACATACACACAGTATCGAGCATCCGTCATGTTAGCGTTACTCTTGTAAAAAGGCTCATATTTTTCATAGAGCTTACTATCTTTGCTTTCAATTTTTAGTAGATTTGCTCCAAGCGGAACACATTCTAAAAGTTTGCAAAATGGCTTATCGTTATATTCTCACTACTGCCAACATACTGTAGTCGTTGATATTGAAGCACTGGCATTTGATTATTTCCACATAAATATTGCAGTATTGATTTGTACATACATGATAACGATTATTACTAAATGTTTTCGACTTTCATCTTCCAGATATCACGAGCAAGAAATGTACTACGCATCAAAAGACCATTTTCACCGTCCCTATCTTCTATGACGTCTGGACGAACGTGTGGGCCTTCAATGTTCCCGTCGCAACGACAACCATATATCACAGACCCGTATGGTAAGTGATCAACCAATTATACATTCCTCTTTGGATTTTCACTGATTTGAGTAGCTAATTTCTAGCTAATAGGCTTGTGCTTAGACGGTCCCAGTTTATGCTGTCCAGCCCAATGGTTGACTTGGTCTGATATGGTTTGGCTATAGTTTTGTCTTTGATACTTAATTTGTCTTAAAATTTCTTTCGGTTATGTAATGGCTGGATTTGGCTTGCTAAGCGTTGTTAAGGCAGCTTTAATTAACTTGGCTTGTCTTGTCTTGTACTACCTTAGAAGACTAGATTTGAGACGGCCTTACTTCCTTGACATGATGTTCTTGCTTATCTTGGCGAATCTTTACCTGAACTCTGTTAGAATATTTCGGCTAAGTGTCGACCGGTTTGGCTGTCTTTGCATGGGTAAGCTTGCCTTACCTTTTGTGGGGTTGCCTCTGCTTAGCTTGGTTCAACTTGGCTTTCTTGATTTCTCTTGGAACTATTTGGACGTGAATCGGGTTGGTTTGGGGTGGCTTGACTTTGCTTGACTTTTCTTCATATGGTTTGGTTCTGCTTGGCTTTGCTTTGGCTTGGAGATGACTCGACTTTGCTTTGCTCGGCTGTTCCTGACTTGACTGAGCTTGGCTTGCCTTTGCCTTGCTAGTCGTAAGCTTTGTGTTACTAGTTTCTGGCTTGTCCGGTCTCAGAATCAGGGCCGTCGCTAGGACTCAACGACTGGGGGGGGGGTGTAGCTCGGTGTTTTGCCGAAAAAATGGGCGTGGCTTTTAAGAGATGGTTGTGGCTTGACTGTTGCTCTTTCCTTGGCGAATTTCTTTATGTTTCCCATGCTTTGTACACAACCGTCAGGCCAGGAATATTATGCTTGAATGATAGAACATCATATTGAAATAGGGGACACACATGCAAGAGGGGTCCGGGGGCATGCTCCCCCGGGAAAATTTTGAAAATTTGAACTCTAAAATGCCTTGAAACACAACCTTTTCAGCTGTTGAACAACAACATTGTAATCATGTGCCAGTTTGATTCTTGTATACACTGTATAATTTGAGACTAGTTTGATAATGCACTCTAGAGCGCTTTACAGTTTGAAATAGGACTAAACCTCTAATTTTGGACATAGGCAGTCTTGGCGACCCCCTGTATTGTATCTCCATCCTGTTTGCTGCTGCTGCGCGCTTATATCTGTTATGCCTGGCAAACTGGCATATACAGATACGATTAGCTGGTAAGGAAGCACTTTCTCTCGGCATTCGCTCGCAGTTACCAACCCCCTAACTGTTATTGATACCTAACATGTCGGCAGCTGTGGAAAGTGGATGCTAATATTCGTCGGCAAGCTATGTGCTGAACGCTTTCCCGACATTTGCCGACCCGTTTATATTGTTTCTTTTGATTTGCAACATTTCTCGCCGTTAGTTACTATTGCCGAAAAATTCCGTTCTCAAATTTGCCGACGGATGAGTGGCCTGGGGGGGTGTCACCCCCACACCCCCCCCCCCCCGTAGCTACGGCCCTGCTCAGAATGCTTGGCAAGATTAGGTTGGGCTGGTGACTTTAAGTTTCTTTAATCCCTTCATAAAGGCCATCATGATAGTGTGCAGCTAAACATTATAGTGTGCAGCTAATAATTTTTGTACTGATCTTTCTATTGAAGCTTCTAATTTGTTACATTTCTGTTATTTTTAGGATCTTCGAGGTATAGTCCTCCAGAATATCCATACACAATACCAAATGCCTATTCAAATAAGATGTGTCCTCCTCCTCAGTCGGCTTGGCAAACTGATGACGAAAATCGATCGAGAAGTACTTCACCGCAAACACAAGGACTTTGTTCAACAACAAGCTGCTCAAACATGCCTGCACCACCCCTGTCTCATCCACCAATGCATAATACTGGAACTTCATATAATGTACCATCTAGCTACTTAACACCGGGGGTACCACCATCTCATGGGTATCCTCAATCACACTGCGGTAGCTATTCTCCGACAGAAAGCTTGTATCCAAGAAGTGAAATCTACACTCGACCAGTTTATATGAACCCTGCCATGCATAGCACATGGCAAGGCGATGGATCGTATTCTTATCATTAGTAGCTGGAGTGGTGGCCTAATTTGCTTCAAGATTTGGAAGAAGTTTTCAACCAGCATACAATCAAACCAATGTCCTCACAGTCAATTTGATGCAAACGTAATATATCTTCGTGCTTAATGCCAGCACGCTATTTTTTCTTGCTCTTGCTAACGTCAAAGAAATGCAGACAGATGTATATTCATGGCGGAGGCTCGATATTTCATCAACCAATGCCTTTGTTTTCATTGTGCTAATAGCCAATCACATCACCGAATTTAATCACATGCTCAAATTTAATGCACACTGATTGGATATTTGCACAATGTAAAGCAGAGTGCTAATAGGGCTAAGAAGTTCAGTATAAAATTATTGCTTCGTGAGGCAAATGCTTTTTGACTGTATTATATCAAAGAAAATTATGTTTTTAATAGAGAATTGTTGAATTGTACAGTGATAGTTATTGATTAAAGATGTTATATAGATTTGTTTATCAGAAAATGAGTGTAAAATGTTCATACTTACGATAATAATTAAAATATATATGAATCACAGATGTTATGGATATACTGTCCTTTTCTGTCTGAAATATGCCTTTTTTCTGAAAGACCAGTCTCTTGATGGTGTTTTGTGAGAGGCTCTGTGCAGCAAGTTGTTGGCCTTGCGCAGTCGTAGGTCTTTCCTCTAAGTCCAACTTCAGCGACAACTTTAAGGTGCAGCCATGGCTCGTGACAGAGGAAATTGTTTTATTTTAGGAAAGTCTAAACAAGGTATCAGGAACGAAAAATATGTGCTACACTTTGCATTGGCACAAATAAACCAGCTAGCTTTGTTTAAACCAGGTCAAATTTCCACCAATCAGATCAGTTCGAGTCGTAAGAATGACCAATCAGAATGCAGAACTTCTTAAACTGGTTTAGGTTACCGTAAGCACTACCATTGTAGCTGCTTGGATTGAAGGTGCTGTGGCGTCGTGGTGTAATCCAGCTGACTCGTGGTGTCAGAAGCTCAGTGTGGTCAGGGTTCGAGCCCAGCCACGGTCGCGTCACAGCCAGGGTCGAGGTCTCGATTAGTCAACATACTACTGAGATCCTAGCGACTGGCGCTAAAACACCATTTCACCTTCACCTTCACCTGCTTAGTCTTACTTTCGAAAGAGAATAGTCCTTAGTCCTACTTTTGAAAGAGAAGCATGACCATACGTTATCTGGATTACAAATGGCCTGCGCCTGCCAAAGAACCTTACGAAGCTATCTTGATTTTGTTATTTCAGTGTGTGTTTACTTAGTATTGTATTAAGCTACGCAGACAAGACGGACAGAGCAGGCTTAATATCTCAATTTTCAGTGTTCCACTGTTTGCCTTATGAATTTATAGTCAACCTTAGCAGCTATGAATATTAGATTATATTTAATTATATCTTTATTAACATCCTTATAATGGATTTCCATTGCGCAGACCTGAGAGGAGCTGTCTTCTATTTGCTTTGGATTGATTGTGGACCAGGCTCTTACTTGAATTAACGAGTGCCATTTACTATGAGTCACATAAGAGGAATCTGCCTCGTATCTTCACCTAAATTTATTCAGTGGCTATGTTGACACGAGGTCGTCACTCTACGAAAAAAAATACCTCCACATCAAGCACAATAACCCACCACAATAGTGCTTATCCACCACACTACGCAAAAAATACCACCACATCAAACATAATAACCCACCACAATACGGGAAAAATATACCACTACAGTGGTGCGCGAAGATTCACTAGTTGGTATACTGATGATAACATAGCGAAAGCCATCCTCATTTTAAGATCACCTGCATTGCGGGCTTCCAAGCTAGTCACGAATACTAAAATTTGATGTATTTTTTACTTTGTAAATGTAACTGCTAACTAAACTACATGGCGTAGTACCTTGAATATGCAGTATACATTAATCTTTGCTGTCTATATGGGCTGTTCTAACTTAACAATCTTTATCTATCCCATGTCTCAGCGGTGTTATTCTGTTGCCAGCCTTCTTTATCCGATACACCACAACCATTCAGGCTGAATTCTTGCGCAAAGCCCGGCGACACCAAGGATTAAATGTAAGGTTATGAATTTGAAGCATGATCGATTTCTACAGCCTAATGGTTGCAAAATCTGAGAAAAACTTGATAGATTATGTCCAGAAGAACGCGATTACATTCCACTACATTTCTGTCAGTTGTGGTTTTTTTAGGAAAAGCCTGACCTTTGGTTTAAATGCATAAAGGGTTTTTTATTGCTGCACTGACGTCATGCTAAGCAGAGGCACTTGTGTCACTTTGCTATTCTTGGGGTAATCTCACTGGAACGGTGGCGATTGTAAGGGAGACCGATCAGGAGGAATATTGGAGCGCAGAGCAATTGTTGTTTGCAGCTCGGAGCGCCACAAGCTCTTTCAATTTTTTTCATATGAACTTAGAATTTGTGAGCGGCAAGGCAAGCCTCGCTTGAATGTTAATTCAGTTTTTCGTAGAGAGTACAACGAGGCTGTTAAATATATGCCTTCATCTTTAGAGGCACTAGAACGGTAGCCGATCCCCGACGTTCACATTATGTGTCTTTTGGGTTCTTTCTTTGCCCCTTCGAACAACATCAGTGACTCATCAGGGTATCTGGAATCGCTTATTTACTGTACATCGAAACGATATGAAAATGAAAAGACAAAACTCTGCTCTCTTGCTTTCTCTTTGCTAGGTTCCGCTCCACCACCATAAATTCTGCGGCTCGCCAAATGTGAAGGAAGCGAAACGTGAGGGACATTAAGTTTCCTTGTAGGTAGGTCCCTGTCAGAGTCAGTCTCTCCAACCCTCCAAAGTTTCGCCATTTACAGTGTTAATGTTAAGGTCAAAGGATTTATATGGCTAGAGCCCTTTTTCTTGTATCAAATTTAGTGAAGAACTAACTCAATACTGTAATTTATTTTTCAGACAAAGAATGCCGTTACTGAAGCGATATCCAAGTTTACTGAAGACCTGGCGAACTATGTCGAAGAATTGAGAGCGAAGCTGCTTGAACTGGACACGAGTGTTATTTCGAAATCACTGGAGACAACAGCCCTTACAGAATTATTCGAAAAGGTGAGTTTGTTTTCATATTTTTCGTTATTTTAAGGTCTCACTTATAGGTCTCATTGACTGACTGATAGGCAACTTGCAGACAATTTTTGAAATTGCGAGCGAGGGCACCTTGGAATAGCTCGGAATACACACTTTTTTTTATAAGAATACCTTATTTTTTGCCGAGCCTCGATTATTCTTAAGCTAATTCGATTTTGAGCCTGAAAATATTCTTAAATTATTCTTAATCATCAATGTTGTAAATTGGCCTGAAGATCAAGAGAAATAAGTCAAATCTATGTCATTTGTTATTTTATTAATAAAAAGAGTTACTGTATCAAAGAGTCAGACAGGATGTATGCATTTCAAAACAAATACAGTTGCCTGACAATCACACTTATTGTGCAGTGTAAAAAACGCAGAAAAATAAAAATGATCTTCGTCAAGCTTGAGCCTCAGATTATTCTTAAACAATTCTTAAATTTCAGCAATTTTGAGCCTGAATATTCTTATAGACTGTATTCTTATAAAAAAAGTGTGTAGTCTACTCGATTATATATTTCAGTAAAGTCAAGATGTATAGACGGGCTTCATTATTCGAATTATAGCAAAAATGGGGCACAATCTTCAGAGACTAAGGTCCTGGCCTGGTCAAACGATCAAACACTGTTTCTCAAACGTTTGAAATATCATCATTATTATATATGAAAAAGGAGAGCCACTAGTTATTTTGTTCCTCATTGTTACTCAAACATTGAGTTTGTAAAACACAATGTTTGAACCTTTGTTTTTGTTGTAAAAATTTGCTTGTCTTGTCACACAATTATGCTCGCAACAAGCAAACGATGTTGCCAGTCAGACATTTTCATGAACTACCCTTGCAGTCTCGTTTGAAATGTTTGTGCAAGCTTTGTTTTGGAATTTGGGCCAACAGTCAGACTATTGTTGCAGGAGCACAACATTCAAATGTTTGACAAACAATGTTTGATCGTTGTGCCTTTTATCAGTTGGGGGAAGGATTCCGTACAGCGCGGACAAAAATTGCTATTTTTCCGGAGACAGAACTTAGAGAAACTATTGTTCTACCTTGCCTGCCGTTTCAGACAATGGTTAATTACAAGGCTAGTACGGGGAGTTTATTCAATTAGGTTACCGTCTCCAAGGGACGACATCTGTCATCCTGAGTTTGTCTCAATATGTGTCTATTTTCAATATATTTGAAATTGGGTTGAGGTTGCTGTTAAACGGAACACGGTGAATTTCGCAGCTACAACTGTGTTGATTTGTGTTTGGTCCCTAAATCCCCTTTACTATTTATACCGCAAAAAGGTCGCCCAAATGAAAAAAACCGTTCGTAATCTTACGGCAGACGCTCAGCATGTTAAAGCATTGTGTGGCCAAAGCGGTTTTAAAGTTGGAAATCTACACATAATTATCGCACGAGTCAGATATTCGAAGCGCTAAACCGTCGCATGATTAATAGCTTTACTGGATGAAAGTTCCTATACTTGTTCATATGACATTATCAATCGTTTAATTTTAAACTAACAACTTCGATTTACGCGTTCATGATATACAACGTCTTAAGCTTTTGGTCAACGTCCTTTCAAGAAACCTCTTCACGGTATTATTGTCGCCAGGCAGAAAAGGTTTTCGAGGTTTCCAAGTGTCGTTTCAATTTGCCGACAGCTTTTCTTCACTGTTATGCCTCTATATCACCTCTATATTTCTATATGCACCTCTGTCAATACATCATAGTACTTTCGTTCAGACATGTACAATAGTGCTCGTCGGATTCTAAAGCCATAGCCGGGCTTATGTAGACCTTTATACTGTACGATAGAGCTAACCCCAATGTCAGCATGTCTACAACTTAAGTCAGAACTTTTAGGATACAGTTGATCGCGGTCGCAAGATCGCTCATGTCGACTGCGATTGACGAGAATCGGTTATCAACTTGAAATCAGTAGATTGCCATCAAAGGGGAACTAGTTCCAACTAATTGCCAGAGCGCTAAAATGTTTCCAACTTATTGCCAGAGCGCTAAAATGTCCATAAGTCAGTTGCGATAAATTAGTTCCAGAAAACTGTTGATTATCTGTCCCAATCGAGTCATACTGTCGCTCCTGAGGCCAATACTAAAACATTGGTAGCCTAACATATATACACTTATAATAGTAATGTAACCTATGATTCGCTACTACTCTATGCATGGATTTGGACGGTCCAATGCATTTTAGGCCATCCAATGCAAATTCCTCATGCAGTTCCATGCATTTTCTTTTGTTGCGAAAGGTTGTTGCTGACGTTTGCGAAGAGTAAGAACTCTGGTGCGTGAGCCACTCCAATCCGCTCTGAGCCTGGACTTGCCCAAGTCGTCTTTGATAGAATGAAAGAGACGACTTTTACTGAGCAACTCACAGCTGGATAGGCTTTCATTCTATCAAAGAGGACTTTTGGGCAAGTCCACTCTGAGCTATGCTCTGAGCACTTAGGCCATTCAATTCAGTCTCTTTAATGCTGTGGCTAAACTAGGAGACATGTCGCGTGCGACATTGTATTCGTCGTGTCTTCCAGGGTGGCTAAACATGCGAATGACAAGCGAGAAACATGTCACCCGAGTCGCGGAGACAAGATATGTTTCTATTGTCTCCCATAAACATTTGCGTGTCACTTGCTACAAATTTAGTCGCGTGCTACCAATTTTCCGAAGTGGCTAAACAACTGGGAGATATCGAGGGGACATCTCATGTCGCGCGTGACATGTCTCCTAGCTTAGCCAGACTTTAAGTAAATGGTTATTGCTGTTGGTCAAGACTCCTACTTCAAAGAGTGGGACCTGTGTAATACGTCTACTGTACCGAAAATACTGTCCATGCAGAAGCTACGTTACTGCTGTGTCCAGATCGTTTTCAGAGAACTTCTCAGCACATTATTCATGGTCACTTCAAAGTTGTCATCTGAGCTTCAGATTGTCACAGTTTTTCTCTTGTTACATCACCTCTTTTACACTAAAGGAGCTGTGAAATATTTCAAGCCATTACTGTACGACATTTAGAAAGGTCCATGCTCAAAAATAGACCATCATTTTCTATCTTGATCATCAGTTTTGAATGTGTTTTATTGAAAAGGCCAAGGTTAATTTTCTGATCCTGTCTGCTCTATTTTACACAGTATGTTTTTGTATACTAATTTAATCCCAGCTGATTCATTTGATTGTCTGATTAGAGCTCTTCAGGGCTCAGGGTTGAATTTTTTGGGTTGAACTTCAGGGATCAAGACATTTGGTTGTTTTTCTTGCTGTCATATGCTCCTTCAGTCTGAGTGTAACTGTTCTTCAAGTGACTGATTCGCTATTTTCTTTCTTACTCCTTTTTCGAGTTTCTGAGACTCTACTTCCCTGGATAAGTTTCAAACATATATAATTTCCTAGAAGAGTGCCTTATCTAGCCTTCTAACATTGGATTAAAGGCGATTTCTTGTTACGGTTGTTTCTGCAAGAAGCTTGACGAGAAAACGTGCTTCTATTCACTCACCTTTGAGGTTAAGCTTAAGCAACATTTAAGCCCCATTTACAGTACGAGGATTTTTCGACACTTCACAGGTAAAATTGCTCCGTTGAACTTGGAGTGTATACAATTCAAACGTACCTAGTTTTATCCCTGCCGAACAAATTTTCACCCATTGCAGGACCATTGCCAAGCTGGTCCAAACACAGGTTCAGAGATTTGATTAAGGTTAAATTTGTCAGAAATCTGGGAAACTTATTCATGGAAACGAAGTCTCCGGCGTGGAACACATGTCCTGCAACGTTAATCACAACGTTAGTGAGATGAAAGGCTTGTGAATAATCTAAAAAAAATAATGCGAAAATTAAAAAACATCTTGGCTTGGCCAAGCGAAGCAAAGTCCTCGTAAAGGTCTTGTAAAAAAGCATGTATAGCATTTGTTGCAGGCCACTTTAATGATGGCAAATTTTCCAGGATGTCAGCTTGGAATATTGGTGATCCTTGTCTGTGACATACAGTAGTCATTCTCTATGAATTTATGCTCATTTTAAAACTTGTTTTTTGCAGACAAAATCAGAGTTGGTGACAAAGATTTGGCAAAATATTCAATCAAGTTACAAGCAGTCAATCCAAGAAGTATCCCAAGTTTTAGAAAAGAAAATTAAATTTCTGAAATCGTTGAAAAGTTGATATCCGAAGGTATGGACTTTTGGCCTAATTTTTTGTATCTGAGTAAAGAACGATGCTATTGCCATTGAGGAGGAGACGGAATCACATGATCTGAAGTTGAATTTGTCTATAAAAACATTTTGCATACTGTAGGAACAGGGCTTTCCTCAGCCACAGCAAAAATTGTTCAGTTATGAAGATTATAATGCGAACTGAAGAAAGTTTAGCATTGTTTTCTCGAGGCCAAACATTGATGCTCAAACATCGGAAATTTTTTATCAAATAAAAGGTTTCACCGTTTGGTCACGTCAGATATTATTGCTTGTCAACCATTTTTTGGTGTTTGCAAGGCAGGAAATGGTTTGAAGTTTTCGAAAACTTTGCTAAGTGAATTCTCCTTGTCGAGCAATGTTTTGTGGCGTTGTTGAAGGCCCTGGCCAAACGATCAAACATTTTTAGTCAAACATTTTAAATTTGCTTCACAGCAAATGTTTCACCGTTTGGCCGCCTCCAAAACATTGCTGTTCAAGCCTTTGCTAATGCGCAAGCACGTATGTCTTGTTGCTAAGAAATGTTGCTAGGTTCACAAATTGTTGCTAGTTGTTGAAGTTTGACAATAAGAAAAGAAATGTTTGACAGGCAATGTTGGAAAGGCGGCCGAACGATCAAACATTGCTTGACAAGCAAAAGTAAGCAAAATTCGTAGCGTGATTTTTTTGGAAAAGTTCGAAAACATCTTTTGCTTGACGCAAGCAAAAATGTTGGACGAGCAATGTTTTTGGACGTGGCCAAACGGTCAAACATTTTGCTTGACAAGCAAATTACAAATGTTTGACCAACAATGTTTGATCGTTTGGCCAGGGTCTAACGGCCAAACATTGATTCAAACTTGCTTGTCAAACTGTTTAGCCGCGCTGCAAAACATTGCTCGTGACAAGTATAAGGTTTTCGAAGTTTTGCATTTTGTAGTTTTGCACAGTGAATTCTGCTTGTCGAGCAATGTTTTGTGACCTGGCCAAACGGTCAAACATTGCCTGATAGAAAATTTCTAATGTTTGTCAATTTATGTTTCATCTGCCTTTGCTTTGTCAAATTTAGAGAAAACGTCGTAATGAAATAATTTCATAAGATGATCTTTTATGAAAATGTTTTACTAAAATGAGCCAAATAATTTTGAGGCAATCTTACTACATTAGGAAGATTTGTGCTTATCGTTGATCTAGGTTAAAAAATTTCTACAAGAGGAAATTTCAGACAATTAACCCTTGATTTCTTGATGCGGGGTGGTGAACTGTGGAGGAGCGTAGACTACGAAAAGTTTAATAAGTCTACCTGTGACCCTTTGAGGTTCTGGTATCCAGGATACGCATTGTTGCAAACTCGCTGGTGACTGACATACGAAATCTATCTAAATTGTGCAGTGCAATAAACAGTTACTGTCCATTTCTAGTTCTTAATCAGAGATTTATCCAGCATTTCACTCTGCTATTTATCAACTATATTGTAGACCATCATGCTGAATGACCTTCCTACTGATTTCTTGAAACAAGCTTTGATTGGCAATCTTCCGTCTCTGTCAAAATCAATGTGTTCTCTCTCTCCAAACCAACATTCACCGAAGAACTGAATTGCGAAAACCTAGAACAAAAACATAAATCTCATGCAGATGTTTTTATATATTTTTCGAGAAAAATGTATGCATATGTATGATAGGAGGCTATTCCTACTGAAGAAGGCTCAACATAGCTTAAACACCAAGCCAGAGTGGGAGGAGAGCGTTGTGCTGTGTGGGGGGAGGGTAACTTAACAGTTTTGGGGGTACGGGGACGTGCCTTTATTTAGGGGTACCTTTTTTCTGAAAAGTGCGGAATTATCTATATCGTTTTAGAAGTATTTGCGGAATTATGGGTACCATTTGAGGAAACATGCAGAATTATGGGTGCTAATCTGGAGAAATTTTGAAGAATTAAGTTAAGCATATACAAAATGTACAGTCCGAACTGATAACTCTTTGGACTATCAGCAAGGTTGCCTTTCATGAGATGATATTGTTATCTGAAAATGTTCTTTGCCTTGCGGAATATTGGGCATAACATTCATTATGTTTGCGAAATTCTGGACTGAAATGGCACGTCGCCATCCAAAACTAGTCTTGTGCTGTGTTACTTTGGGAGTTACTTGACCACTTCATTAGGCCCTCAAGCAAAGTGGAATTTTCACTGGCTCTCTAATCATGCAGTTTAGGGCTCGAATCCTATCACTTGAAGTATGTCACTTATGGAAAAATCTATGGAGACGTTTTGTATACTCAAGAACCGCTGGCAAGATCGAATGTTTTTTTAATGATTTTTCGAATCAAGCACTGATGATTATATTTAGTGAGTTTCTTTATCCGTCAGCTGCTCATGTGTGTAGGACTCTGTGTGCTGCGGGTATTTGTAATAGTTGCGCTGTCTGATTCACTGAAAATATACCGTTCCGCATTAGCATTTCGCTGCGAGGCTCGCTACTTCGATACTTGCGATACCTCGGCTCCCAATCGAGGTTATCACAACAAAGAATTGAAAACATTTTGAAAGGTGAAGGTGAAGTGGTGTATTTAGCGCAAGTTGCTAAGATCTCAGTAATAGGTTTACTAATCCAGACCTCGATTCTGGTTGTGACGCTACCGAAGCTTGGGCTCGCACCCCGACCTCGCTGAGCTTCTTACACAACGAGCCAGCTCGATTAGGCCAAGACGCCACAGCGCCTATGTTGAAAAGACTGCTTCCTAGAATTTGACCGTTCAAAATAACTTAATTTCTGAACAAGAACCAAAGCAAAGCTATAACTCTCTAATGATTATAATTCTAATAAATTATAGTGAAATTTTGTTACCTCAGAGATTGAGATAAAGAAAAGGCTAGCAATTGCTACCAACCAACTTGCTAAGCTGTACAGAATCTGGAGCTCGAGTGCAGTATCTAACGCAGTTAAGATCCGGCTGATGAAATCTCTCATTACCTTAATTGCCCTGTATGGATGCGAAACATGGACCTACAGCAAAGCATTAGAAAAGCGTATATCTGCTTTTGAGCTCCGCTGCTTCAGAGGAATACTTATGGTCACGTGGAGGCAGAAAGTCACTAATATTGAGGTCAGAAAAAGGATCACTAACGAAATCGGTACCTTCGAGCCTCTGTTGGAGACGGCAAGGAGGAGGAAATTGCAACGGTTCGGTCACGTCACTAGCAAGATGGGGACTCTTGCATTCGACATCATGCATGGAGGTGTTGAGGGAAGTAGAAGGAGAGAACGACCGAGGAGATCATGGCTGTTAGACATCGAAGACTGGACGGAGAGGAGCGTGGTAGAATGTCTCAGGGAAGCTCAGGACCGTCGGCGGTGGCGGAAAATTGTGAACTCATCAAAGTGCCCCAACGGCCATCAGGCCACGGGAGTGACCTGACCTGACCTGATAGTGAAATTGAATAATTTTGGACGGATCTATATGTGTGGAATTGGAAGTTACTGTGAGGAAAATAAGTCACTCTTTCTATGAATTCGTCTCGCTCAATCATGTTTACCTGCTCAAACTGTGGTCTTTTCTTTACTTCTTCTCTGCATCGTTGTACAATTTTGATGAAAGAATCCTCCATAGTCGCCCATTTGATCATAGGTCTCAGGTCGATATAATATGGAAATGGTCGCTTGCCATTGATTCTTCCCCAATCTCTGTAGCATCCCACTTGTTCAACTAGAAAGAATTGAAAATAGTATTGTACTGATATTGGCACGCATTGCTGGCATAGCAAAGGAGGAGGGGCACGTTTGGTTTCTCTCAATGATTCCCAAGATGGGTTAAGTATATAGAATATGGCTTACTAGCTGGTGACTGAAATACGAAATCTATCTACATTGTGCAGTGCAATTAACAGTTACTGTCCATTTCTAGTTCCTTGAGATTTGTCTAGCATTGTTATGGCCGTGCTTTTTCTTAGAATGCCGCGATTTAATTTTGACCACGCCGTTTCCCCCCCCCCCCAAATTTCGGTCCCCTATCAATGCCACATATTACACAAAGCTGCTGATCCAGACAGACTTTACTTAAGTTAATGACTTTTTACTTACCTCCGTGAATAAGAGGGTTAATAGCTGGTGTTGTAGGCCATACTGTTGTTGTTGTCATATTTTGATCTGTGGGAAGGAAAGGCAAAATGTCTGTGATACGAATAGATTTTTCTTTAGCTACGCAGTAAAACTATTGCGATTTCTATAACAACCGATTTCCGTAACGACCCTAATAGGTGTATGAATGTGCTCCCCACTTTTTTACACCAGCAAACTTTCATTTGCTCTTCAGCTACTAAAAATTACAGGGCTATTGTGTTTTTTGATGCCTTATTTTATCACCCAGCTATAAATTCTTTTCGACAATAATTAGACCTATCTTTTGAAAATATTCGAAGAAATAACCATCTTTACCAATATAAACCAGTGGTGCAACGTGCCAGTTTATATAAGGAAATACCCCCGGAAGAATATTTGATCCATGAAAAGGGAGCAAACATATAGGTTCCATCCATAAATCAGATTTATCAGCTAATTCTTTGCAAAAGCCTAACCATTTACTAAAGAAGAAAGCTCAAACTTTTTAAATACGTATTACTGGTCGTGTTGTTTTTTGCTCCAGTAGTCTTGACTTCCAAGGTGGTTGGCACTTTCGTCGTTGTTTTCGCTTTAGTCGTTGTTTTCGCTTTAGTCGTTTTCACCTCCAATGTTGTCGGTAGTTTTGTGGTAGTCATTACTTTGGTGGTCTTTTCTTGTGTGGTTGTTGGGACCTTTGCAGTCGTTTTTGCCATGGTGCTCTCAAACTTCAAAGTTGTCCACGGTTTTGTCATAATGCCCGGAGTTGGACTTGTCATAGGCTCTGTTAGGAAGGAAAATTAAGTTCTTATTTTACTTCGGTATTTTATCGGGCATTTTATCACGCTGCTTTAGTGCTTTCTACGCCAGTGCTTACTATCTAAACATCTAGGTCTTGGGATTGATAGAAATTAGCTAATAGTCGATTTCGATAAAGTAACCGAGTTGTTCTGGGGTTCTATGGCTAGATGTTTTGCAGTTCAAATCAGAATGCTTTCCAGCAAATGGTTTTTTGTAATGGAACCGACAATTCGGCAATTCGTTAGCCGAGTTTTTTCGCTGTTCCAACAACCAAAAAGACTCGGCGCAAAATTTAGGCCTATGAAACAATGTCGCAAAATTGCATTGATTGAACCTTTCATAAAACCGTAACAGAGTTTTCTTGCAGCTAAAAGTTTGTTTTTAGGTTTTGCGAATGCAAATTCATATTTTCTTTAGATGAAACTCGCTGGTGTGCTTGTATCTGTCGAGAGTAGCTGCAAGCGTGCTAAATTTGTCTTCTTTGTGATCCATTGCGACGCACACAATAGGCTTGTACATTTCAAGGTATAAGCATGGATGAAATTGACTTGCTTTGAATAACATTCTATTGTTCTGCTGCTGTTTCATTCAGCATTATAGGAACCTATACCCTTGGGGATTGGATTTGTAGTTTTGCCCTAAAGAGCGTACTTTTTTGGTAAGAGACCCAGCAAGCATCGAAAACCATAAAACGCATGCTTTTTGACATCTCTCAGACAAAAAAAGCAGATTTTGAAAGATTTTAAACCATTTGGCACTGAATCTCTCACTAAACCAAACCTAACTGTGCTGGGAGTTCTTATTCTTTTGTTTTTGGTTTTCGAAGTCAGCAAATCTTGAAACTTACAAGAATTTGAAATCCCTGGTTGATACGCCCTTTAACTTGCCATAAGAGCAAGAAAATACAGGCTTCAGAAGAAGTAAGCATGGTCACGGCAGTTGTCTGTGTTAGGCCATTTTAGTAAGCCTCATAAATGTAAATATTCGTTCACTCTGGGTCTGATGAGCGACAACTTAGACTCGTTTAAAAAGTCATTTATATGCAGTCACAGCATTACAATGCAAATACGTTACCTTTTGAGCAAGAACCATTCCAGAACAGAACATCATCAATGGCAATGTCTCCTCGAAAACCTTCTCCTCTGGTTGCTTCAAAAACTATCTGAAAAAAAGAAGAAATTATCAGTAAAGCTTTTGGCTTGGGACAAGGTTGTCGGACTGGGAATTCAGTGCCTCCGGTAAGTTTTTTATACACTTTTGCGGTTTATGAATTTCGCGATTTACTCTATTCTATACGCGATTTACTCTACACGTGAAGTACAAGACTGAGGGTATAAAGCTATGGCTAAACTAGGAGACATGTCGAGTGCGACATTGTATTCGTCGTGTCTCCCAGGGTGGCTAAACATGCGAGTGACAAGCGAGCAACATGTCCCCTGAGTCACAGAGACAAGAAATGTTTCTGTTGTCTCTCAGAAACATTTGCGTGTCTCTTTCTACAAATTTTGTCGCGCACTAGAAAGTTTCCAAGATTGCTAAACTGGGATACATTGAGGGGACATGTCACATGTGACAATGTCGCGCGTCTCCTAGTTTCACCAATTCTTACTCGGTCATTTGGGTCTTTCGTGGCCTTAGGATCGTTTGCTTAAAACCAACTCGAGCACCTTCAGTGGTTGAAACGGTAGCTACTTTCTATGAAGTCTGCAAAACATTCCAACTTCAAAAACAGGCGGTTAGAAGCCTCCGAAATCTGCCGTTTTTTCCGACTGATGCCGAAAAGAATACATTTTCCGAAATCTGCGAAAAACAGGACCGGAGCAAAAACGAATCACAATAACAATACGTCTTAAATTCGACTGTAGCGGAACCTGAAAAAGCGGAACGGGTACTGAAATTACATTCTACTAGCTTCCTATTGGTATTCAGGTATTGATAGGTTCAATTTTAAATAAGGCTTTGTTAAGTCTTCAAGCTTTTGAGACAGCAAGTCTGGAAGCCTGACTATTTTTCGACCTGTCTCCCTTAGCCAGGGTAAAAGCACTAATGCATCCTTACTAAAATATATAAAATAAAATGCATTCTTACTCTGTAAATATTATCACTTTGGATTGTGATATTAGCTTCTTTCCATTCAGTCCCTTGATCACCAGATCGCGTCCAGAGTTCAACAATCTTGCCCGTCTTTTCATCTCTTAAAAAGACCTTTAAACATCCCATGTGTTCGCCAAACATGTGGTACCAAAATGACATACATTGTTGGTCAGTCGGTTGGAACTCTCTACTCTGCAGCACAGCTATGTCACCCATCTCAGCTGGACTTGATGCCTCTGCGTACAGATAATGTCCTCTTTCTGTGAAGAAAATAAATAAACCTTACCATTGCAGGCCAAATATGTTGTATACAGAAAGGAAGTTAGACCCTGTTTTCACGAGATTAATTGGAAGCCAGTTTTGGCTCAAATAAGCCTTTCGTGTACACTAGATCTCTTGGATCCGTGCCTTTTCTGGCTCTGTCTACAGCCATTTGAGAAGTAAGCCAGCGGGACCGATCCAGTTCTTCTCGTGTAAACGCATTATAGAAAGCCAGAACTGGCTCTGGATTGGACCAGAACTGATCATGTTTCTCTCGTGAAACAGAGACTAGGGTCTAAGGCGAATTGATTCTTACCATTTCCAAACGTATGGTCGTTTTCTGGACCTGTTTCATGACTTGTTGTGCTTGAATGATGTGGCTGCCACTCGTATATCCCGCTCGGCCCACTGTCCTCCAACCAATGGCAAAAGCCAAATTCAAATTGACAATCGAATGGACCTGAAATAGACATAAGTCGATTCGTCGATATCCTCGCTTCTTTTGCCGTATCTAATCTTGAAATCTAATGCTGAAAATCTCGAAACTGCAGATTTCCCCTCCCTGGCCATGGTTAGCTTTGAGACACCCCTTGCCAAAGTCCTATCTCCCCGGAGGCCATATACATTGTAACGTTTGGCTGTGGGTCGTTTAGGGGCTCCAGGGAATCTGAGAAGGCCAAACGTATCCAGGGTACAAGGAGAGATGGCAAAAATTAAAAGGGAACAAGACAACATCAGGATTAGGATTCAGGTTAAATCCTCCCAATCAATCCACTTGAGTATCAACATATCAATCAGAAGAATAATCCCACAAAACGCCAGTGAACAAGAAGACTTTCTCAAGGGAACAAGGGAACATATAACCCCATTAAGTGACCCTCATTTGGTTGATAATGACGGGCAATTTGAGTGGTGCTAGAACTCTTGGAGAGGTAGCTCTGTTGGTACAGCACTTGCGGACCTAGCCGAAGTTATATCTTAAGAACTACATTGTGAGAAGCTCAAGTGCTCTACCTTAAAAAAACGTTCGTACGAACAATTTTATGAATTACTGCATGCACAATTCCACACACAACTGAAGGCTACTGAATAAATGACCAACCTTAAAAACAGCTGCAAAGCACAAGAAACGTGTTTGACTATGCATACCGTACAATAAATTCGGATCGCAAATATAGAATCTGTAAACTTACTTACCTAAATAGCATGGTCTTGCTTTGCACAATTGAAACATAATATCTCTTCCAATGCAGGATGTTCCATTATTCTTTGGTTCAGGGTCATCGCAAACTCTTGTTCTATTCCGTCTTCCACGCCCGCAACTAACATCACAAGCAGACCAACTGCCCCACCTCCCCCAGTGACCATCGATAGGCTCTTAAGAAAGCAAAGGAATAAAATTGGTTTATCTTCTGAAAGGTTAGATAAGACCCCGTTTACACTATGCCGTCACGAGATGAATACAGTACGAGATGAATACGGTACGATATGAATACGGTACGATATGAATACGGTACGAAACTATACCGTTTTAACCTTGCGTATACACTATGCCGGCACAGTTTTGATATGAATACGGTACGAAAAGAATACGATGCGCGAAACCGGCTTCATCTGAAAACGGCATAGTGTAAACGCCTGAATACCGTACAGTTTGATGCCGCTTTGCTGAATGAATGAGAGAAAAAGCAATTACTTTTTGTTCTTGTTGACATGAAACAATAGATTTTAGACAAGAAACGGTGACTTTGCTCATCGTATTCATTTTATACCGGCATAGTGTAAACGGGGACTCCCAATTCCCCATCCGATATGAAATCATTCCGTATTCATTTCATACCTGCATAGTGTAAACGGGGCCTCAACGGCTTAAAGGCAAACTGTCATGAAGTTGATTGGATAAAAACAACATTGAAACAGAATAGATTGTCGAGTTTGTCAACCCCCAGTAATTTTGACGTACATCACCTTTTATTCTATGGAGAAAGCACAACGTAAGAACATAAAAGACTGCTAAATTATTTATGGGTTCGATCTTTAATCTAAATTTCAATATAACTCCTACCCAATCATATCCACGAAAGTGTCCCTTTAAGCTAAAGCTGTAGGCCCTTAAGACAAGAAGTAAAATAAAGGTTATTAATAAGTTGCAATACTCACGATAGCATTCGTTTATAGTGCAATCTAAAGTCTGAGTTTCAACTCCATATTCGTCTACATTCGGACATTCATCTGGGTTTTTTGAATGACAGAAACGTTGTCTCGATTTGATGCAAGATTCATCGCAAGGACCAAATGTGGACCACGAGCTAAGGAAATCCGAGTCGGAATCTAAAATGAAAGGAAATTAGTGACTCATTTAGTTGGTAAGTTAATTAGTTAGTCTGTTTGTAAGTAAGCTATTTAGTTTCTTATTTAGTTAGTTAATATAGTTGTAGTTAGTTAATTAGTTAGCTAGTTAGTTCGTTAGTTAGTTAATTAGTCAGTTTGTTAGTTACTTATTTAGTTAATTAGTAAGTTCATTAATTAGCCAGTTAGTAAGTTAGTTAGATAATTAGTTAGTTAGTTAGTAAGTTCATTAATTAGTTAGTTAGCTAGTCAGTTGTCAGTTTGTTGCTTAGTTAGTTAGGTTAGTTAGATAATTCGTTAGTGAGTTGGTTAATTAGTTAACCAGTCAGTCAGTTAGTTACTTAGTTAGTTAGTTAGTTAGTAAGTTAGTTAGTTAATTAGTTAGTTAGTTAGTTAGTTAGTTAGTTAGCTGGTTAGTTGGTTAGGTAGTTAATTAGGTACATTCCAGGAAATAAATGTATTGCTTGCCTAAAACAAGCTGTTTTGTTCTGGTTCTGATGTTAATACCCTGAGGAAATTCAGACGAAAAGCATGTCATAAAAAATTTCATAGTTCTTAATCAAGAAGTCTAAACATACCTTTGCAATCATACAATAGGTTTAACTCAACAATATCTCTCTTGCTAAGTCTGTTGCTTCCAAGTGGCATATCTTCATCGCCGATGGCAACCATAGTAGGGTCTCGAGGGTTTTTCGCGAACATTCTTCTACCATAATGCATGATTGAATGATAATCATACTGAACCTCTTGCATTTCTATATCATCTCCTGAGTATCTCTTGAAGTTGTCTTCGAAACCTGGTTTATGGAATTAAAAAGTGCATCAAAAATGTTTAATACAAGTGAGGCTTGCGATGCGACAAAGCATCTTAATCGTAGTCTTATTTGCTAGAGCGCTGCAGAGCAAATATTATCGCATTTATCAAAGCTGTTTCTAACAGTACTAGACATGATAATCAGCGCTTATTATGACAAGCGATATTTATCGGAAGATGTTTCGGGAAACTCCGTCTCCTATCATCAGTTTTCCTCTTATTATTGTGCTGGTCAGATGGATAAAGGTGTAAGAAACATTTATCGAGACTGCTAGAAAGCGCGGATTTTTGGCGCTGCAGTTAAGAATTCGAGAGGATGTTTGAAAGTCGAAAACGTCCAAAATCAAGAGTGATGATATCCAAAATCTTTTCAATCAAAAGTCCACAATCCCTACAAAATTTACAATCAAGTCCGAAGCTTCTATAGAAAGTTGCAAGCAAGTACTACAAAGCTCTCAAAGAAAATTACATTCAAAACTGATTCCTGAAATCTGATAGCAGAAAGTTGAACGCAAGCTCGAAGCAATACTCGTAATCTATACCAAATCATACCTTCTTTGATATTCTCCCAGTAGATTTTTACATACTTATCACGATCCGGACGACCTTGTTGATGAATAAACCCAAGAGCATGCATTACTTCGTGTATGATTGTATCCGTTTCAATGCAACCAGGGCCTAAGCTGAGCTCTTGTGGACCACGTGCAAAGAAGACTCTTCCAACATGTGACCAGCACCTTTGAAAGAAGACATAAGTAAACGGATGAAAAGCGAAGAATATAGGTTTTTCAGAGCTAGTTGTTCTGGGAGATGGTTTGTGGCGTCTGAGAGAGGGTTTAATCTTGATGTAACAATTTCTACGTTAACGCATGATCCCTATGAAAGACGAATTTACGTACTAAAGCTCATCTCCCTTCACTAAGATGTTTCTTCTCCTTTGGAGAGACCAAGGTCTTTTAATAATGTATATCTTCATTTAATATTGAAGAGCCTCGGCTGTATGACTTGGAGAGGTCAGTAGCTTAGTGAAACGTAAATGCCATTGGCCGTTGGTCATGTAGTCCAGGTTCGAATCCCATCTATGCCACTTGTGGAAATATCTATCCTAATGTTCGCCATTAATGACAAATATTCCTCGAGACATCTTCGTTAAAATTAGTCATATCTTTCTCTGGACCTTTGGAAATTCATCCGTTCCTTTAACAAGGCATTTTTCATCCCGCAAGGAATATCTCCTTTGAGCAAGGAATATCTTCTCCAAACATCTTCAACCCATGAATAAAGAATATCATTAGATATCACCCCGATATAAAAATCTGGGATATATTTGTCATGAATGGCGAACACGAACAGTTTTCTACAAGTGGCATACCACAGTAGATTGGATTTGAACTAGGAGTGTATGAACAGGAGCCAACGATGTTTCCACCGAGCTGCAGAGCGCAATGAAATCGCTGAGTAAATATCCAAGTCATACCAGTCATACAGCCCAAGGCTCTCCTCCCATTTGACTTTTTGTGTTTCAGTTATGTTGAGCCTTCTTCAGCGCCATACCTATTGATATATACTTTTCATAAATGGCAAATATCGGGGATATATATCATAACAAGGCGTGTACATCTTCTTGTAAAGCAAAAGAAACTTTCCTACCCTTCATTTTGAACAAACTTGATCCAATTCTCTTCTTCCTTATGCTCGGCGAATTTGATGCACGAAACAGCGCTTATGTCATCGAGAGCTGCCTTGATATCATCCGAGTGATCAACTGTAGGAAGAAGCGACATATAATTGCCAAAACGTTTTTAAGGTCGTAGCGTAGTGTTGTTAATCGTAATCGTAAGCGAAGAGGTTGAATGCTTTACCATCACTGCCACTCTAAAGAGTGAACTGTTCTGCTAGATCTCGGTTCGAATAGCTAGCTAGCTGTATTCCGTTTTCCCGTCATCCCAAAAGCTGCATAGCGGCTTGTTTACACTATATGCATTCTTTTTATAAGAAACTCTTTTCGAGAAACCCGACTCTCAAATGACCAAAATTCAAGAAACTCCTGAATGCTGAGAAAAAGTTTCCCTAAGAAACATTTCACCTTAGCCTATAATATTCTCTTTAATTTCCTGTGTTCTTTCTGCATTGAAGTATGTTTCTGATACGCAGACAAATTTGAAAACCACATACATCCGGATGAGACTGAAAAAGGGTAGAATCAGTAGCTCAGTACTTTGTGACTTTGTCGCAATATATGATAAATCAAAAATATAGAAGATTGTTTTAATCGCTTCGATCTATGATACGGAGAAACTTTTTGTACTAAAAATTTGAAAATTAAGAACATTTCAGTACTTGACCAATTGTTTAGTACATATAGAAAAAGTAGCTAGGTAGAGGGCCCAGCTGTGGAAATGTACCCTGCTGATGCTGCAAGCACCCTCACAACACGCACTGAATAAATTGATAATTGATATGAAAATGCCAAACCCTCACCTAAATCTTCACTTATTTCATACGGTACAATTTTATTGATCCATAGTCTTCTTCGATCTCTCACTGCATTTCTCTTGAACATATAATCTCCTGATGAAGTGATCAGTTCTGCATCCTTCATATGTATCTTTATATCGCCTTGATACAGTTCTTTGTTTGGATAGCCTACAGCATTGACATTATTACTGTTAAGTGTTAACGAAAGGTTCCTTGTGTCGTTATTATAATTTTCCCAGTCTTAAGGGATTATTTAAACAGTACGGGGTTAAGTTTTGTTAGAGAAACATAGACGGAGGGCGTAGTTACTGATAGGAGGATTGGAAACCTTATAACACCTAAGACATACATAGAGATAGTTGTTATATACAGTCAGCAGATGGGAGAAGCTGAATGTATAGGCTGCCTATAGATATTACAGAGTAGCTGTAGCTAATAGGCTGAACATAGCAGATGAAAATGAGACACTTGTTGACACTGACAGTTGCATTTGTCATTAGAGGACAGTGAGGCTACAATGTGTTGTCGGGGAGAATTTGACAAAATTCGTAGTTCTTACTTAATCTCACAAGGATTGACTCATTTTGGTCCATTCTCTTATCGTCATTTTAACATGCACGTAGGAACTTTAAATAAGAACGTAGATAGCTAGTAGTGAGATCGAAGATTATTCAGAAACATTCAGCTTTTGACAAATTTTTGTCAGATTTGAGACAAGAGTATTCAGTGAAGCTTACGTTCATTGATTTTCAATATTTTCTCTGCCGGACCCTCAGTCGTAGAAGAAGCATCCTTTTCTCCTGGAAATAAACATAAAATTAAACTTTTAAAGCAAAACTATTATACGTGTACACAAACATATATGCACACACACTCACCCACCTCTGTATGTATAATCGTGCCGTGCCACTGGAGGAAAATCTACATGCAAATAAATACAATGTACTGTAGGTACGTTCAAATAACATGTATATCGTTTCATACAGAGTCGCAGTAAGTATATATTTGAATTAACATACCATATGCTGCATTCATAAGTTGCTCAACTATATCATCCCCAAGAACACTGTTACGGACACTGTTAGCTGCAAACAATATATATATTAGTGTTAGGGTAAGAAAGTTTAAGATATTAAAAAATAAACATTTTAAGGGTTTAAAAGGATGGTGCATGACTTGCCGCAGTTGTTTAAGGTTTTAGAACTAAATAATCTTTTGTCCAACAAAGTGATGCTGAATTTCAATAAAGCAACAAATTTTGTCGCGTTGTTTATTCTAAGTTATGCATCAAACTGCAAAAACCTCAATCTAACCATTTCTAGGGCATAGAGCTTGAACTACTGGGAGTTCCTTAAACATTTCTCGCCAAATAGGTGAAATTTTAGCGTAATCTAACTGGGGCTTATCGATTGATAGAGTACAGTGAGTGGTGTAGCGGTGTGATGGCTTGGTATCTACAGCCATGACTATGTTGCAGCTTTGCAAGCTGTCGTCGCGATTGTAGTGTATTTTCGTCTGACTTCTGATATGCACATGTATCATATTTCTTATTTCTCGTAGAATTTGCCATCTTTCAGCCTCATCCTTCTTAATGCTGCATCTTATAGCGCCGGTTCCTAGGATCTCAGAGGTAGAGCGCTAACGAGACCTCAAATAAGACTGGTGCTACCGTGGCTAGGGCTCGAACCCTACCGTGGCTGGGCTCGAACCCCCTACCTGTCTTTGCTCCAGACCACAAAACTTTGCAGCGTTTTTCCTCTGGTTTATGTGCTGTTCTTGAAAAATTTACACCGCGAAAGGTAGTTAAAAGAACCACTATATACAGAGACCATTACGAAAACAAAAAAGCTAATAATGTACCTTGAATATGACTACATTGCAAACCATTCAAAGATAACAAGAACAGAAGTTCCAGGAAGTATCCAAGCACGCCCATCTTGGCCCCAAAATCCAGTAACTGAGTCTCTCTCTCTTCATCTCACAAAATATATACAACCAAATTCCAATAATCTTTCAAGCAGATAAACCCTACTATATGTAAATAACATGTACACAAATAAGATAAATCGATCAAAAGATAATCACGTAGCGAAACATGACTTTATAACAATTAAACTTAGTCAAAAGTTACGAGGAGTATGGGTATTTTGTTTTCCAGTATAAACTACACCCACAAATGATAAACTATAAGCGAGTAAGTTATGTAATTGATTTGGCGATGATGACAAAGCGAAAAGTAACTTTATAGCGACGTTAGTAACAGATTATATACATGCTATGAAGAAATGAAAAGAGGTTCACTTCGCACAGTATCGGATTATTTATAAGCAACAATGAATGGCGTGGGCCGTAATTTTTTGGATCTGATTTGGACCGTGTCGGGCTGTGGCCGGTAGTGATGGGTTTGTTGTCTTTGTATCCATAGTTTAAATCTTTATTCACGATTTAAAAAATAAGTTGATTGTGTATAATGTCTGTTATCATACAGGTCCTCTCTTTTGCTACTTTGTATGCCTCTGCAATCATTGAGAGTGCATCCTTTTTGGCAATTTGCTAGACGAAGATGACCAAGCTTCAAAAACTTCTTTCCTTCTGTCTTCTGTCCTTAAGGTCCTTGCAGACCTTATTTCAACCGTTTTTGTAATTTTGTTTGTATGAAAAGCTTGCAAAATATCTGAACGACCCGAATTCTATGATACCAAAAGACATACTCCATTAAGTTGAAAAATAAATGGAAACTACTGCAAGATGAAGATCGCAATTTTATATGAAATTCATATAATGGTTTGTTTTGAATGTATTAGCTAATGTTATATACGAATTGAAAAATAGTCTATTTCTGATTCTGTACGAACATAAATATGCGAATGAACAGTTTCCATGGTAAGAATTTGTCTTACTATATGTTTTACGGTGTAGATGTTCATCAACTACTTAAAATAATTAAATTACAGTAAAAACACATTCGATTAACTTTGATGTTCTTAGCTTTAACTCACGTCAAGTTCATGTTGCTAAGTCAAGTTCCATATTATCCAAAAGCTCTGCTTTTTTAAGCACATGATCAAAGCATCCTACCTTTAATACAAGAAACATCGAGTCGATATTTTAAGGGCCCTCTATGATTTGACAGCATCCAATATTTTGATGATGTTCTTTGCTTGTTTCAATAAGGGAAGATCGATCATGCTTCCACGAAAGGTGAATGCACCCTGCAATATTATGGATATTATTATCATTAAGACAGATTCAGCTACTATTTATTTATATCAGCCATCATGTTTAAAGATGCAGGAGGCTGAAAAATATAGTCAACCATATGCTAGTTGACTAGCATATATTCCAGCCAAATAGGCACCATTTTGAGAAATTTCGTTGGTAGTGGGAAATTTTAGAAGCAGATTCCATTGTCCCAGCCTATAAGCTAATGTCATCAAAACCTTGCCTCAAAACGACAGTACAAGGATAGAATCTATATGTATGCCTTAAATAGTTAGTCATTGAGCAACTAGTTTCGTTGTTGAGACCAAAAGTAGGCCGCTAATTGGTTGGCACGAAATAAGGCCACAGTTCCACATGATTTGTGGCTTAGATAGGGTGTTCTAGCGCCAGTGTCTAGGATCCCAGTGGTGGGTTAACTAGTTGAGACCTCGAACCCGGCTGTGACGCTACCGTGACTGGGCTCGAACCCTGATCACACTGGCCTCCTGACACCACGAGTTAGATGGATTACGCCACGACGCCACAGCACCTTTCAGAAATGATCGTAGATTTAGAAAACGTCTATGGCAGAAAAGATATCAAGTCTACTTTCCCAGAGGTCGCTTACCGTTCAATTTAGGTTTTTGATTAAGTAAATGAGTTTTTATGTAGAGGTTTTATGGAAAATGAAAATCAATTCAAATTTATGTTGAAAATACAAGGCAAGAAGGTTGAGGTCGACCTTTGTCGTATATGCAACATTAGTGCAAGGTGTGAAAACATAAAATTGAAAGGCAAACCTTTCCAGATTTTTGATGTAGTTCAAATGATTTGATCAGCTCTTGTGCCCATTCTACTTTATCAGCGCTTGGTGTAAATGCAGCATTCACTGTTTCTATCTGGCTTGGATGAATCAGCTGTTTTCCTGGAACAAAAGCACAATTTAGAAACAATAAACAATTACTAGAGCCATCAGCTCCCTCACAACTAAACTTCCTTTGGGTAGGTGGCCAGGGTGGGGGTGACATTCGTTAACGCAGGTCGAAGGTTCTTGCAGATGTAGAGCTGATGTGGACCTGCAGCTTGTGTCCCCAGACTGATATTCCAGAGCAAATACTCTGGGTACCGACAGGTGAGTTGACTGTAGGCTTCTGGAAAGTGTTCGCAACGAGATTCGAACCCACCACCTACCGATCGTAAGCCGAACGCCTTGACTACTCGGTCACAACACCTCTGCAGTTCTAGGTTTAATGCTTGAAAAATAAAATTGATTCAATTCAATCTCTTTTTATTACCTGTAAATCCCATCTTTGCTCCTTCTTCGGCATGTCTCTTCAGACTTGCTAAATCTGTAATTGGAAGGATATTGCTTAAAGATAAGGAAACAAATAAGGGACTTCTTGTCTATCAAACTATCCCATTCGCCAGGCTTCATGCAATCTGGCACTAAACTGAATCCTATTGATGGTTATCACAAGATAAAGTATTGAATTAAGTATATTCCATATGTTCTTTAGACTCGAATGCTCTGCAAATACGTATTCGTATTATCATAACAAAGTACAGGAATAGAGAGGGTTTTATAGTTTTGAAAATTCGCTGTTTAGAATAGTTGCGTACTAAGAGAACGTATTGTTGTGTACCAAATTGTTGTTATGAAAATGGCCTACCTTTGAAATTTATGTGCACCATGTCAATGGCCTGAAGGTTGAATGCCTTACAGTGGGTCACGAAATATTGTCTTGCGAACAATAGCTCTTTTGCATCTTCAGTTCTTGCACCACCTGTGTAAAAACTCGATTGAAACCTGATTTTCAAAAAACTACGCTTATCGCACGATCGCAAAGTTTTCATTGATCAATGAGTCATCGATCAATTATGATTGATGATTAATGATGATTGATGATGATGATGATGATGGTGATGTTGATTGATCACTGATGATTGATGATGATTGATGATGATGACGATGATGATAACGACTGACTGATGACTGATGATTGATGATAATTATGATTGATGATGATCGATAATGATTAATCAATAATCATTGATCAATGAATGATTCAGTTTTCACAATTTCAGTGATCCAGTTGCGATAACTAATTGGGATAATCAATTGATTAAATGAATGAAAAATGAACATGTAGAATTGCGCGAAATCATATCGTACGAAACCTGCGAGAGACAATAAAGAAAGGTAGAGAAGAAAGTATCAGTCGATAGCGACTGTCTTTGTAAAGCTATAAATGGCTTTAAAGAATATAGATACAGTATGTTGAGTGCTGATATAGAGAGATGGAAAACTGTAAACAGACCTACCAAGGCTTGCCAAGAAATCATCTGATCCAAAAACGAACGCCTCAGCTTTGAACGGTAAATCATTCCTGCAAGATGCTTCTAAGATACTTCTCATATTTAGTAAACCAATGGGTGTTTCAATAAATGAAATGAACGCCATTTTATTTTGTGGTAATCCTCTTCTTCTCTGGAGTACATCATCAACTTTATCTGCGAACTGCAAAAAATATGAATAGCTAACTTCGTAAAACCGCCACAGAAAGAATAATGCATACCGCGATAAGATAGAAAACGAAGTTCGTTTTGTCCCCATTTTGTCTCAAGGGTGCTTTCTTTTTGGACCTTTGTATGTCTCATATTTTCCTCGAGACTTCAGAGAGATCCAAAGCCCTTTCTTTTCGACAACTCTCGGGAAAATCGGAGACTAACTCAAACCAACTCCAAAGTCAAAACTCTCCGATTTTGCAAGATCTCGCAAACTTCGCAGAGATTTCCGTTTCCAAATCAACTTCTCTAAAGTATTGCGTTTTCAGGAACTGCTTCTTTTGGGGTCCCGAATCAAACGCCTGCGAAGTCTAATTCAGAATTCAGAAGGGTCAAAAGTCCAAAAAGAACGCACCCTAAACGACAGAGTTTAACGGTTTTAAAACTTCCAGCAGTCGTAACATATAGCTACCGTTACGCGCGCCGTTACATATCGAAAAAGTATTTAATTTTGTTTTTTTGGTGAAAATTGAAAATGCAGACCTGGAATGTTAAGACACTGAGTCGAAAATGAATCATCAAAATTACGTAAATTTACTGTTATTCGTTTAAGCTCTTGTAACAGGTCCCATGATTCTGAAGAACGATACATGCTAAAAGAATCTGTTGTCTGAATTACTAAGGATTTTGCCTGAAACCAGGGCTGTCGAGAAGCAGAATGGGCCCCTTGGGTAATGTAACCATACTGGGCTTTTAGGAGGTTTAAGGGGGAGGCATTTCCCTTCACAGCCAGAACTTGGACCTCTGACTCTGCCAGACCCCCTTCTCGTTTGTGGTCTGCTCAAGAGAATCTTGATAAGTTGAATCTTTGATATGCATCTTGAGCCTTCTCGCTAGACAAAAATTAGCATCTTCGAAAAATAGGGGTTAACGTTGGGTAGCCATGCTGTCTCTTCTATTGATTCTTTTGTTTACTATTGAAATGCAGTCATTTTTCGATGATGATGTTCTAAACAAAACTTACCCATCTAATATGATCATCATTCTCTACTTTTGGTAAGAGGATAGCATCTGGCAAAATATCTCCAGTAAGTGTTAGATTCAAGTCTTCCTCTGCTAATCCACTGTCAACTGAATTTACTCTAACAGCACATTCACCATATTGAAATTCTATTTTCCCTAACATATCATTTATGTTTTGTCTTGCATCATCCTGGAAAACGAAATTTCCTTGATAAAAGAGGAGCACAATTGGATGATGAAAACAAGTGATTCAGTGATAGGGTAATCAATCAATCAATCAATCAATCAATCAATCATCAATGAGTTGATCAATCCATCATATCAGTTCACTTCATGATCAACCATTTTACTGATATGATTGGTTGATGATCCATTGATTGCTTGATCATTCGGCTATTCCTTGATCAGCTGATCAGATAATCAAGTGATTGTCCACTAAAAAGTCAAGCAGTTATTCAATCAATGACACAAGATAATCAAGTAACCATTACAGATAAGTTAACAGGTCAGGTAATAAATTAATCAGTGTAATGCAACAACAGAGTAATCAACCAATCAGTGACTAGCTGATCACTCAATCATCCACTGATCAGCTAATTGATAAATTATTCACTGGAAAGCAAGGAACAAGGATTCATTCATCCTAATCAACAAATCAATCGTTCACTGGTCAATCAATCAACCAATCATCCATTGATCAGTCAAATCATCTGCTGATCAGTTAATTAATCAATTCAATCATTCAGTGATTAGTTAATCACTCATCAACTAGCTCAATCAATCTGAGCAGTTGAGTTGATCAGTCAATCAACCATATTTACTACCTATGGATCAACTAATCATCCACTGATCATGATTCAATCATTCACACCTAACTGAACCTTTGCTTTATACCTTTTTGCTCATAGCAACACCATCCTCACACTCAAGGATGATACAGTCAGCAGGCAGCCCTGCAGCTTTCGTTATCTTCTTTCTGTCATCCGCTGGCACAAATAACAATGATCTTCGGGGTCGAATCGAGTTTGAATCAAGGTCATCAGGAGAAATGCCACTGCTAAAGAACAATTTTATTGGCTCGGAAATTGAGCGGACAGAACGACCTGTCCATCCTCTTGAAACAAATCTTGTTAACAAACTCATTGCATCACAGTAGCAAAGCTGAAGCTTATTGGAAGCTTGAAAAAACAAATATCAACAATACCTCAGTCAGAGAAACTCACAAGGAACAAAACAAATCTGTTGTTCTGTGCTGTGCTTGTGCAAGTACATGCGTCTGACCCTTCCACCTTTAATTTTTTTGGGGGGTGAGAGGGATAATTCAGGTTTTGTGAAGGGGGATAGCATTGTGCTGTGCGGTGCGGGTGTGATTAGCAAAGCAACTTGGAAGTCCACTGAAGAAATAAGACACAAAAGTTCCTGTGTCACTGATGAGGAAAAATTTCTGAGCGAGCTTTGGGTTTGGGATGTTTTCTTGGGATTTTTGAGCTATTTGGCAGCTTCAGTATTATCGACCCCCTCCCTCTAGTCCCAGCAGGAGGCAAATTTGTAAATGCCCCTGACCACGTACGTCTGCACAAGACTTTGCATGTGACATGTTGCAAGGAAGCAACAATAATAACATGCTATAATGTCGGCCGCCTTCACTTCGTTGAGCTTTTCATAACCGATTATTTACAGTGTAAATTAGATTCAAATTGTTTCTTGATGAATGAAGAATGTTTTAAGTAAATCTGCAAGCAGACATGGGCCTTAAAGAGTCCAAGTTCTCGTTTTTGCCGTACGAAGAAGCGGTGAAGAGAGGTAAGACGCAACTGACCTGTCCAGGCCCATTCTTGACTTTTTACAAAATAACGATATTTATTCATGAGCTCACAATTTCATTCAAGGAAATTCATGATAATCATTTTTGATAATGTAGAATTTGAATACTTGGTGCAAATTTTTGTTAAGTGTCCATGCTTTCCACAGTCAAGTAAAACGCGAGCTGTTCAAGGCCGTTTTGTAAACTGATAGAAAAAGGTGAGGAGATGAGATGAAGATGATAGGCCAGAACCTGTTGCTTCTTGAGCTTTATATAGACCTAGGTAGGATTAGATTATTTAACACTCATTAAAAGTAATTTTGATTTCAATAAAACAAAGTTGCATAAGTTGAAGTTTTTGTTAATGAAAGAAGTTCCTGGTTTCCATTTAATTTGTCTTTCAGCAACCAGACAAGATTAAATAGGAAAGTTTTAGATAGGACTTGAAGTGAATGTCAAGAATGTTTTTCCTGTTTCCATAAGTAACAAATCTATCGAGTTATACATATTATTTATTATTTATCAGTTTCTTTTCTTTTTAGTGAAGAGTGATGAGCTTGACAGGATTAAGCTAGCTTTCAAAAGATCTTCTGCAAATTCAAGTCTAATGCCTAAAAATGCCTTCTTGAAAGATATTCTTGGAGACATTATGCCAAGACGACTAGCAGAAGTATGTATGACTTTTTCCATGGTGCATTCCATGTATACACTATGCTAAAGATTAAATCAATAGAACAATAGAAAGAACAATAGAAATTTGCTTTTCCAGACCAAACGTCTTTGGCCTATAGTACATGGAATGCAGCCTGGGTCATATCCTATAACCAGTGTGCAAGATTTCCCTGAAGTAAAATTATTTCCTTGAAATCAGATGGGTTTCATGAATATGCTAATTAAGTTTATTGTGCTGCCCTCATTGGAGCCCCTAATTTTCATGCCCTTTTGATAATATTCCCTATTTAGAAGCATTATGCAGCACTTTAAGGCTTTATGAAAGGAGGTAGAAAGCATTCTTACTCTTCATCATTGGCTGCTGCAAAAATATAAAAGAAATCCAGTACCACATAGATCACTTCGGTAGAGTTAAAATTTTGCAACATTGTATAAAACGCCCAAAAATTAGTCTAAGTGCAAAGCTTTACTATCTCAGGACTAGTATTATCTATTTCAGGAGTGTTCAAAAGTTTACGGTTTTATAAGGGCTTAGACCAAGTGGGGTAAAAGGTTTCACGAAGTTTATATTTTGGGGTCAAAGCCTTTATGAAAGTGCTGTGGCATCGTGGTGTAATCCAGCTGACTCGTGATGTTAGAAGCTCAGTGTGGTCAGGGTTCGATCCCAGCCATGGTAGCGTCACAGCCAGGGTCGAGGTCTCGATTAGTTAACCTACTACTGAGATCCTAGCGACTGGCGCTAAAACACCATTTCACCTTCACCTTCACCTTTATGAAATTGTGAACTTTGAATGCTCATAAAATTAAGAACACAAGTGCTAGGACAGTGAAACTTTGTACCTAGACTCATTTTGGATGCTTTAAAAGATTTTCTCATTGAAAACTCAATCTCTTAAGATTTTGAAAAATTTTAATACTGTTGGCCGTCTCCCGAAGTGATCTATTGTGACAAAATTTTTTCCTTTCAATCCCCAAAGAGTTTTGCCCCATGGAGCTTTTGCTTAACAAACATGACACATGACATTACTATAGCCTAATTTAAAAAATGTTGAAACATTAATCATAGAGGGCCTTATCCTTTTTCTCAAAATTTCTTCATTCATTTTGATAAAGTTTGAGCTTGGTTATTTTTAGCATTTGTATATGGCATGTGGTGGAGGAAACAAGGGAATAAGCTTCAAAGATGTCGTCTGTTGCCTTGTTATCATAGTCTCTGGAAGCATAGAAGAAAAGATCAAATGTAAGTTATTTTCTGTTTTTTGTTGTTGTCTATTTGATTCATGCAGCAACACCTTTTTTAGTTGGAACCTTCTTTCCCAATAGACTTGATCTGCTGCTAAGTAAATTAGAAAGGATGGTTAAATTTATTGCATTTACAATCATTCTTTATCAGCTTTTCAGCTCTCCTATAAAGTTAATGTTTTATCAAATAGCTTGTCATACAGTTTCCCTTATTGCTCCAAGGCCCAAGGGGGCCACCCTTGCTCCCCCCTGACCATTGAAAAGTCCAAAGCTTAATCCCTTATAGGTATGGATTTTTCTGCTTATCATAGTGGACCCCAGTGATTTTCCTTGATGTGATGCACATGCTGTCCTAACCCTTTCAAAACTCTAGTACTTTTCAATGTTTTGAATATTATTTGGGGTGTTACATTAAAGTTTGAAAAATAGGGCTCCATTATTGCAAAAACATTTTGTTGAAATTTTATTGATAACAACAACATGTTTGGATAGTTGTGTGAAAATAAAGTTCCACAGGTTCAGCTTAGTATAACCCATAATCCATAATCCATAAAAATGTCTGTGAGAAGGAAGTTCTTTTGACCAGAATCCTGTTTTTATATATGAGAATTTGACAGTTGAGTAGTGTGAGTATACCAATACGTATTCTATCATGCAGTACCTTATATGCTTGCACAAGGGATAAAGTCTTTACACTGTTTCTCCCTGAAGGGTGCAGTATGCTATATATATTTCAGGTATTGGGGACCTTCTGCCCAGCCGGAAGAGTACCCATTTGCATGATTAGGGTATAAGGAATGGAATTAAACTTTTGAGTTTACAACAAGAAACGGTACTAATATTCGAAATTTGATTTAAAAATTGGTAAATTTCTGAGTTTACAGATATCTCAATTTTCGTCACATCCAAGTATACATACTCACTTTTCGTTACTTTTTATCAGAATTGGTAGAAAATAAGGCATGTTTTTCAATCGTGAGTAGCATGTCACTGACCAATATCTTGTTGATTGCCCCTGCCGGGAGTTTTCCCTTGTTCTATACTATGGAGGTCCTGAGAGGCTTTAGAGTAACTTTTTCATCAAGGGAAAAATGTACAACATTTGCTTTTCAGCTTTGTAAATACCATTTCAACTTCAACTCCTATATTCAGTTTTTTTGTCCTTTTTCTTCGAGTAAACGAAAGTAACTGAACAACATAAACTATGAAAAAATATAAACCCAGGTGTAGAATGGATGGCTCCACGAGTGACCATAGACTATATTTAATCAGAGAATGGCTTGGAAGCAATAGCTGTAAGTTTATGTTAGCTGTAATGTATACCCTGACTGGGTACAGCCCCATACCTTGATGAGATCAGGGCATCAGCAAGCTGACTTGTTTTTTTTATGTTGCTATATCAAATATTCATTGCAAAGCTTTTAAATCTATTTCCAACGCTGTTATGGTAAAGGAACCATCTGTATCTGCTAGATCATCCGTGATTCCATATATTATTGATGTTGCAGCACATTGTTACGGCTTTTTGTTAGTGATTGTGTAGTTTTGTTGTGTTTAACGTTGCTCTGTCATTCTGGTTACCCAGTGGCTGTGCACAGCAGTGACTAATGTGTTTCTTCTGGTAAAGTTACTGACATTTTTCCTCTAAGGAAAAGTCACAAAAACCTCACAAAATGATCCTACTACAGAATAAACCGAACAGCTGGGCGTATCGTGAGCACTTTGGTCGGCATTCTGATTTCTAGTCGAAATCCTAGCAATAGGAATATTTTGATATTATACCTCGATCGATTTTTACTTGTAACGTATTCTACCAAGAAGAGATACCTTGACCTAAGTGGCAATTCATTCCTTTGAAATCTCGTACGCTTTTGCTATAAATCCTATTTTTTTCATTGAAATCCCCAGGAAATCCTTTTATTTTGATGGAAATTTCGTACGCTTGCTTGAAGAATTATTACTTCAAAGACCTTATAGACTTCTTGGACTCACTGTACACGTTCCCTTATTTAATTACACTTTTTAAAAATAACCCTAGCTGTTTTTAGCACAAGGTGCTTTTAGTACTACAAGCACGAATCCTTAAGGCCTGGCTTATCTAGGAGACATTTCGGTGACTCCAAGTTTATCCACCTCGAAACTTTGTAGCGCGCGACAAAATTTGTAGCAAGAGACACGCAAATTTTTCTCGGAAACAACAGAAGCATTTCTTGTCTCCGTGACATCGTGAAATGCAAATGACTCGGAAGACATTTTGTTCGCTTGTCACTCGCATGTTCATGTTTAGCCACCCTGGGAGACACCCCGAATACAGTGTCTCGCGCGACAAGTCTCCCAGTTTAGCCATAGCTTTACTGATTCCGGAATGTTTCTTTGCATGCTTTTTAAACTTTGTTGTCGAGCGAATTTAGTCCAGCTAAGTTGCTTTTAGAATTTTAGAATTAGAATTAGAAAGTACGATTTCGATTCGATAAATCAATCTGCGTTCCGTTCTTGAGGAAGAAAACTCTCATCTCACGTTAAGCTATGAGTGTCTTTACTTTTTTTAATCTGAATTTCATGTTTATATCTTAGTTGTGTTCAGTATGATATCAGTCGATGGAAATGCTGTTACGCGAGAAGATATGGAGAATTTCCTTACCGTCTGCGAGAATGGCACAATACCCAAGTCTGTGGTGGATACATTTGCGAAAGTAAGACATGATGTTTTCATGAAGACCCTATTAGAAACACTTCTATTCATCTTTGTGTCATCGCCATGATCATAATCATCATCGTCCAACCTCGTTCCCAGGGCTATTTTTAAAGAAATAGGATAGATCTTCTTGAATTCATGGCTCGCCTGAATAGCCCTAGGAACGAGGTTGATCATCGTCATTAGTTTTATTTTTCTTAATGCTTTATACCTACTTTATATACCTGTTTTATGCATACTCTTAGAAGTCCCTGAGTTTTTGCTTGCTCTCATATTTTAAGAAAAAGCTTCAAGAAGCTAGTAATGAGGTGATTTAAGTTAAGTTAAGAAACTTTCAGTAATAGGGCTCGTTTAAAGACTTTTGAGAACTTTGAGAACTTGAGAACTAAATGAGAATTTTTTTCTAAATTTAAGTCCGACAGACTGACGTACGATGTATTCCACAACTGGCTGCTTCAGAATGAGAGTTTTCAGAGGCAACAAAATGGCTGTTGGTTGAACAGAAAGGTGATAAGAGACTACGACTCTCAAGTGTTGATGATGCACCATCGTTTTATCAATCATTGGGGAAAATTACTAAACGTAAGTGCATTTTCTATCAGAAAGCTTATCGTAGATATACCATAGTTCTTAAGCATCTGTCTTTTGGGTATTGTTAGGGATGTGACAACAAGTTAAAAATACAGTAAGCGGGAAAACTGCAGCCATAGTGTTCTTATCATCGTTTGTTCGTTCAATACTCTGGAAAGCTCATATCTGTTAGTGTTGCTCAAAAGTTGGGAAAATAAGTAGTTAATGCCCTAACCCTTTAGCAGAAAAAATTGGCTTTTGGTGCATCGCCCGGTTTTGCCTGCGCAAAAATTCTATTCAGATCTCCGTCTAACTATGCCAGGGACAAAGAGAGAAAAATGAGCTGCTGAGATTGAGAAGACAGAGGGTCGGGAAGACCTGTAAATTTCTTTAACTTGTTGTTGCATTAAACAGTGCAAGAGAGGGCTCACTGAATGCTCACATAGCTTAAGGATGCATAGGATAGGTTGGTGGACTTGCAGCCAATTCCCTCTAGGAGAGACCCTAATTCCTTTCAAGGAAAAACCTTAATTACCCGATACAATATCCACCGTAAAACCTGTTTTTAACGGTATGTTAAGAAAAATACCGGACCAGAGCATTGTTCCAAGGTATTGCCCAAGCTAAAGCAAATATATTATCTCTAAGATGCTGGGATCTAACAACGATACTAATGTTCTCAAATATTTTGTTTTGAAGTGTGTCAGCAAGATCTTATTGAGCTGGAGAAACGTTATTGGCATCTGAAAAGTGCTTCTATCAGTGGAAAATTTGATCTCGATGTTTTCAACAGTCATCTGTCGCCTCATCTGCCTCAGCAATTTTGTCACGGTAAAGCTAGAGTTTCAGCTATATATTTCATTTCATTTCATGATTGAAAACTCGACAAAGAAGCATATGATTTTTGGGGATAAGTCAAGATTTTTCACATGAGTGCAGTCCCAAGTGATAAGGCAGAAACAGAGAAAATGGTACGGTCAAAACGTTAATTGACTGGAGGAAGGTCAATTAGAACAAAAGAAGGTCTGTTGCCACAAATAAAACATATCATTTTTCCTTGTCAACTGAAAATGGTTTGCAGTTAGATGTAGTTTTGTCTGGAGGAAGGTTGAAAAGTTTTCTTGACTTTGAGATTAGGTTGTAATGCACCAGCCAATAGTACCAGATTGGCCTTGGCAAGACAAGATTATTTCTTCCAAGAATTCATTGCCTTTACGGGAACCATGTGGCCTTTCGACATAGGTATGCCAAATTTGAAAAGCAGTTTAAAAGAATCACTGTCGCTAGAGTCCGGGGAGGTTTATGGGGTGCCTTAGAGGACTAACCTCTCTGGATTTAGTACTAGTCTTTCTGCAAATAAGAGAAGTTGATGATTAGTGATCGAATATGTTAAATAGGTAACAGTACAAAGACAAAGATACAATTAAAACTGCATAGAAATTCCTTATTTCTTGTTTCTTAATGATTACTGATGACGGGAATTCTTGTTAAAATGCACGTTTTGTTTTCTTCAGGATTTTTCCATGCTTTTGACGAGAATAAGGATGGTCACGTGGATTTCAAAGAAATGGTTCTTGGGATATATGCCTGCTGTAGAGGGACAACCAATGAACGGTTATCATGTATGTCATTGTTTTAATTCCCCCTTCATAGACTCAACACATGAGTCCTTACTTGCTTGTCTCGAAAAGTGCTCCCCGTCCCACAATTTATTTTTAAAAAGATTTTCCCCAAGATATTCTTATCCTTATCCACTCTTCTTCACGGGAAACTATAATTTGGAAAAGAATTGAAAATATAGATGTCAATTGAATAGTACTACATAAAATTAATGTTCTTCTCATTTTCCCTTCGAATTGTGTGTCCTTAAATTTTTTCGACTTCTACTACTGAAGATCCAATAATTTTTCCGACCCTCTCTCTACTATTACTTTTTTACTATTTTTCAAACTCCCCTGGACTATTGCAACCCCTCTACAAATAGAGACTAGAGAGTAGGCCAGTCTGACGGCTTATGCTTTAAACTTATTTACCGCTGAAAAACTCTTCAATCCTGGTCTTGTGCCTGTTTTATTATGAGTTTTCTCTGAGAAAAGGAAGTTCTCGTAAGGCAGTCCTTATACACCTTGGAAAAATACTTTGCAGTTATTAATTTCCAGCATAGATAATAGAAAGGATATCGTAACATGGAGTAAAGAGAACAAAGAACGCTATTTTTTCGAGGCCCCAGTTGCCAATCCAGTTCTCCCGTTTATTATCTATGTTTCCAAGGCAGTTTAGTCTCTATCCAAAGTTTTTTACAAAGTTAACGTAATTAACATAAATAAACATTGTCAACTATAAATAAAGAAGCTTTATTGGTGAATTTATGCCATTTATATGATGATGGAATGGCAAACGAAGATGTGGTCGACCTAGATCCTAGTGGATCAAGGAGATCAGTAGAAAAACTGGGATGGATCTAGCAGCCCTAACGTATTCATTGGACGAAAGAGGGAAATGAAGGGGTATTGTATGGAGGTCACTAGTTGTCGAACTCGACCTGGCTGCCATTTGTTTCGAAGATTTTGATTATGTGAAAAGTTTTGCCTTTTCTTCTAATATTATTAACCTCGTCTTTTAGTTTGCTTTAAAATATTCGACCAAGATCACGATGGTTCCTTTCTGAAAAAGAAATGCATATGATGATTGATGGACTAGTTCAGGTTTATCAATCTGCTCTTGGACAGGTAATGTGAAATAAAACATAAATTAGACGCACAAAATATTTGATAAAAATATTTTGTAACTGATATGAAGAGAATTGATTTTCTGTTGATGTGAAATCGATGAAAGCATGATATATAAACATCGTTCGTTCATCTTCAGGACAAAAAGCTGAACCAAGAGGAAATTTTTAGCAGAATTTGTGAATGCAAGGTACGTTAATTTTTTTATGTTATCAAAATTATTGTTATTTGTTTAGAATGTTGTGTTAACGAAAACCTTCAGGTTTTATGAACAAGATTCAAAGTACGAACACTTTGCATTGAAATTTTTAAAACTATCTCAAAAATAAACCCCCCTTTTATGCAAGATATTTTCAAGCTGAGGCACACAATAAGACCCACAAGAAATCCAAACAAGCTAATTCACCACAGACTTAATCAAGTCACTTTTGGTTCGAAAAGTCTCTTATCCCTAGGCCCACAAATTTGGAATGCTTTGCCCAAAGATCTAAAACTGATTGAAAATATCCAAATCTTTAAGAGGGTTATCAAACAGTGGGGAGGCCCGGAATGTACTTGTAACGTATGTAAAAATTTAAACAACTTGAGATCCTAATAGCTGATATCTTTCTTTAAAATAGAAATTTTGTATTATTTTGTATTATTTAGATATTCGATTTAGATTAGTTTCTGCAGAAGCTATTGATTATATTATCGAATTAAAAAAAGATGACAAACAAACAAACAAACAAATGACATAATCTACTTATCTGTACAGTATATTGCTTGAAGCTCCAAGTTGTTCAGTATGCGATTGTTAATCTTAGCCAAAAAATATTACTTATGAAAGTGATCTTTTACACCTTTTTTTTTTATAAGGAACCTTTGGTCTGAATTGAGGCTGGAGTTCCTTATTTTTTCAACAAAATGAGGCTGAAAGTTCCTTATACTGTTCCTTGTCGTGGGATATGTATGAATACTAATTTTACAGCAAATTCATAGAAGCTATTCTTCATTTCTAACTTTAAGTATAAATGGAGCCTTTTGGAGAAGAACGATAGGAAATATATTATACTTCTGTTCCTTTTTCGCACAAACCGTTTTGTTCTTTAAAAAAGAGTTTCTTAGTTTTTCATCCGAGCCTCGGCAGTTCCTTAAAGTTCCTTAATTTTTTGGGAATTTTCAGCCTCGAGTTCCTTATAAAGGTGTTCCTTATAAAAAAAAAACGTGTAGTTAGAAATGTTGATGTCAATATCCTTCAGAGAAAAAAAATTGTTTTAAAAAAGGAGAACCCCTATTTTACGGACAACTGTTAATCAAATGTAATGGTCGGTTGAAGAGAAGTGTCCGGATTTCTTTAAGGAAAATGACCATCAGAGCGAAAATATTTGTCCGTTCTTTGGAGATGTCCCTCGTACAGAGGTGTTGGTTAATTGAGGTTCCAAGCACGGAGAATTTAGCAAATCTGTTGTGTTGATTTAATACACCTTTTCAACTAAGGGCCTCGTTTTCAAAAAAATTTAAAATTGTGTCACAGAAGCATTTCGACGTCAGATTCGAATTCAGCACCTTCGTTTTACTGTTTGGGCAAATTTTTACGCTTCTAGTCCTTACGAGGTTGATTTTATAGCGATTAAAAGTTTGAAAAGTTATAAAGGATTTGACCGTGAAAATTGACGGGGGTGTAAAATTTCACCCCGAGCGATTTTTCACGGTCAAATACTTTACAGATTTTCAAACTTTCCGTCGCTATAAAATCAATATCGTAAGAACTAGAAGCTTACAAATTTGCGTCAACACTAAAATGAAGGTGGTCAATCTGAATCTGGGTTCAAAATTTTGGTACGAACAAATTTTCGTAAATTTTGAAAACGAGGCTCTTATAACTTAGAGGTATCGAGTTTTCGATGCTAAAATCGTATACAGCATCTAAAACTTAGTCTAGGTGCAAAGTTTCATTGTCCTTAGCGCTGGTACTATTGATTTTATGAGCGTTCAAAGTTCACGATTCTATAAGGGCTTTGACCGTGAAAAGTGATTGGGGTGAAACTTTTCACCCCAACTGGTCAAAACCCTTATAAAATCGTAGACTTTGAACGCTCATAAAATCAATAATTCAAGCGCTAAGATAGTAAGACTTAACACCTAGACTAAATTGTGGCTGTTTAATACGAATTTGGTATCGAAAAATCTATATCTCGAAGTTTTGAAACATTTCCATAATCGTGGCCGCTCGTCGAAAGGTCTATTTAAGTGTAACTAAGTTTTTTGGAAGATATTAAGCCAGGCCTATGTCGACATACGATACGATAGAACTAACGCCGATTAGTTGTAACTGCTAACTTATGTCAACATGTCAACAACTGTAGTCAGAACCTACAGGATACAGTTTATAATGGTCACAAGAGCGCTTATGTCAACTGTGACTGAGAGGAGTCAGTTGTCGTAGAAGCAGAACATACCCAACTTTCTGGAACTGTGCGCCAACTTATTGCCGTCAAAAAGCAGCTAGTTCTCAACCAGCTAATTGCCAAAGCGCTAACGTCGACAGGTCAGTTGCAAGAAATTAATCAGCAGTCGGCAACTAGTTCGGACTCTGTGCCATCGTTACATAAGCGTGGCTTTAGTTCTACGAACTGACAAATTAGTAAAGGAAAGTAAACAGAACAAAAGCATCAAATTAATTGTCAAGTTTCCATATTACCTACACCATATTTCCATATTACCAATTTTCTTCTTGTACGTAGCTTTTATAGTAAAATACATTCACTGCGAATGATCAATGCAAAAAGCATGGTTCAAGTCTGTTCAAGTATGCATTTATATTAACACAGGAATCAGAATCGATATGATTTTTCAGTTTTTAAGTTATCAACTGTATCAAACAGCAATTGTTGATAAATATTTGAACCTATGAGAACATGTTTTTATCTTTGTATTTTTAGTCGATGGATAGAGCGTGAAGAGCGAAAAGGGCTTTCACTTGGCAACCTGTATTACTTAGTTTCCTCAACGTGGTGGAACACTTGGATGGAATATGTTAACTACAAGGTAGATATTAAAGTTTTATACATAAAAGTCCTTAATGAACGTTTTCTTGGAAGCTTACGCGTTATTATCTATTTCAAGTTTTAATCTACCGTGCACTGAACGTTGTTCATCACTGAAAGTGGTTCATATGGTTGTATGTCTTTGGCAAATCTGGCTCATGAAGAATTTTTTTCTATGTAAGGTTGGTACGTGGCCTATGGTACCGAAACGCATGCAGTTAGGCTCATATCACATAAGCATAAGTTCGTATTTGGCCTTATATGAATATGAATAATTTCACCAGCCGCCCCATTCTCAAATGTCAGACGCGTTTTGCTCTTATTGGAGCTCATCAGTGACATGTGTGAGAATTTCGTTCCTCTTTACGTCCTCTTTCAGTAATAGTAAAGAAACTCTTAGCAGCCGCGCAGGATAGATATCGATTCTCATATGTCGTTACTGGATGTGCCTTCAAGTATACTTTTTGATAAGAAACTATTGTGTTTAAGGAACCCTGGCTCTAGACACCCCAATATCTAAGAAACTCGTAGACTTGCCTCAGGTCTTCTTGTCAATATCCTTCTCCTAAGGTCCACCATTTCTTTCTCAGTCTCCTTTGCTTTCACGAATGGTGGATTTTTAAACAAGGATATTGAGAAATATACTTGGGGCAAGTCTAAAAACTCGTCGCACGACATTGGATTAAGCGAAGATCCCAGTAGTTGAATTCCTTTTTTTCACTACTGGAAATCTTTTGTGTAACAGCCCATTTCCAGCTTATTGTAGAACATTACAACTCTTTTAGCTTTCTTACTAAATCTTATTTCTTAGTTGTTCAGCTGAAAATAATTTTGTGTTGTTTAGCTACTTTAATAGAATTTTCTTCGTTAAGTTAAGAAACGGAAACAGACTGTTGAGTGAAATATGTAGATTAACAAAAATGGCGCAATACTCGCCTGCTACTAGGTCCCGAACTAGATTTCTAATAAGGAAAGTATATAAACATTTCTGCTGAAATTGTGCAATAAGTAATCATTTGCATCATTTTCTTCCCTTGTCAGCCACGCTCATCTTGCCTTACACCAAGTACTGTAATTTCAAGCGCCTCCAGTACTTCAAATAGTGCATCATCTTGGTTAGAAATCGAAACTAATGGCATAATATTTAAAGAAAAAGAACAGTCTTTGAACAAAAGACTGAGCACGTCATCCATGACTTCGTCCAATAAGAGGACTGTTTCTGGGACACAGCAAATTCAAGTGGAATCGAATGATACAGTAAATGGAAAAGTCCCTAAACTGGTGACTGATACGGTACCAGGCCCCATTGATAATAGCCTGTTGATTGTACAAAACGACAACAAGAAGGTAGGTGGAAGTTTTGTTTTGAAATTGCGTTAAGGATGGCTAGGCCAAATGAGAGATAACATTTTAAATCCTAAATGTACTAATTTGTCATTTCTGTATCTTTTTTCAATTTTAGCAAGTGCAGAATCTTACTGGAGAGGGAGGAAAACTTAAACATAGCATTATTCGTGGTCGAGATTTTGAAATTTTACCAGAGCCTGTTTGGAAAGCATTATTTGCATGGTATGGTGGAAATGTGTCGCTGCCACGAACGGTAATGTTTTTTTATTCCTTTTCTTTCAATCTTGTTTCTCTTGTTCTGTACGGATCGCTGTAATATTTAAGCGGATGAGTTTGATTTAATTGCACTATAATAGTTGCAAACAGAATAATATTAATTTCAATATCAAAACAAATATTGAAACCATGTCATTGCCAATATCAACGCCAATACCAGTACCAATACCGGCACCAATACAAAAAACAAATACCAATGCCAAATGCATGTCAATATCAATACCAAATACTAATATCAATATTAATACCCATACCAATATTGATTCCAATACCAATACATATAAAAAATACCAAATACCAATACCAATATTAATGCCAATACGAATGTTAATTGCAATGCCAATACATATCAATAACAATACCAGGTACTTATAACAATAGCAATATAAATACCAATACCAATATTAATTCCAATACCAATAGCAATATTAATACCAATATCAATATTAATTCCAATACCAATACTTATACCAATACCAATACCAATACCAATATTAATGCCAATACCAATATTAATTGCAATACCAATACATATCAATAGCAATACCAGATACCAATACCAATAGCAATATTAATACCAATACCAATATTACTTCCAATACGAATACTAATACCAATACATGTCAATATCAATACAAATACCGATATCAATATCAATAATACTATCAATATCAACATTAATATCAATATCATTATCAATATCAAGATCAATATCCATATCAATATCAATGCCAATACCAATATCAATACAAATATCAATACCAATACCAATACCAATATCAATATCAATGTCTACACCAATATCAATGTATCGATATCGATATCATAATCGTTATCCATACACGAAGTACCTTCCAGAGACACAGAACAACTGATGAATAGCAATATCCTAAATTCAACTGAATATCGATATCCAGCTCTCATATGAAATTTATAAACATGAATATTAAATCTAGCTATTTCGATTAATTTCCAGGTGATAGTTGAAACAGAAAAAGACACTTCTCCTTCAGCTGAATTATACCCTGTACAACTGCATTTCTATCGACATGCTCCGTCGCAGAGGCATCCAATATTTTCACTCAGCTCTCTTGGCCTAAATCATCTTCCATTCCATTCGCAATCCAATTCATCCAATAATTATCAACAGCCTTCGTTACCTTCACCTCCGAAACGGTCGCTTTTGTATTATGGATCGTTTAGCAGAAGGAATACAGTGAAACAAGTAGGTCTTCGTTTAATTTAATCCCCTTTTAATCTGAATTCTCCGCTTTATTCTATTATATCTTGTTTGTATTTTTCATTAGTTGTTGTTTTTTATGGCACTTGGTATCCTATTTCGTGTCACTTGGCAACATTGTATTTAAGTACATTGCATTGTATTGCATTGCATTTGAATTGTGTTGTAGTGTATTCTGCTGTTTTGTTTTGTATTGTGTTGGATTTCATTCTGTTGTGTTGTGTTGTGTTGTATTGTATTGTATTGTGATGAATCCTATTGTATTTGCATTTGAATTGTGTTGTAGCGTATTTTACTGTTTTGTATTATATTGTGTTGAATTTCATTCTGTTGTATTGTATTGTATTGTATTGTATTGTATTGTATTGTATTGTGATGCCTTGTATTGCAGTGCATTGTTGGTTTTTGAAATTTGTTTTCATCACTCCTAGATCCTTGAATTTCTATGTTGTCGATTGAAGATCAGGTTTGAAGATATGAGACTTTGGAATTTTTCAGAGGTATGGCATATTCACCCTTTGAAAATAATAAGACTACTTAGAACTGGCATTGCAAACCCTTGAACAAGATTCATGAATTATAGAAATAAGAAGTTGCAATAAGAAATAGATTGCATTTCAGTATTTTCTATTTCAGAAAAACCACCCTGTTCTTTTCAATTCAATTCAATATTATTTGTATAATACATCAAAATTAATACAAGGTCTAAAAAAGTATGTATTTTACGCGACCCAAGAAAAGCGAGGCTTATCTAGCTTGGACCGCAACTAAAAGATAAAAGGGAAATTAACATAATATTTAACTAATATAAAGCGAATTCTGAAGGTCGAACAATGTGTTTGACGTGACCAAGCGTTCAAAAATTGCTTGATAAGCAAACTGAAAATGTTGGACAAACAATGTTTGATCGTTTTGTTAAGGCCTAAGATGTCCCTATATAGTTGTTACTGCTTTTCTCCACTAGATAGTAGGTTCAGCACAGTCTTAACAGGTCAAACTTGACCTCAAAGGTTTATTTGTATATCTTACTTTAAACGAGAAACGTATATGATAAGCTGTAATTCGAATCAACTGATTTTTTTCAGTAAGAAATCGAGATATGAGCTGGCCTGAGGAGATGAATTCACTAGTTGCTACAAAGAATTTTAGAGAACGTTCAAATACAGGTTAGTAACTCTAAAACTTCACTTCAAGTAGAGCATCATCCCCTTAAGAAATACGTAATTACAAGCTTTTAATGAAAAAAATAAAGTTGCTTATTTGGAAATATGACTTGGAATTAATGATAGACAATCTAATAATATATATACATAATAAAGTTGCGTTCCATTTTTAATATATTTTGATTGAAGCTATGAGTAATCAATTATTATGAATTGAAGTTTTCATACTTTTCTTGAAGGGTTGCTCGATAAAGGTGCAACAGGCTTGCATAATCTTGGCAATACTTGTTTCATGAACTCGGCAGTGCAGTGCATCAGTAATACCTACCCACTGACAATGTACTTTCTCAGCAAAATGCATCTATTCGAATTAAACAGGTAACATAAATCGTTTTTTGGTTTAATCATTTTCTTTATTGGATCGGTCCAGAACGCTCAGATATTGTTGGTCAAATATGTTTAGGCGTCTGGCCACGTCGCAAACATTGCTCGTCAAAGAATTTCCTTGAAACAAGCAGAATATGTTTAAATCTTTTCGAAAAGATTTCTAAACAAATTCTCCTTGTAAAGCGATGTTTTGCGATCTGGCAAAAGGTCAAACATTGCTTTTAAAGCAAATCTCAAATGCTTGACAAACATTGTTTATCGTTTTGCAAGGGCCTCGGGTAGGCACCTAAATAAATGTGACTATATAGCAACTAATGAAAAGGAGAAAGAAACATAACTGGTTTTTTATGTATTTATTTATTTATTGAAAAGCGTCTTGTTTGAAACGGCAAGGTTGATTCACATGAAACTGCTTATTTTACCGGCTTGTTAGTGTACAAGTTACAAGTTCCTTATATCTTTCGCCATTTCAACTAGGACGAATCCACTTGGAATGAAAGGAATGTTGGCGAAACGATATGGTGATCTTATTTACGACTTATGGAATGGAATGTACCGAAGTATCGCACCAGTTAAACTAAGAGTAAGCAAATTATCTTATTACCATAAGCAGTCTTATTGAGACTTATGTAAGGATGTCTTGATTCTATGTACGTCTTCTATCACCCCATAGCCTCATTGGAGTCGTAGGCACCATTCTAGTCAAAACGATCTTGTTTTTTTGCATTATTGTGAGCCATTAACATTCCTCAGACCATTCTCTGATGTTGACCACCAAGGCTGTTCTTCTTCTTCCTCTCTTGTTTTTCCCGGTTATCTCAGCCTCGATTGACGCCATAACTATACTTTCTTGGATCCTTTTCCAACGAATATACTTTGTCATCTTTCTCCTTTTATCTCACTGATTATATGCTATCATCTTCTTCCTTGGCTCCAATCCTTTCTCGGATCCATATATTTGTTTTTCTCTCCTTTCAAATTTTCCTCAAATCTCCCTATGCACACTCGCATCTTAAAGTTTAAGTACTAATCCCATGCACACTCGCACCTTAAAGTCTAAGTACTAATGTGCTTAAATACCCACCGTTAACATTGATTAATATTTTCTACTTTAGTGGACGATTGGCAAATATGCACCAAGATTCAATGGATTTTTACAACACGATGCTCAGGTATTCAATCTAAACCTCTATCATTTTGTTTTTATAATGCATTTAGAGTAAAACCCTGCACGTTAGAACCTTAGTTAATTAAGAGCCTACACCAGAAATTATCTATTCTTTACCCAGTTAATAAGAATCATATCAGTCTGATATCTAAAAAAGTCCTTAAAAAGTGTTTAAAGCAATTGCCAGAAAAACAAAGAATGGTTCAAGGTTTAGCAGCTTAAGCAAACCCTTCTGACTGATAAGTTCTAGAGTCCCATGAAATGGGTTAAATCACACACATTTCAGTGAGGATCACACACATCCATAATCTTTTTTATTAACCTGTACATTATGGCATATATCTCATTAGCTAAATAAGAATCTAAACAAGCTACGTTTAAAACTTGGTTCTTATGTGCGGATTTTACTGTAATACGTTTTCTTACTTGAATGATTCCATAAACTGCAGCCTTTCGAGATCTCATTTCAGAAAATTTCACGTATTTTTATACTATGAGGTTGAGTACCTTGATAAAATATCTATTGTATTCAATTCGATCGTTACCTGTACAAATGAACTGACCATTCTTCTGAACATCGTCTTAACTTGTAGTTCAGTGAAATGTAGAGTCAATTTCCCCATAATTCCCTCCCTGTTTTTTCCATTGTTGCTTTGATATCCTTGTTTTTTTTTAATTTTTCAGGAATTGCTTGCATTTCTACTTGATGGCCTCCATGAGGATTTAAACAGGTGAGACTATAAGATATCTAGTTTGATCCTAGAAACTCTGTTCGAAACTAAGTAACTGCAAGAAAATCTTTTCTCCTGTTCGTCTCAGCGATGACTTCCAGTTTTCTTCACGAAAGCTTCGGGAACGAAGGATTTACCTAGTCGAGATCTGACTTTATTGACCTGGAAATTTGTGTTCCTTCTAAATTATTTCTCTCTGTTCCATAGAGTGCATGATAAACCATACGTCGAGCTGAAAGATAGCGCAGGTAGACCGGATAAACAAGTTTCCCAAGAGGCCTGGGAAAATCATCGAAAAAGGAATCAGTCAATAATTGTTGACCTTTTTCAAGGACAGGTTTGTTGGCATTATACACTTGTTTTCAAAGATCTAAATGTTGGTGTTGTTTAGCATTATACACTTTGTTTTCAATGATCCACGAAATATATGATATCTGCACCTAACGTAGACTTGAGTACAAAGGTAGCTAGTCGCTCAAATGCTTTATTCATGTAGATAAAAACAAATCATTGATAGCCTTCAAGAGTAGAGTTTTCTAGCAGTAGGATTCTGAAGTTCTTTTGGCATTCTGCAGTTCTTTTTTACTTGAAGCAGGACTACTCGAACATTGTAGATCATATTTTCCCTTTTGCTCTTTTTGTTTGATCGTAACTTTGACTATACCCGATATACTTAGACCAATGCTTCATACCTGATATCCTAGATCAGTGCTTGTCTTACAAAGTCATCTTGATGTTTTGGGCTGTAATTTAGTGGTTTTGCTTTACTTTTTAGCTGAAGTCTCAAGTCCGATGTTTGTCTTGTGGCAACTGCAGTGTTCGATTCGATCCGTATACATTTCTGTCACTTCCAATACCAATGGAAAATTCACTTCATCTCGAAATCGTCTGTTAGTACCCTAACCATTGCAAACCAGACTGAGATCTGTCTTTCTTACATATACTTTGCTAAAAATTCGTGCTTATAATTTACTAAGACTTTCAAGGTAGCAACTTTGTCCCACTCTAAGGGTGTTATTGATTGTAGATTCTAAACCTACCAAATTGGATTACGTTTCATATCGAAGCATTAAGCCCTGGCCAAACGATCAAACATTGTTTGTCAAACATTTGAGATTTGTTTGTGAAACACAAGGTTTTGTCGTTTGGCCACATCACTAAACATTGCTTGTCAAACATTTTTTGCTTGATACAAGCATATAATTTTTTTAAGTCTTTCAAAAACATTGCTGAAGGAATTCTGCTTGTCAAGCAATGCTTTGCGACCAAACGGTCAGACCTTGCTTGTAAAAACAAAATCTCAAATGTTTGACCAACAATGTTTAATCATTTGGCCAGGGCCTTAAATTCAATAGTATTTGGGTAACGTAAAAGTATTACAATTCATTTCATTACTTTATTACGTAACGTTTTTCAGTTTGGGCTTCAGTGGTTTACCTAGTCTACCTTCATATGTGACCGGAAACATATTTTAACCGTGTATTTACAGCTAAATGCTGGCAAATTTCTCGATGTTGCTGTTAAGCTCTCTGTTTTTTTTTTCAGTATTCACTATGAATGGTGCAACTCCCATCAAGTGTTGGGGCGTATTTTTTGATCACATTCTGTTTTCAGCAGACGCCTTCTCTTTTCGGTAGATGTCGAAACGTATTGGTGGTACCGTCTTCTGAAAACTGCAGGTTTCCCGGTCCTCCAAAACCTCCTGCTTCGAAGCTGGAAGGTTTCGCAAACATTGCAAGGAATCTCGTTTTGACGTTTCTTCGGCACCCCTTAATAACGGCACCCCTTTATCACCCTTTAATCACCCCTTAATCACCCCTCAATAACGGCGCATGCTCAAACAAATTGCACACAAGCGTGGCAACCAAGGAGACAGTAGCCTTGTTGCGTCAGCCTACGAATTTCGGAAACCGTGTTTGTTTGGTACCGGAAACTTTTTCCTGCCAAATCTACCGTCTTCGGGATTCGGAAAGTCTGCTGAAAAGAGAAGGCTACCAAATGGAGCTCTAGTCGCCTATGAAGTCCGACAGCAACCCGAGTTTCTTCGGACACCAGTACAGTCGCCTTCAGTGCAGAGATCCGTATCATCCACTGCGACGCCAGCTACGACCAGCAACCATCTATCCAGTCGGCTGTCCGAGCCTGCAGTTCTAGGTGGATCGACCAGTCTCGCCAATACATCGATAAAACAAAACAGGTCTCCGAAGAGGTCTCGTCATATTTTACCATTTCGCCGAACAGAGAAACGAGTGAACGGAGTCGTACCGACGCAGACGGAATGCCTTGGAACGAAACCGATGAACGGGGATGCAACGAATGGATTTTCACGGAGCCCAAGTGCGGAATTATCTACTGAATGTTTGTGCGATATGGCTACTGGCTCAAATCAAGGATTTGTCGTGGCTATGCACAGGAAAATTGTAAGAAATCGATGATTTAAACCAATACTTTTTTAGTATTTATTACGAAAATTTAGGCCAGCTGTTTTCAGGTGTGGTCTTCAACTAAGGCCCCGGTTATACCAAAGTAACTGGATTGGCTTATTTCTGATCCAGAGATAATTTTGGCTCGCAAACGCCTCCCATTTACACCAGATCTCTTGGATCCGTATCTTTTTCTTGCTGTGTTTAGAGCCAGTTCTGGTTCTGTTAAGAAGCAAAGCAATCACGTCTCTGGCTGTCTAGACCCCGTGTAAACGCTTTGAATCAGATAAAACTAGTACGGATACGAAACTTGAATACTTGAAGTAAATGAATAAGCCTAGAAGAACACATCATTTTTCGGAGAGGAATAGAATTTTTTGCCTTAGCCCCCCCCCCCCGAAAAAAGATAAAGTCGTTGAGTATTTTTGGATCTGACCGGAGTTCTTCTCGTGTAAACGCATTTGCGAAGAGATGCAACTGGCTCTGGAGCCAACCATAACCGCTCCAGTTTCTCTCGTGTAAGCAGGGTTCAAATTGATTACTTCGAACACACTTTTGAGGTTAGGCCGAAATGGTTAATATTTTTATGGTAGCAACGAAATTGAATGCTTTCAGGCCATAGGATCCTGATACATACGTGAAGGTTGTGGGTGGTTTCTTCTTTCGATGGCCGTGAAATAATGTGCTAATAATATAATTTTTGAATTGTACAGAACTCCCGAGTAGCAATAAACAGCGGAAACATCGCAGTGCTTACTAGTTCCCGAATTTATCCTTCTCGATGCAAGTGGTAGTGTTATAATTCCCCGAGTTCTTTTCTTCTAGATACAAATGGACGCTTATTATCTTTCGTGGCAAAAATTCCGACCATCTTTATTTGGTATTCCCATAATCATCAGTTGTCAAAGAGCAACAAAGAAAAGGGAAATTTACGAAGATGTTTGGAGGCAAATCGCTCGATTCGCATCAAATCATAATTCAGAAACAAATAAGGACAATAATGGCAGGTAAGCATCCAGTTCAATGTGAATTTTGAAGAAGTGTCACTTGTTCATTTCTGTGCCTATGATGCCGTCGACTTTCTGATACCATCAAATTTGCGATGCCTTCAGATTTGTGATGCCGTCATATTTTTTATGCCATCAGCTTTGTGATGCCATCAGCTTTGTGATGCCATTAGCTTTGTGATGCCATCAGCTTTGTGATGCCATCAAAATTGTAATGCCATCAGATTTGTGATGCCGTCAGATTTTTTATGCCATCAGCTTTGTGATGCCATCAGCTTTGTGATGCCATTAGCTTTGTGATGCCATCAGCTTTGTCATGCCATCCGATTTTTGATACAATCAGCTTTGTGATGGCATCAGATCAAGAATACCTTGAGTTTTGCTGAGCCTCAATTTTCTTCAAAATTTTCGTTTTGAGTCAGGGTAAATGTAGCATTACTTTATCCACTTCTGATATCCAAGGGACTGGTGTACTCAATTGTTTCTTAATCATGACACTTTTTCAACTTTTTCCCTTGATAGAAAATACCCATTCGAGCTGAAAATGGTTCGCAATGATGGTCACTTCTGTGCGTGTTGTCCATGGTACAGGTAATGTTTTTCAATTTGTTAAAAATTAATTTGTTGTTTTATTTATTTATATATTTTATTCATATATTCATTTTTAATGGCGAACACAAGGATAGAATTTTCCACAGGTGGGATACCACAACAGATGGGATTCGAACCTGGACTGCATGACTAGAGAGCCAACGACGTTTCCACTGAGCTATAGAGATCAGTGAAATCGCCGAGTAACTCTCCAAGTCACCCAAAGGTTCTCCCCACGTTTGATTTGATTATTAAAGATATGTTTTCTATCTACATGACCGTTTGCTTTGCTACCTTCAGATTCTGTCGTGGCTGTTTACTCCAGTGTGATGATACAGATTTCGATGATATTACTTCACATCTCGCCATCGACTGGGATGCAACTACACTGCATTTGAATTATCAACAGGGCCAAGAGAGGGTTAGTTTGATTTGTATTGTTATTTCTTTTCATATTTAAACATCGTGAGGCTTGTAGACTGGAATTCCCACCAAATGTGAAGTTAAGGTACACTTGATTTTTGCATAGACATCAGAACAAAGAGACCCGCGAGGTACTTAATACAATTTGGGTACAGGTATGTGCCGCCCATATGGGTGGGTTTTGGGCACTGAAATTCTCTAAAATGGTTATAATTTAACCAGATCCCCATTTAAGAGGGTGAAGAATTAAGGTAACTGAAAAGTTCACAATTGCGTCGAAGATGTTCTTAGTACAATTTCAAGTGATAATAAAGGCCTGGCAGTCTTGTCTACATTATAAGTGGGCGGGTTTGTAGAATCTGGGTGGCACATTCCAGCCCATCCATAAGTCATGTAACCCTGGACTAAGAGAGCACAAAGGGCTGATGTTCTCCCAAGATTTTAGCAGAATTTAATATGGCTATTTTTCTTTTACAAACTTTCTTTTTCCTCAGCGTTCATTTGTTTTAAATGCCCTATAACTTCCGTGCCCTTCAAATTTTGCAATGCTTCTATTCCCCGGAAATTTTATGTGGCTGTTCACGGCTTATTGGCGTTTAGAATTATTGAAATTAAAACTTGCAAATTTTTTTCAGAACCATATTGATCACCCGAGTTTGCAAGAAAGCTTGCGACTTTTACGAGAGCCCATCAGCATCGATCAATGTTTGAAAGACTTCACAAAGGAAGAAGAACTAGGAGAAGAAGAAACGTGGTATGTATACTGCCTTCTTGCTGGTGGAGGGGGGATACTTCAATATGTAGTCATACCTGACCTGCCTCTCATATGGATGGGTTTTTTCAACTGAAGTCCCCTATTCATGGTTATTTTCCTATGGGATATTTTCCTTGCTTGATTCTGATAAATGGGTTGACATTTTTTAGATTTTCTTACCAATTGGTACCATTGTTATTTACCGTAAAACAATTGAAAACCTGTTTTGTTTGTATTTCGCTTCCGAAATGATGACTTCGACTTCGGGTTAAAGAAAATCATATCATAGAAATTGGTCCTTTGTCAAAGTCCATATCCAGGTCTAATAATGGTCACATTGAAGTACCCCCCGGATAATATTTTGAATTTACATCAAATAGTCAACATAAAGTAGAAAATTCGCTGCATTTTGTAGAGATATTGACTCGGTAGGTAAGAGTAAGGGTCATAGTTAGTTGGAGATTATGTTAACATTCAAGGTATTACTAGAGTAAGGTTGTCGGCAGTTACTATTTTTTCAGTTACTTTGATTGTAGCTATACATTTAATCAGTGCGTTGTAATGTCTTATTTCATTGAAGCATTTTTCTCCTCTTGAAAAAAAAAAAAATATTTTGACTTATTTTTAAGGTATTGTTCTGAATGCCAAAAACATCAGAAAATTGCAAAGAAATTCAGCTTATGGTCTTTACCTCCAATACTGGTAAGATTGATAATTTCTATGTTTATAGCAGTCTTTAAACTTAGGGCGTATTTTTTTGGTCACATTCTGTTTTCAGCAGACGCGTGGTCTCTGTGGCGCAGTGGTTAGCGTGCTGGGCTCACAACGAGAATGTTGTGGGTTCGAGCCACGGTCTTTCCACTTGTGGTTGCAGAGATAACAACCTTGGGCAAGTTGTTAACACAAATGTGCCTCTCTCTACCCAGGTGTATAAATGGGTACCTGGTCGGTAGTTATGAGCGCCGTGTGTGGCTGCACCCTGCTATATGCTATATGCATCCAGACCAGGGTAAAGTGTAAAGTCGACTGAGTAGCTCTAGGCTAGTAGTAGACTCAAAAACGGCAACTTTGCGAAATTCATGCTCCCATACAGTTATAAGCGACGGCGACGATGAAGACACAGTTGGTTCTTCAAGTAGCTGTTGCTGTTAAGGCCTGGCTACACTAGGAGACATGTCGTTTCCGACATTGTCACGCCTGACATGTCCCCTTGATGTCTCCCAGTTTAGCCACCTGAGAAACTTTGTAGTGCGCAACAAAATTTGTAGCTAGAGACACGCAAATGTTTTTGGGAGACAACAGAAACATTCCTTGTCTCTGTCACTCGGTTGACATGTTGCTCGCTTGTCACTCGCATGTTTGGCCACCCTGGGAGTCATTCCGAATACAATGTCGCCCGCGACAAGTCTCCTAGTTTAGCCAAAGCTTATAGCATAACGATGATATATGAACATGTTTTTAAAGCATGCCCCCGTCGGTGACGACGACCAAAAACCGTGTTACCATATCATTATAAACGACCCCATAGCAATGACGTGGACGCGCTCTCATCGTCCTCGTCGATATGGAAAATGTTAGATCACAGGAGGCCCAGGAGGGGGAATATTAATGAAAGATAAGAATACCAGCGTGTATTTTTGTTGTTACTCTTCTTTACTCGATCTTTTATTGAATTGAATACTTTTCGAATATGCTGCTCGAATTTCTCAGTTGACTGTTTGTGTTTATATATAAAAATACAGAGATAACAACCTTGGACAATTTGTTACACAAATGTGCCTCTCTCTACCCTGGTGTATAAATGGGTACCTGGTCAGTAGTTATGGCGCCGTGTTTGGCTGCATCCTGCTATATGCTAATGCATCCAGACCAGGGGTAAAGTGTAAAGTCGACTGAGTAGCCCTAGGCTAGTAGTAGACTCAAAACGGCAACTTTAGAACAATCAAGAATTAGGAAGCCGGTTCCATTCATTTGCAGTCAAAACTCAAATAAATTTATATTAGGCATCAAATGTTTCCTTTAGTAGTAGTTTCCAGCTTTGGTCACATACAAGTGTCTTTTTGTAATAGTCGTGGCAGTTAATATGCAGTTAAAATTGAGGAACAACCAAGGAACTTTTGGTTACAATTCAATCAAAAGCCCATCAAAAGAGGTAGACTTGTTACATTCGTCGTAGTCTACGCTCCTCCACACTACACCATCCCGCTCCAACTACAGCTGTATGTTGTTGTAGTTGTTAGAAGCTGTTTCCGAAAGAGTGGGAGGAAGGTAATAAGTCTACAAAAGAGGTCCAAAAATAAGGAACTTTTTGAACTACATTTTGAGCCGGGCTCTTCAAAAAAAAAAACCTGTATAGCTATAGCTTTACACTGCTACTTATGCTTATTTTCTGAACTGTCTTGTGTATTTTTCCACAGAGTGATTCAGAAGTATCATCACCGTTACGAAACAGAAAAACAGACACGAATACAACGTTAATTGATGGAAAAGGAAATTCAAATTCTCATGTCAATCGATTATCACTTGACTTTGATGATCTCGAACATTTTCTTGAAAATGATGAATGTTGTGATTCCAGGGGAGAATCTTTCTCGTATCGACTGTATGCAATTTCGGTAAGTTTGTTTGCAAATTGAATTTTTTTCTCTATCAGGTCACATCTCTTTGCAAAGAATATTCGGTGCTTCCATTGATTTATCCGTGAATAAATGCCAACTTGAGGCGAGGGAAGCAAAGTATTCCAAAATAATAGCCCGTATCGTATCGGCAAGGATCGGAAAATTGGTGCAGTGTCAAAAACTGCGGCAACCTTTCATCTTAAAAATCATGGTATCATGATGTCATGTCATTACATTCCCATGGTCCTTAGACCGTTGGGGCATTTATATGACTGAAGGGTTTTCCTCCATTTCTTTCAATCAATGGCTTCTCTGAGACAATTCACGATAGTCTTTCCAGTCCACTCTGCTATGTTGGTTAACCAAGATGCCTTTGGTCTACCTCGAGTACGTTTCCCTCTCACCTGACCATGCACGATTGTGTATACTATACGCGTTAAATATATTTCTGATGAGTCCGCACATGGCCAAACAGTCAAATTCTTGAACGGCAGTTTTTGTTGCAGTGCTCACAAATAAATGCATCATCGTTCACATCTACGTTTGTCAGTGGCTGCTTTCTTCTTCTCTTGCTCTCCTCCTTTCTCTGTATAATGGCTGGTTCATATCTCCTCGCAGCGACCTTGAAATTTTCAATAGTATTGTTATATGGCATGCATTTTAGAAAATTGTGTGATAGTGTCACTGCATTCTTATGGAATTTTTATCAGTTTGACGCAAAAGACGACATTTTTTAACTTTAAAGACGCATGTTTCGACCATACTATGATCATCACCAGTTTTAATTTACAGAATTACGTTGAGAATTTATATTAATTAAGCACAAAGCGGTAGAAAACGGAGGCAGATTACAACTAATAATAGTAAACCAACTGGGGTTGAAATTTTATCAGTTCTTTCTTAAACTGTGTATTTATATGTATATCAGTGCTATATACTTTTGTATTTTTACAGTGTCATTCAGGGATGTTGAGTGGAGGTCACTATGTCTGCTACGCAAGAAATCCAAATGGAAAATGGTATATTTACAATGATAGCAGCTGTAAGGTAATTTGATATTAATAATAAAATGTTTTCTTTGATCTGTTTCTCTGGAACTTGGGTCCTTGCCAAACGACTAAACATTGTTTGTCAAGCATTTGAAATTTATTTGTCGAACACAATGTTTGACCGTTTGGCCGCATCACAAAACATTGCTCATCAAACATTTTTTTGCTTACGGCAAGCAGAAAATGTTTTTGAAGCAGAAAATGTTTTTGAAGTCTTTCAAAATCATTGCTGAATAGATTCTAAATAATGAAATCAATATATTATGGTCCTTTCTTGCCTTTCATCTATTCTACAATTCTACAATATTTATCAGACAACTTTAAAGCTATTATAAAAATAATTGTTGTCGCTGAGGGCACATCTTGCCCCTCTTTGCCCCCCCCCCCTTGGATGAAGGCAGGAGGGGCGGTTGCCCCTTGCACCCCCATTGCAGGCGTCCTTGGGAATATCGTTCCATATCTGCGAATTTCGGCAGATTTCGAATTACTAATGAATAATCCCTGTTCAATAAGCCCCAAACATTTATCATCTTGCTCTTGCAATTGCTGATCCCTGTTTTGTATTCTCTTTAGGAAGTCGAGCCAAGCGTAGTTGAAAATGAATCGCCCTACATGTTATTTTACGAAAGAGAAGGTATCAATATATCAGATTATTTACCAGATGTTGGAGATAATAACCTGGATATTTCATCAGACGATGAAGAATTCGAAACAGATGTTAAGAAATACTGCGTCATTCAATAATGAGCCACTTTGGTGCGTTTTAAAATGTTTTCATAAGACCCAGGAGGGTAACTGAATCGAAACGGGAATTATTCTTGTTCCAAAAGCATGGTTTCCATAAGACCCAGAAGGGAACTCAGTGACTTAAATGACGGGAATGATCATGTTCCTAAAGCCTGGTTTTCTTTTATATTCAGGGGGGAACCCATTGACTTTTATGACGGAGGTGATTATGTGCATATTTGGAGTCTGAAATTTTGGGTATACGAAAATATTTGGGGTCTGATATTTTGAAGACTAAAAAAATATTTCGGGACTAAAATTAACGGCAGGCTAACATATTTTGGGCCTGACATTTTGACTACTACAAAATATTTGTTTGATGTTTTGAATAAGGGGTCTTTGAGAATTCGGACAACATATTTGGGGCTTTGAAGAATTTGGTCGATAGCTATATTTAGGAGTCTGTGAAAATGGCCTGAGATTATACCTGTCTTAAAGTCAACGAGTCTCCTTGGGCCGTAAGGTTGTAACGATGGTGTGGATGTCGCATGATTGTATCACACAGTATCACACACTTTTTCATTAATGTTCCTTAGCAATCCTGAACCAGCACTGGCAGTTTCTTAACTGCTTATCGAATCCAGTGTAAAGTTTCTTATAAAATGTTGACAGATTGATGATCCCACGATATTATTTGGAATCTCATGATCATGCGACAAACACGTGATCGCCACGACCTTATCGAAACCAGGCTTGAAGGAATTACTAGAAATTTCCACGCTTAAGGCGACCCCGTTTGTCCTGTTTAGTAGCCATACCTATGGCCCATACCTATGGACGATGATTTCCCAGATTTCTGGACACTCTTTTGTAATCACAGTTCATCCTTCAATGCAGTGTTCATTCCTATGTATTTTAGTTTAGTACACAATTGATCTGTCAATGAAATCCTGTCTTTCTCCTCTTATAAAAATTTTTAATTTTTAACAAATTCATTTAGAATTAGCCCAGCCTGGTATCATACTTAGCCGTGCTTCTGAAATCTGCGAGCAATGCCAACTGAGAAGTGTGCCGTGTGGAAAAAGATTTTTGAAATTCTAAGTGTAATTTCCGGTAGGAAATTCGGACCCTACATATATAGAACCCTATACAGTAACTGAAATCTAGGATTGCATTTTTCGATCTGAAAAAGGTGCACTGTGATTGCTTTTTCAATGTGACAAATTTGCACTTTAATTGACTCTTCGTGCTCTAAATTTCCTTAAAAGAACAACTTCTTGAGCTAAGAAAGCGGTTCATCAAAGGTGTGGCATGACTATGGTAGCAGATTCTCAGTGGCAACTTGGCATCAGAGAGAGCCCGTTTTCCCAACTTTTTAGGACCATCTCCTGCTACTTTGACTAAGCTATTTCATTATAGAATACAGACTTTTGAATTAACTGAAGAAGTTTCTGCAAAAATCAAGTTGATAACTGCTCAGAAAGTGCATGTGATCACTAAGTGAAACGAATGGATTTTTATCGATTTTAGCAGATTGATAGGTGTGTGTATGTGTGAGATTCTAAGAGAATAATTCGTCTCAATTCGTCCGGTCCTTGCTGTCCTGTTGCCCCACGTGTCTTCTCTTTGCTGTATCTCTTTGTGAGTGAATAAGATACCCTAGAAGAAGATTACCTGGTAGAGATGATAGGCTAAGAGAGCATCCCAAATTTCAGTTGATTAGTAAAATGTTCTTCACATACATTATATGTAGGAGATAGGTACACGTTTTGAATATCTATTACATACATGTTCAATGATACAGCTTATAAAGCTTTTCTTTAATTTAATGTACAATTCACACGAATGTTGCTTTGGATTTATTATTGAATACTGTAATAACTAATATGTTGAATAATACAAATACCAAACAGAGTATCAAAATTATTGATGATGTATGCGTGTGAGTAAATTTTGTACTAGAATGACCTCAAACAGGATGCCCATACTTTTTGAGCAGGAGCTTCTCTTTGAAGAGAAAACGGTTACATCTCGTCAGAGGCGCAACCGAGAAATTCTGTAGCAGTTCCAGGGATCCCATTACCTTGTTCCTCGTAATACAGTTGAACCTCAATAAGTCGACCTCCCAAGGGAAGTAGAAACTTGCTCGACCTAGTGAGGTTTCGACTTATCGAGGTTAAAACCCTACACTAATCAAAAGCAAGAGAGACGGAAAGAAGTTCGGGATAGCGAGAGTTGGACTTAAGCGGTACTGTAGTCGAGTTATCGAGGTTCGATTGTATAATCACTCACACAGTCTTAATAGTTTTTCTGTCCACACAAGATTTGAAAAAGTAGATGTTTGAAGATCATGCTGTACACGCTTTTCGGTGCATGTAGCCTTGACATTGGGCCATTCTTAATTGCTTTGGGATCTTGCCTCGTGGTCGTTTCCCTTTTTTTTTTTGTAAAATCAGACTACCCCAAGAATACCCTTTTGGGACTTTGCCTGCTGAGAAGTCTTAAGCCGTTGCTAAACTAGGAAACATGTTGCGCGAGACATTGTATTCGGCGTGTCTCCCAGGGTGGCTAAACATTTGAGTGACAAGTAAGCAACATGTCCACCAACTCGCAGAGACAAGAAATGTTTCTGTGGTCTCCCAGAAACTAAACATTTGCATGTCTCTCGCTAGAAATTTCGTCGCGCGCTAAAATGTTTCGGAGGTGTCTAAACTGGGAGACATCGAGGGGACATGTAGCTTGTGACAATGTTTAGCCAGGCCTTTCATTTCTTGTCGTGCCTCCGTCTCTTGTTCTACTGCTAATTCTCTAAATAATTTGAGCAGTTGTATTTTATCAAATTAAGATGCAGAATTTGTAAGAATCAATATTGAAGAAGTTTACGAAACGAAAAATTTATTATTCTTTTTTCAAGTCTTTTTTTTCCAAATACTTATTATCGGTGCATGCTAAATATGCAACGACTAGAATTGTAAAATTTTACTAGTGGAGACCATTCACGGATGTTGCGTACATCTCGCAATTTTTCGCATAAGCGCCAATGACTTTATTTCGATAAAGCGCGTTCCCTTTTATTAAGTGCGCCCCCGAATTAATCCACCCTGTCATTTAAGGCCTGGCTAAACTAGGAGACAACATGTCGCGCTTGACATGTCTCCTCGATGTCTCCCAGTTTAGCCACCTCAGAAACTTTGTAGAGCGCGACAAAATTTGTAGCGCGAGACGCGTAAATGTTTTTGGGACACACAAGAAAATGTCTTGTCTCCGCGACTAAGGTGATATGTTGCTCGCACGTTTACCTTCCCTGTGAGACACGCCGATTACAATGTCGCGCGCGACATGTCTTCTTGTTTTTGCCACAGCTTTAAGCTATGGCTAAACTAGGAGACTTGTCGCGCGCGACACTGTATTCGGCATGTCTCCTAGGGTGGCTAAACATGCGAGTGACAAGCGAGCAACATGTCTCCTGATTCATTTGCATGTCGCGGAGACAAGAAATGTTTATGTTGTCTCCCAGAAACATTTTGCTTGTCTCTTGCTACAAATTTTCTCGCGCAGTACAAAGTTTCCGAGGTGGCTAAACTGCTAAACTGGGAGACACCGAGGGGACATTGATGTTGCGCGTGACATGTCTCCTAGTTTAACCCAGCCTGGCCTCACATTCATACCCCCGTCTTAATTTGGTTACCCCCTTAACCTATCAGAGGACTGGGCTCTAGTAACGCAGCAAACAAACACATGCTTCGCCTTCTGTTTGCTCTCTTTTTGCCTGAAGAAACTGTGGGAAGCTTGCTTCTGACAGCTAACGCTCTATTATACTTTGAAAGATGTCACGATATTTCCAATACGATGATGAATGTGGAAGTGACAGATATAATCGTTCTGGTAGAAGCTACAACGGCCAAAGCCATGGTGGCCAGCAGCCTTCCGGCTTCATGAGCGACATGCATTACGATGAACATTATGGCCGTGGCAACAGCGATAGATCTTACGATCGACGTGGTAGTGGTGGGGTAAGTATGTCAGAGAAAGGCTCTAACACGCTAGTGTTTCAGAACCAATCGCTGAATATCTTTGTGGCTTGCAAATCTATCTGCAACTGTAAGGGGCGAGCGAGTTCTCCCGCTCACCCCACCCAGCCCGCTCCTCTTTGGCCTAATTTCTTTCCTCCCTTCCCATCAAGAGTGACAGTCCTTGTTTAGTAAATGTTTCCGCCTGAGTTTCCTATCAGCCATTTAGCCTTTCTGTTACTAAAAAACTGTGGTTTCAGTTTCATGTGAGTTCAGCTCAATTCAGAGCTAGTCTACCTTCACCATTTCCAATATATCTATGATTGTATGATACCGTGAAAAGATTTTTGCACCTGTCTGAAAGCCACAACAATAATAAAAGACAGCGCAGTTAAAAGTGATCTGTGATCATGGCACCATATGTTTCAGTTCTGGGCAGTGAAAGATGTAGAGGTCCCAACAATTTTGTTACCTAATGTTTGATGAATGTGAAGGTGAGGTGGTCTATTTAGAGCCAGTCACTATGGTCTCAAGTATTAGGTTAACTAATTGGGCCTGGCTGTGACGCTACCAAAGCTTGGGGCTCAAACCCCCACCTTGACCACTGAGCTTTTGACACCACAAGCCAGCTGGATTAGGGAACCACGCCACAGCACCCTCAATTTATAAGAATCATTGACAATTCAAAGTCGAGCTAAGTTTGCTATACCCAAGGAGTGTTTCTGTAGATGTACCTTGGCCCTTCTTTTTTGGCAAACAAAAGTCAAATCCTGCCATCTGCCTTTGAAATTACCATATGCAAGCCTTGCACCAATAAAGCTCCAACCATACAATCAAACATCAGTTTACAAGCATCATCATCAAAATGTATGGTCATGTTAGCAAGAGCTGTACTTGCTGTTCACATAGAACAACATTCATGTACATTTGTATAATGCAGATGAATTATAACCAGTTTTCAACCAACATGCAAAATGTAAGATGATAGAAATGATAAAATGAACTCTTGTCTGAGAAACAGAACTTGTGATTTTGCTATGTCCAAACAGTGAGAGAAAATAGTGGCCAAACAGTGGAATTCAGAAAGGAATCTGCCATGCTTTTCCCAGAAACCATTGAGATTCATCCTTTCTCAACCACTTCATTAATTACTTTGTCCATTTTGCCATATTTCCAGCTTTTTCTGCAAGTTGTGTCACCAACTTTCATTCTGTAGTGTGACTAACATATCCACTTTTCAATTGTGAAAGATTGCAAAAACTCTAAGATTTGTTCAGAAGAAGCAGCTAAAAGTTTGAAAAACACCATAGTTTCATAGTTTTATGTTCAAGAATCATAGTACCTCTTCACAATCATACATTCTATGTAGAATGTGATTGATGTTTGTCAGGAAACTGTTCTATAATGGTAAAAAATTTCTCTCTCACATTCTGTGCCAAAATATTGAAATAAAGGGCTCTATTATTCTTCAGTGGCCAGCCCTTTTAATTTAAGTCAGCATTTGGCTTTGACAATGTAAAAACCGAGCTGATTTCACTTATGTTTGGTCTTTCCATGGCGACCTGTTTATCGTGTATGGTTGGCATTGAGTAAAACTCCTTGAAGTTCAATCTGCAATAGTTAACTATATTGTTTGGAGCAAAAATATTTAAGTTTAAAAGTCTCAATGTTCGTTATTGGATTTATTATGTCTGGAGGACTCGTAAACAATCTCAAAACTGCAACTCATAAATAACCACAATTCACTATGCCTTGTGCTCAAAGCCATTCAGTTCCAATATAGGAATTACGGCCCAAAAAATTCTGCCTCAGACTCAATAGAGGCTTTCGCAAAAGATGACGGCTGTTCTGTCCTTTGTTTTTATAAATGATTTTGAAGGAAATTCTGGGAATAATTTCCTTAGCTACTGCAGCGGAGCACAAACACGTTGAATTCATTGATGCTCGTAACTAAGGAAATAAAAAATGCTTATGCGGACCTACAGAGTTGCTCAAAACGACATGCCAGGCTAAAAACCTGCCTATGTTGCCAAAATTTCATTGGCCTTCGGCCAATTTATATTGGTACTTCCGTGCCAATGTCTCCAACATCGGATTGAAAGGGTTAAGTAGCACAGTTGAAACAAGGAACAGCAGGCCAGTACTTTACTTGTGCCAAGATTTTAGCGAAATGTCTGTACAGAAGTGGAAGAGATTTGTAGTCATTTGTCAGTAAGACGATAGAACCTATGGAGTTGTCAGGACTGGTCATTCAAACCATTTAGCTGCTGAATAGATGCCTTGTTGCTACCCCTTATGAATCAGCGACGGCACTTCCTTCTTAGCTCACAAAACTTTTGTAAGCACAATTTTAAAAGATCTGCAATCACTGTTGATTCTGTTTCCTGTATCATGCTACATTTGCATGATGATTGTACTGTACTGTGTTAATTTCATTGTATGCATGTTGCATATTTCAACATATTTTGCATGCAAATTTTTTGCATGATTAACCCCTAGACCGTATTCACTATTTGATTGTTCCAAAACTGTTCATTCAACTTCTTTGCTTATTTTGAGCACAGGCAAGCAAAAAGCCTAAAATATTTTTTATGAGCAATATGTTATTCTATCAGGGTGGACGTGCTGGATTAAATTATGACAGAGATTATCCTCAACAAAGCCGTGGAAGAGACGATAGAAGAAGTGGAGGTGGAGGTAGCAGCTACAGGGGTGGAGCCTCACAAATGACTTCAGGAGGCCTTCTTGGGGCTAGCCCAAATGAAACTGTTTCTAATCCTCCAGCAGGTTATTCCTTTTTCTTGTTGCTAATTCTTCCCTAGTATGTAGTTCCACTTTGTACAAAAACTAGAGAAATTCTCTTTTTCTTGCTTTGTTTCTCTTTCAAGTTAAATCAGACTTCCCCATTGAGAAACTGAAATTCAGTTTTGGCTCTTAAAATTATACTTGAATTATCTTTTCAAAGAATTCCTTTGTTGATTTCGTGTGTGTGAATATGTATTTCACTATTATTGAATTTAAGTGAATGCATATTTTATTATGGTATTGTTTCAGTTAAAATTATGTCAAATCTCTGGTAGATTTATCTCAAATGTGGTCAAGACGGACCTTGCTTTTTTATTGCTTTTCTGTCCATTTGCTGGATTTTTTTTGTCTGCACTTTTGTTGCTTTAGTTTAAGGTAGAGCAATTTTTTCTCATTTTCCTTGTAAGTTATCAGCAGAAAGCTCTTGCCTGCTGGTGCACTTTTGTTGTGCAGCTTTGCCTTAGCATTCTTTTTCCAACCTTCGTTTGAGATCTTGAAGATCCATTCTATTTTCTCCGATTTTCTATCGCATCTTTAATAGTATTATTCTTTAGAGCAGCAAAAAGAAGTTTCTATAGCTGCTTAGAAATTGTGAAGTTGTCCAACACTGACTTTTCTAAAGCAAAATGCTCAGAGAACAGTATCTTGTTTTCAAAACCTCTTGTGGCGTGTTTAATATTACAATATTTTCTTTGTTATGTTTTGTTTCTTTTCTACAGGTCCGAAAATTTAAATCTAAGTCCTTTCCTTTCTTTGATGCTTCTGTGATTTCTTGTTTACTATTATTTACCTTAGTTTTGCATGTCTGCAGGAAATTTGTTAGGCAATTCAGCCCAACAGCAAGCTCTTGCAGCTGCCATTCAGGCCCAGCAAACTCAAAGTTTGCTTGCAGCACTGCAAGCCCAGCAGCTGCCATCATTGACTCAAGGAAGCCTATTACCAACACCTGGGTCTGGGATGGTGAATCAAAGAAGTGGTCGGGTGAGTAGGAGTCAATTTCTTGTTCAATTTTGATTTTTACTCTTCAAAAGATATAAGCTTAAACTTAATTGTGAATTGTTGTTTAAAAGTTTTGGTAATTTTAGCTTCCTTGTTCTTCAGGGTTATGGAGGCTCAAAATATGGTGACAGAAATAGACAAAGAAGGTACCAACAGCAGCAACAGCCTAAAAGACGAAATCTGCTTGACCAAGGTCCAATGAACAAGAGAAGAAGAGATGAAAGCTCTGGACAACGTAAGTGTTTCTTTAATATTTTTTTATGTTTTATATTTGCTCTAGTTGCAATTTAAAACATGTTTCACCCACAGGCAACATGAATATACCATAACTCAGACAATGTGTCAAATTTTTGCCTTGCAAGATTGGCAAGAAATGAAAATTGTCATAAAGTTGAACAAGTGTGTTTGGGGGCTTGATGCAGAAACATCTTTGAACATATTGTAGGCTTTCTTATTGGACACTTGTCAGAGTAAAAATGCCAGAAAAAACTGAAACAAATTCAACAGGAAGTATACCCACAGAGGAGAACTGATAATTGCACCCACCAGAAGTGTGAAGCTGGGTTGGTGTTGTGTTATGAACACTAATTAGCTCACAGTATCTAGCAAGATAACAAACAAAGTTTAGACATAAATTTCAAGTGAGAAAATAAATTCTGTTTGTCTACGCAGAACATTCCTTTTTCGGTTTTGATTTAGCAGATTCCATAATCCCTTAGTGAAAAAAGACCTGACTTGGCAAATTTTTATATTTCGTTTCCAAGATTTTGGTGGTACAAAATTTTGTAGGGGCATGGAGAGACTTATTAGAAATTTTATGGTATTTGTAATGGTGTGTGAATTTTGTAGGTGCTTCTAATAAACAATATGAACAGCGTAAGCAGCAGCGGCAAGCAGCTACAAAGCAAGAAGTTCCCAAGGAACCAAAACAGAAACGTGCTGAAGGAGAAGAGGGTGAGAAACTGCTTGTTTTTCTTTGGCAAGTTAAAGTATATTATGTTTTTTTAAATCATGTCGGGCTTTGAAGTTATTTCCGGCAAATGAGTAGCATTATTAGCACTCAGCAAAGTGTTGGCGTTAAAACATCAGTTGGGGTGCATTTCATAGGTGACTTTTCAAACTTCTCATCAGCTTCATTCAACAGAACTAAAAACTCAAGAGATGAATGTAGAAACATAACAAGTATAAGATGTCTGCTGCACTACCTCGTTAGTTTAACATTTAAAGTCAATAAGTTTCAAACAATTAAAATTCCAATAGTCTTTTAGCAGTACAGAATTTCAAGAAACAGCAAAAACACTTTTGGACATACTTTTTTTTCCAAATTAATCTTGATGCAATAAATAGCTAACAATTTTCAGTCTACACTTATAGAAATTGATGTATTTACTGTTGCACAATTTGATTTTTCAGATGATGTTTATGACATAATTGATGATGAACAGGAAGCAGCAGCCGAAGCAGAAGATATTGAAGACGTTGAGATTGCACCTGAGATGACAGAAAAAGTTGAAGAGCTGAGGAAAAGGACTAAAGTTGACAGGAATATTGCAGATCAAGATGTTGATAAACTGGCAGTGTTTCACTTTGATGGCCAAACTTACAGATGTGAGCTTTGCAAGATTGTTGCAAGAAGATTCAAGGTAAGTGTTTTCATGATTTAATCTGTTGTGTTTAGAGACTGAATGGATCAAGGCTATGTTTATATGAGGCCCTTGGAACAGTTTCACTCAAAACTTTTCCTCAGAACTGTTTGATAATGATACAGATAGACTTGCTGTTTACTGTGAGTTTTGAAATCATTCTACACAGAGCTAAAACCCCAGGAACTATCTATTTGCCAGCTTTGTCACTTAATTTAAATGACACCAAAAATTACATCATCAGATAACAAATTATCTTGTTAGTTATTCCCAATGGGGAAATTTCCATCGTCTCATTTCTTGGCATACTCATTTCATCCGGAACTGTTGTAATTGTTACAAGGGAACTTTTTGCCTACCTTTCCAAGTGGTACCATTTTATCTGTTCTTGTTCCCTAACCGTTCCCCTTTGGGTACAGGTAGTAGTTACTTCTTCTTAGTATGACTGGTTCCATTTCTGGTGTAGACCTGTTCAGTAGAAAGCATACCCATTCTTTTATTTGGGTGAGGATCTATTTTGTACCAATACTGTGTAAACATAGCCTGAATGAGTGCAATGATGAAACTACAGGATTCCCCTTCACTTTATTTATAAGTGAAAAGTCCTTTTCTGAGTACTCTGATAAGAGGATATGTTTAGCTGTTATGCCAATTGTAGCAGGAGTAGCATATACATAATATCTTTGAAATGAAACACAGACTTAATGGATAGAGTTTAAAATGTCTGAGTCTTAATAATATAGTACTTATTTTCCACATATGGTTCATAAACACGAGAACACATAACAGATCCAATTATGGTTGTTGATAATTTATGGTTCTCTTTATGAGTTATATTTGCAAATAACACTAATATAAATGTGAAATACAATGTTGCTTTGTAAGATGTGTATGTATAGTAGTATGTACAAAAATGTAAGTGATTTTCAAAACTGTTTTAATTTATTCTTTTCAGAGTATAAAGCAACATTTAATGGGCAAAAAGCATTCACTGAATGTAATCGAGGCAAGACAGGCTGGCAATGATGTAGACAGAGATATCATGGATATCATTTTACACCCGGAGGTGAGACTGGACTTTTGAATGCAAGTAAAATTTTTGCCCCACTCATTACGAACTATACAACAACCTTCTAATAATAACAATAGACCATTTCAACTAAGGGCCTCGTTTTCAAAATAATTGAAAATTAGGTTATAGAGAAATTTCTACTTCAGATTCGAATTCAGCACCTTCTTTTTAGTGTTGAGGCAAAGTTTTATGCTTCCAGTCCTTAAGATATTGATTTTATAGGTGTTGAAAGTTGGAAATTCTATAAAGGATTTGACCGTGAAAAATCGCTGGGGTGAAAATTTACACCCTCAGTCATTTTACACGGTGAAATCCCTTATAAATTTTCAAACCTTTAATCGCTATAGAATCAACATCGTAAGGACTACAAGAATAAAAATTTGCCTCAACACTTAAACGAAGCTGCTGAATTCAAGTCTGAAGTCAAAATTATTCTATGACCTAATTTTCAGTTATTTTGAAAACGAGGCCGTTAGTTGAAATGGTCTATAGAAATGTTACAGAGCTTTCCTGTTTGCTAAGAGGCTGTGACTTGAGCCCCCATGCTTTTGCTTTTGTCTGTGGAGAAAAACCTGAGTCCTTATTATATATGTATGTGTAGGTTGGAAAGAAAATAATTGCCAATTTCATTATTGATATAAATTTTCTATCTTTTCCAAAGAACTGGCTTGAAATGAATCCTGTTGCAAAGACCATACTGAAGAAACAAACTCTTGGTTTCATGGAAGCAAAGAGAAAGGAAGAAGAAGAATACCGCTGCAGACATCCAGAGAATTTTGTTACATACCGCCTTGACACACGTAAATCAGCCATGAAAGAAGGAGAGACAATTCTAATCACTTCAGTTTGTGAAGCAAATGTTGCCATTAAAGGCTTTGACAGTGACAAACAAATGTTTGGTAAGTTAAAAAAACACTCTCAGCTTTTCACAATACTCTGGCCCCAGTAACATTATGGCATGATATTGTTGCGTTTTGATTTTTGTGCCATCATAGGATTTTGGCAAGCAGTTATACCAAGTGCAGCACCATGGTTTTTATCATGATCATTGCAGCTACACTGAGATGCCACGGCAGCTCCTTTGCAGATTTGCTTCACATTCGTTTTGTGAAACAATAGAAAAACAAGGTTTTGGATCTTATACAGGATTGAGTCGTCATAGTGTAACTGATAGCCCAATCCAATACAAAATTCATGGCACGACGAGGCATGCCAGCATAGTGTAACTGGGGCCTCAGTGTTTTGAATGTTTTTGACTAATTTTGAATAAGGACACTGGGTGATAGACTTAATGGTGAAGGTGAAGATGAAATGATATATTTACCACCAGCTGCTAGGATCTCAGTAGTTAATTGACTAATAGAGATCTCAACCCTTGCTGTGATAATGCCATGGCTGGGGCTCAAAACCCAGACCTCACTGAGCTTCTGACACAACAAGCCAGCTGGATTAGACCACAAAACCACAGCATGTTCAGCAAATTTTGGTTCTTGAGCTGCAATAGATTAGCTCTAAGTTGTCTTGGAATGTTAATGTATATAGAATTTTGCCTATCTAATGTCTACGCAATTAATGAATAGTTCCAATCCGTAAAGTATCATCATTCTAGATAAGGCTGACAAAACCATTCTAGATAAGGCTGACAAAATTTTTACTTAGAGCAGATCTATGGATATAAATGTGGTAAACACCAAAGGCCTGGGCATTGCATTCTCTTAATAAACTATTGTCTCTTGGTGATGAGCAATAAGCTTTTATAGAAAAAATCATTGCCTTGCTCCTGACTAGCATTCAAATTCAAAGGGTTTGAATAGGCAAATTTTTAAAATTCAAAGCGTTAGCTCAGTTGATTTTCTGACAATTGTGTTTGTATCTTATTTTAGGATGTGAATTTATCAAGGCAACAACTGGCTTTGATTGTAGACTTTGCAATGTGACAATGCACACAGGTGAAGCTGTTGTTGAACACATCAGAACCGATGAGCACATGACAAACTATCAGGTATGCCAAGCTGAATTTTTCTTTAAATAGCAAATGTAAACTAGGAGTTTTGAATTTATACATTAGCTATTGCTTAGAACATTCCTCAAATTGATTCATGTGCCTTTTTCTCTCAAAATAATCTTCCTGAGCAATTAAAATGTTCTTTTGCTTAGGGACCGTGTCCATTGGGTATCTAAAGAGTCTAATATTTTAGACGTTTTTTTCATCTAATTAGACGATTAGCAAGTCTAATTAGACGCACAGCAAAATTCGAGCAGCTTCTAAAATAATTTGACAAATTTTAGACCTGTGAAGGTTAGACAAAATTAGATGCAGTTAGATGTTTTTAGACCATTGTGGTGAATATCCCCATATGTCAAAGAAGCAAGCTTGCAAGCAAACCTAAATCCCTGTAGGGCACTTAGGGGGTTTTTTATATGTCTGTTGTAACAAAAGATCTATTGTTCTTGCCGCACTGTATCATTACAAAACAGGGTGAAATGGAGTTTCTTAAGTGTCAAAGAATTTCTCCCAAAGGTAAACCCTTTGTGGTTGCGATGTCTTCGTCTAATCTGGATGAAATGCAGCTAAATCCTACAGTCTAATTTTGTCTAATGTGCGTCTAATAATCGTCTAAATTTTATGTCCAATGGTCTAATTAGACGAGGAGCTAAAATGATGAGACGAACATCAAATTTTCATGGTGTCTAATCAGCGTCTAAAAATTAGACACTCAATGAACACGGTCCCTTAGATTCCTATGTATTTAGAAACAGCCACTTCCTGTGAATGTAACATGTGTCTTCTTGGATGTTATAATCTTTTCTATCTATTTACATCAGTAGGTACGTCGTAATAACTAGAGCTTTCTGTTACAGCATAATTGCATGTATAGTCACTAACTGCCCAATAAGTCATGTCACTTGTAAATACTCAAACTAACTAAAATACTCAAAACTCTTAAATAAGTTGTCATTCAGTTAACCTTCAGTCAGTTAGTCTACATAAAGTCAGCCTAAAATCAGCTTTAGTGACAAGACAGAGAATTATTTCTCAATCGTCATCTGACTCTTTGTGTTCGTGTGCACGTAACACTCAAGCAGCAAAAATTCTTTTGCTACAAATTATCCTGGGTATACCTAGAGGGGGTTGGATTTATTGGCATAGGGATTTCAGTGTTTATTTAGATGTTTTTCAAAATACCATAGCTCATCAAACAGAAATGCTGCATTTTGCTGCTATATTTGTAACTTGACTCTTAAATCTCTCTAGAATCATCTTGAAAAGCATGTTGGATATCATGACAAGCTTGTAGGAAGAAACAAAGAAATTGTCAGCTTGCTTGAGCAGCATGAAGGAGGTGAACTTGTCATGTATGAATCATTTGAAGAGCAAACTGAGAGTCAGCAGTCAATAAAGAAGAGATACATCAGAAAAGATGACCCAGAATTTGTAAGTTTTTTGTGTGGTGTTAATGCTAACCTAAAAAAAATAATTTGAATATTTTCTTTCAATATTTTCTTGGCAAACATTCAAACGGTGAATTCAGAGTTTAAGATGTTTATCTTGTTTGTAATATAGTAAAGCACTGTGATGAAGCTTGTGGATTCCCCTTCATTTTTTTATAAATGACGAATCCTATTCTGAGTGCTCTGCGTTTGTTAAGAAGTCATTTTCTCACTGTGACTTGTGAAATTCTCAAATGCGAAATCTGTTGGTCAGTGATTTAGAACATGTGTTAAAAGCAGTAAGTTTTGTCTACAACATAAGCATCTGAATGATTTGAAGCTTCTAGAATGATGTCCAAAAATTGGCAAAATTTTGCAGTTGTTTTTAAAGTGTATGGTGGTCCCTCTTGGCATTATTGTATTACCTTGCAAAATACAACCATTTTCAGTTGCTAAACATTCTAATAAAACTAAATTGCCATTGAAGAGTTTGATACCATACCAACTTTCTTGTCAGCAGTTATTTGTTTAAAATCTTTCTTATCCAAAATTTTTGGCAATAGTCTATCTGATTTGATGCTCTTGGAGCACTTAGGCAAGCTGGGTACTTATTACAATGTTCATACCAAAAGAGGAATAATTTTAAAAAGAGTCATTTAATTGCACCTTTTCGCTTATATAATTTTGTTACCGTTTTCAATGGAGGTTGATACTTTTTAGATTCGCATTGAGAAACAAATAAATGAAATAAATACAAGTAAGGAAGAAGAAAGCAAAGAAACTGAGACTGCTGAAGAAGATATGGAAGAAGAGAATGTTTCAGAAGAACAGAATGATGAAGAAACTGATGCTGCGTTTGTGGAAGATCATGATAATCTTGAAGGAGGAGAACAAAGGTATGACGAAGATCTTGAGTTGGAAGAAGGGGAATTGTATGAAAGCAGCCCAGAAGATGAAAAAGTTGAAACAGAAAATCATTATGTGAAATCTGAAGAGCAAGAAGACCAAGTTATGTCTCAAGACGATGGTGCTGAACTATATGAACCTTCAGAGGTCAGTTAAATATTGAAGATACCTCATTCACTGTCCATCTTTTTATCTTTTGCTTATTTGGTTATGTCAAGTTCCTTCAAGCTCGTTTTGAATCACAATTGCCAAAACAACATTAACAATTCAAGTCTCGTGAAAGGATTAGTTGGCATTTAAAGCATACTACGGCTCAAACAAATACATAAACGAAGTCTGCTAAGTCTACCTAAACGGAATCAGTCTTAATTATTTGTACCCTACATGCGATAAAACCCCTTGTTTTCAACCAAACCAGCTCTTGAAATTCGATCAAAGTAGCAATGTTTTTTGAGTGTAGCGTCTTGTTGAACAAAAGAACGAAGCAAAGAAGAATGAAATGAAGCACCGTGATGAAGCTTGTGGATTCCCCTTCACCTCTTCATAGGTGACACATCCAATTCTGAGTGCTTTGTATTTATCAAATAAACTTCTCGAGAAGCTGAAAACATTGCTGTCGCTTTTTCTTTATTTTCTTTAGTTTCTAAAATAACTAAAATAACTACGCTGTCGTATACCGTCCCAAAAATGTCAAATTTGAAACAAAGATTTCAGTTATTATGCACTTTTTCGAAGTGGCCTATTGGACGGTATGGAAGTGATTGATGGATTTGTTATTTTTCAGCCTACTGTTGAAGATGAAATGAAGGAAGAAGAACCGCAACAAGAACCCGAAGAAAAGCCAAAGCCTGTAGTTCAAGCTGAGCCAGTCATGAAAAAAGAACCAACAATCAAAGTAGCCAAGACATCAACAATTAAGAAGAAAGGCACAAAGAAACAAGCCCACCCTGCAAAAGGCGCAGCTAAACAACGGAAAGAGTTTATGTCGCCAAAAACTACCGTTCGTGGTGGAAAAGCCCTAGCACGTTCGTCTAGAGGCGGTCGTGTGGCGCAAAAGTCGCCGAAAATGGCAAAAGGGAAACACCCCGCAAAGACCGAGGATGAAAGCTTCGAAGTTATTGACGAAGTAGGGGCTGGCGATGAAGAGTAAAGGTGAAACAGACTGAGATGGTTTCTGTGATTTATGTATACACTTACAAACGTACTAGTTTAAGACGTGACTAAGTTTTTTAAGTGTTGCATATTGCTTTAACCCTTTCAGGCCGGGAAGGGCCATATGGCCCAAGCATGTTTCGAAGTGTATAAAATCATCCAATCAAAAGATATCCCTGAATCCCTGTAATGGCAGGTTGCTCAGAGCCTACTGCGCAATTATCCATGTTTTCATGAGCCTGACATAAAGTACTTGAGCACGAGGAAGAATTTTCGAAGTAGTGGTTCGACGTTGCTGTGGTGGTCACATCCGAGAGCTCATTTCAGGTATGAAACTTCATTTTTATACAGAATAAAAAATACTGTGACCCTTATCAAGCTTTCTAGTTTGTATTTATAGCTTATTTTCATAGTTTCCTCACACCTGAGACTTTAAAATTACTTTTAAGTATGCTGGGCCATATGGCCCTTCCAGGCATTCAAGGAAAGCTTTTGTGACGCTTAGGCCCGCCTAGGCCCATTGTTTTGTAAAGCCAAATCAGCTGATTGCAGCCGAAAATTGATAAATAACATCTAATAATTTATTCTTTTAATATAAAATTGCTCAATTCGTACTAAATTATTGTTTATTTTATTTATACAGATAACAAATGAAATAAAGAAGTAAAAATTGAGAAAAGCAGGATTTCAAAATTGCAAGTTCCAAAGTATCTTGTTTCCCTAACACATCTTATGGTGCTGTAATTGGTGGTGTTATCTCAAAGTTTATATTCTTCTTTGGAGATGTTCAAAGATCTTCATTGCCTATCTTCATAGTTTTGTGATTGTCACATCAGAAATTAAATGGAAAGATTTTGGTATATTATGTGTTGCCTTGCAATAAAAACATTCCAAGGCATGTGATGTTGAGGTTTGAAGCACAAAAATGAATTTCAAAAGTAAGGAAAAGATGAAAATAGACAATATGGATGCTTTTAAGGGAAAAGGTTCACATTTTATGTAGCAAGTGTGATGTTTGCCTTCAAAGAAATTGCTATTTATCAACTTTGCGACAAAGAAAGACAACTTGGACTTGAGGAAAGATTACTATGGCAGAAGATAAAGCCTTTACTGCTATTTTAGATGGACATAAATATTGCTCTGTTTTGTCTTCTTTTTATTTGAAATTCAGAAAACAAAAACATAGAAAACAATTGACTTTTCTTCGCACAAACTGAATAAAAGAAAATTTTTTAAAGGCCCTCAAGTGTCAAAACAGTCAATAACTAGCTTATTATTCTTTAAATAGTAAAATTTTCAAGTTATATTCTCATCCTCTTGCTAAAAAGTTAATTAGAAATGAAAGAAAAAGGAGTTAGCAAGTTTTCAAACTTTCCGAAATCATACCTCTAATGCCTGGAAGGGCCATTTGGCCCGGCCCCCAATTTCCCCCAAATTTACCCCAAATTCAAAAATATCAATTATTTCTGAAATCTCCACCTAAAATTATGTAGGAAACCATAAAGAATGATTTTTTATCTCAATTGGATCATAATTCAGGCCTGAAAGGGTTAAGTAAGTTGTACCTTAATACGAAAGGACTACATAGATCCTAAATAAAGCCCAGATCATTATCTATGGGAAATATAAAGAAGTAACGTCAAGATATTGATTATTTTGCACGATTTTGCAGATAAAAACTCGTGAATTGACTGACCATAGTAATAAATGGAGAGTGATGCTTCGAATGTTTTTTCTTTCAGCCTGAAGTAAAATTTACTTACTATAATTTCAAACCATCGACTCATGCTTCTCCTTAGTTCGGCAGGGAGCAAGCAATTTTTAAGCACTTCAAGGCTGATAATTTTGCTGTAAAATTTTCTCTGATAAGAGAAGTTTAGTGGCTCGTTGTATTCAACACCGTCATTACATCTTGCTTTAAGTTTTGAAGTATAATAGATAATATACCTATATATCTAAGTTGTTATCATTTGTGTTCTAAAGGACAATTTTGCAGTTTTGTCGTTAATTTCATCTGATAATAAGATAGTCTATAACTATGCAGCAAAGTATTTGTTTATTTCTTTCGTCCAAGTTCGGCGAGGAAACTGACCAAGAAATAGTTTGCAAAAGTGTTGCGAGTGCTGCACACCCTTGCTACACCACTGGAAAGCAAGACACTTGCGGTGATGCCTTTTTGCTGAGACGAAAATTGTTTTAAAACGAAATCTAAATTAAATGATAGTTAAAAGAAGTATACAGCTCAACTTTTCTAACAGAAGACTGAGAAATTTGGAGAACTCGATTTCTAGCTAAAAAATGCAAGAGCAACTGTCACATGTTTATGGATTGAGGAAAAGAAAAAATAGCCTATCGAACAAAAATTTAAAAAAAAACCTACTTTGAAAGATAAAAATGTCTCCACCGAACCGGATTCGAACCAGTGACCTAAGGATCTCTGATGTATCTCAACTACAGTCCTCCGCTCTACCAACTGAGCTATCGGTGGCTACAGTTTAAAAGGCATACAATTCGAATGCATGCCAAACACAGCAGAGTATTTTTCTGGAACAATGAGTTGAGGCAATGTCGATTGTTTCTAGGCCTATTTTGTGTGCTTTTGTTTCCGAAATGCCAGAAATATTTCCCTGAAAAGTTCGACTTTTTCATGGCAAAGGAGTGGAGGTCTGGTAGATACGGAGAAAAAGAAACCCCGCACTAAGGCATTTGAAAATAATTATTTGTTCATTATTTTTGAAGACTGAATATCTATTTAAAAATTTTGGCAATTTTGAATATTTTATTCAATTAACAAGTTTATTTTTCAAGTTTTTTCTTGTTACCCTGTATGTTTCCGTCTTTTCATGCGCGCTTCAACAACATTTCAGCCAATCAGAACAAAGGTCTTGGAAAACTAGCCAATCAGAGCTCAGGATATAGGCTTACAGCCTTAGCTTTGGGGGTTCTCGTGTAATATTGGTTTTGTCCAAATTTTATGTTGTGAAAATCGTCGAACGAGATTGCGAAGTAGCAAGTTCTAAATATTTATTTTATGATAGCGATTATGGAATCTGTTTACCCCAGCTGATAGAGAAATAAATAAAAGAATCATGTCGGAATCAGTATCAAGTCGAATAACCAGGCTACAGCAGCTGCTGAGTGGAAGGACTGGAAGGAAGGTGCCTCTACTCGATAAGGATGCTCTGCTGGACGCGATGGTTGTCTTGTACAATGAATGTTCTCTGGAGTCAATGATGAGGGATAAAAATATCTCAACATTTGTGAAAAAATGTAGGTTCATTAAGAGATCAATAACTTTATTAAATATTTTGTTAACCCTGAAAAATCCAGGAGCTACAAAATGCCAAAGAACCAAATGCGTCAGCTTATAGGCCAGTCCTGTCTGACGATCGCGGATTCTATCATGTTTTATCTTTTTGAAAGGGGCCTCTTATTTTCAAACCTAGGAAACTATTTAACTGTTAATATTAAAGATTTCGATGTTATCCTTTTCCAATTAGTATCTCAAACTAATTCACATCTTCTGCGACCCTTTTTATTCCACTTCTTACCTTTGTAAACTTTCACAACAAAGGATACACGACTAACCAAACAACTTTTACTAAATAATCAAAAAAATGTTTTTCTTGAGCTTTATGAGTGAATAAGGTCAGACATAAACTTAACAAAAACATTATTAAATGTTCTTTCACAATTTTTGGGGCATTACGAAGATAATCAGAATTCATCCCGGCTTGATTGTTGCGAGAAGAACGGTTTTCAGGGTGTTGACTTCCCTTTTTTCTGACCAACTGCTGAAATTCACATTTCCTTGCTCATCTTTCGACCTTTGAAAATCCCAATCAATTAGTAACCCTGTTTTCTTGCTGTGTTTCGGTCTAGGCGTGCCAGCAGTTGAAACATTTTACAACATGATTTGTGGGTAGAATTTATCCCCCAGACAAATCAGGTGATATGTGAACTATTTGCACTACTCAACCACTCTGAGGAAAGAAAGCTTAAACTTTCTAGAAGCCAACCCTAAACATTATTCTACACAAAAAATGGCAGTATTTGTGGCAAATGTCTAATATTTGGGCATTTAAATTTGCTGTATTGAGTAGCTATTGAATAATATAAAATAATCATTAGCTCTAGCAGGTATATCATAATGGAGACTTGAAAGATTCAGAAACTTTAGTGGCCAGAATTTGAACTCGATTTAGTTGTTTGTAGCTTCCTCTGATGATTCTGTCTAATTTTAGACTGGATGAATATATTTATCATACTATGTTTTTGGCAGCTTGTTCACGTAAACCCTTTTCCCAGTAGCAAAATTTAATGGGCTTCTATCCACCTTTCATATGCATTAAACTCAACGATCCAGTTTTCTGTTAATACCACCAAGTGTGTCATTTGAGCCACTGTGAATGACCTTCGCTGCAACAGGCCTCATCTTACTTCCCTTCTCCTCTGCTGAACTACCAAGTCTACCTTACCTGACTTTTTGCATGAAAGGCAAGCATATTACTAATCAACGGTAGGAAATTATAGCTCTTCAAAGAAGAGTAAATGATAGTAACAGCAGCTGTCTTAATGCAAGGAAAAAAGCCTCTAGCCCCTCATCTCTGCCTTGTGAATCACCAAGGAAGCCATCTTTGAGTAGTTTTTCTTGCTGTTGATTGGGGCCGTCTCATTATTTCCAAGTTACCTTTTTCTGAACGACTCTTTGGAGGTCATTATGGTGATGTTTTAGAAGCTGACCTAGCTCTAAGTAATGTGTTATGGTATCCTGGGTTTTAATGACAAACAACATTTTAATGTCCATGTTTTGTATGTTTCAGTTAAATCTGTTGTTGAAGAAATCAAGCAACTTCGGCTGAAAAAGTCAGATTTTGAAATCAGAAAGACAATTGGAAGAGGACATTTTGGAGAGGTATGTTCTGCAGCTTTATACTAGAATTTGTTAAGTTTTGTTTGCCATTATGTCTACATAGTAATTATCCAATAATCTTCTGGAAGGGGAAAGTTAAGTCCAAGCCCCAGGACTCATTTTGGCTCTTAAAACTTTTCTTAGCTTTTTAAATAGCCCAGAAATCTTGGATTATCTATGTTGAACACAAAATTCCTAACTAAGATTTTTAAGTTAGGGGTTGGATGCTCATGCAAGATGTATATAATTAATTGATTAATGTAATTAACGGGGTTGAGAAAAGATAAAGATTTTAGCTTGAACTAATTCCAAGAAATGCTTGAAAACTCCTGTAGTACTCTCTAACATCAGTATACTATTTTGTAGAAGGCAATACTCCTATGCTCTAAGAATTAAGACCATGTCCAAACAGTCAAACATTTTTTGCCAAACATTTGAAACGTGTTTGCAAGCAATGTTTGAATGTTTGGCCATATCAGCACACAGGATTTGCTGAGCAATGCTTTAACCCTTTGAAATAATGTTGACAAGCATTGTTTTGCAATGTGATGACACGAAAACACTTCCTTTGCAAAGCAAATGTTTGACAATAAATGTTTGATTGTTTTGCTAGGGCTTAAGAATAGTTTCTCAAGTTTTTGAAGGAGCAATAAACTCTCATCCCTCCCAACCTACCAATTGTTGTTGAGGTTATTGTATTGTTCCTTGCCCCCACCTTCTTACATTCCCAGCTTAAACCAAGGAATTGGTCATTTAACAGTTTTTCTCCAAAAAGAATGGAGTGTCCAGTTAAGTACACTAGTACATAAAAAGCTATTATCTTTTTCTCAAAACTCCTTGGAGACAGAGTAAGACAGGAAAAAGACATCCATAGCAACTATAATCCAATAAAATACCAAAAAACATAATCACTTGATTTCACCATAAAAATAAATGAAATTTATGGTTTCAGTTTCAATTTTAATCCAAGTTTTCTGGATTTTCATTTTTCAGTTATTTTGCAGGACTTAGCATGCCATTGCAGATACAAATGCTTTGAATTGTATCAGATTTCCTTAAGCTTTATTGTTAAGAAAAACTGATCAAATAAAAAAATTGGATTTCATTTTGAGAATAATGTTTAATTCTGTGGCTTTTAATGGAATTTAAGTTTTGCAAGCAGTTAACAATAGTTGTACAGACATTTTTTATACGCTTTGCTGGTTTTGCACAAATTTTCTGACACATTGTGAGTCAGTGGCTGTATCATGTGTAGGAACCGAACAGAAAGAGTAATAATATAACATTTTCTTTCAAAACTTTTTCTGGAAATGATAAAAAGATCCTTGTATTCGGAAAAGCACTGGCAGGATTTGAAATAGTAGAAGTGATTCTAGACATATATGTACATAGTTAATAAGAGACAGTGTGAAAGGTTTATTTGACCAGGAATTGTCTTGAAGGGACAGGTCCCGATTGATACGACCAGGAGAGAAGAGAAACTCCGTGCGTTCGAAGCCAGAGCTAACGTGCTTGAAACCTGGCCTAGTCAGAGCAGTCTCCTAACATTGTCTCTAACTATTTTTTAATTGATCTTCCTTAGTTATAACACAGGACACGTCAGATCACATCAGTTTGTTATGACTGTAATTTCAAACTGACGTAAGTAGTTGTTACTCATCTCCATGTTCTGATGTGGGGACTACAAACGACTACAACGCATTACATTACGTTAAAAATTTCGAAAATTGCTGAAACGCATGTGGAACAAAAAGACCAACGGTGAAGGTGAAATGTTGTTTTAGCGCCAGAATCTAGGATGTAGGTCAGTAGTAGGTTAACTAATCGAGACCTTCACCCTGGCTGTGACGCTACCGTTGCTGGGCTCGAACCCTGACCACACTGAGCTTCTGACACCACGAGTCAGCTGGATTACACCACGACCCCACAGCACCTTCGACGCATTTTGGTCTCCAACCCATTTTGATCTTCATACTGTTACTATTTTATTCTCTTTAATTGTATATCTCTTACTTTGTCAGTCCGCAATATCTTAAAACATTTTTATTTTTTCTGATAGAACTGACACGATACCCCCACTCTTGTCAAAAGCCCTTGTTTCAAAATTATTTCTTTTATTTCCTTTCGATGGGCTTCATATCCAACTGAATCCAAGATTTCTTTTATTTTTGAGGGAATTGTAGAGATTTTCAAGGTACTGCCGTCGAAAATCGGCAATTTTCAACAAAGTCTGCAAAATTTCTACAGATTCGTCAAGCTGCCATACTCAGATGAAATGAGAACCTTTAAATAGTAGTTTTTCCTGCAGAATTGCATTGATTTGGATTGGGTTTCCATTCTGTTTGCCATGCCTTCAAAAATAGAAATACCTTCTCAAACAAAAATGTTTCGACATTACTGATCAAATTTTTTTCTTCTGCCTATGTCTTCATTCAAACATTATGTTACGCTTTTAGGGAAGGGGATCTTCAATTTCGTTACCCTGCGCTGCATAATTTTATGTTATTTTCTATTATTTTATGTTATTTACCACGAATTGCAAGGGGTAGACGGAGGTATAAAAATTGGAAAAGGTAGCATTACGTAACGTTCAATGACCTCAATAACTATAGAAAACTCCTTTTAAGTCTCTCTCCCACTGACCTTCAAACCCCCACCAAAGTGTCGAAATTTGCTGCTAATCGAATCAAATTCAAACAGTTACAAAATTGTCTCATGTGCGTTTCTTTTAGGTCCATGTTGTACGAGAAAAAGTCACTGGAAATGTCTACGCTATGAAAGTGCTGAAGAAAAGCGAGACTCTGTCACAGGATAATGTGAGTAGCTATAGATTAGAAGCATACAAACGACAATGTGCTTCAGCCAGCGACAACCAGCGACATTAAGCGATAGAAAGCGACATTCAGCAACGTCCAGTGACAGTCAACGACACCCAGAAAATGTCAGCGAAATTTGGCGACAGCCATGGCACTCAACAACACCAAACAACACTATCCGATAGCCTCCGAAAACCGAGCTTTAAGGCCCAGCTAAACTGGGAGGCATGTCGCACGCGACATTGATGTCCCCTCGGTGTCTACCAGTTTAGCCACTTCGGAAAATTTGTAGCACGCGACAAGATTGGTAGCAAGAGACAAGCACATGTTTCTGGGAGACAACAGAAATATTTCATGTCTCCGCGACATGCAAATGACTCGGGGTACATGTTGCTCGTTTGTCACTTGTATGTTTAGCCGCCCTTTGAGACAGGCTGAATACAATGTCGCATGCGACATGTCTCCTAGTTTAGCCTCAGCTTTAGTTTCTTTTTTTTTGGGAAGAACAGACTTCTAAATAGGAAGGAAAATAAAGGAACGGACAATAAAAATCTCTGAATTTATAGTATGTTTGGAAGACATCGTCAGTTTCATGAGTATTTGATTCGAATATTGATGTAGGCAGTGAACAGTTTTTCAGTGAAGAGACTTACACAGTAAGAAAATAATTTTTGATCGAATTCTAATTATCTAATTGGTTTTAGGTTGCATTTTTCGAAGAAGAAAGAGACATTATGGCATTTGCCAACAACCCATGGATTACAACATTACAATATGCGTTTCAAGATTTTGAGAACTTATACTTGGTTATGGATTTTCATCAAGGCGGTGATTTATTAGGACTGTTGAGCAAATATGATGATGTTTTAGAGGAAGATATGGCAAGGTTTTATTTAGCTGAAATGATCATGGCAATCCACTCTGTCCATGCATTAGGATATGTTCATAGGTAAGGAAGTTTTACTTTTTATTCTTATTGTATTAGTTGTGTACTTGAAGGTGAAATTGTGTATTAAGCAATAGTCGCTAGGATGTCAGTGGTAGGTTAACTAATTGAGACCTCGGCTCTGGGACGCTACCGTATCCAAAGCCAGCTGGATTAGGCCACGACGCCACAGCATCTTATTTGCACAGTTGATTCAACGGTCACTCTTTCAAATATTCCTCCATTATTCTGTCATTGTCTGAAATTCCCTTGGTCCTTGTTATACTCTTTTATCCCCATTTTATTCTTAACCCCTGTTTTATCCTTGGTCCCTCTTAACCTGCTTCTTGTACAATGGACGTTTCCATTAAAATCTCCATGAAGGTGCTCAGGCGTCTTGGTCTTATCATAGTCAAGAGAATGAACACTGGTCTGGAAGCCTATTGTTGTAGTTATCCAGCTAGTTTGTGGCGTCAGGAGCTAAATGAGGTCGGGGCTGGAGCCCAAACAGTGGCAGTATCACGGTATCACAGCCAACATTGAGGTCTCTAAAACTGCTTTGGATGTACTATGTGTATTTCATATTGTAATATGTATGTCCTATATTGTATGATAGTCTAAGTACTTTAAAATAAAGACAGCTATCGAAAGCCTCCAGTTGAACAATATGCCTTACTCTTTTCCGATGTTAGTTTTACTCAACAACTACTAAATAGCAAGGCTTAAAGAAAAAGTTTACCAAGCTCTCTACCTATAATCTTGCTAATCATGTGTATTAAGTGCGCCACAGGAATATACATTAACGTCTTCATTTATTGATTCAACTATTGTTCATTTTGCAGAGATATTAAACCTGAGAATGTTTTAATTGATCGAACTGGACACATAAAACTCGTTGACTTTGGTTCATCAGCAAAACTTTCATCAGCAAAAATGGTACGTATATGTCTTAATGTTGCACTGTTATAGAACTGCCTTAATGGTTCTGAATTTGATTCTAAATTGAAAAAATATCTCGTAGCTCGCGACACAGCATTGTATAAAAAGGGTTTTCCGGAGTAACTGCATTTTCCGGAGCAACGGAATTGATTTCAAATGTTTGTCTAACAATAGTTGATCGTTTGAGGAGAGCCTAATAAGTAAACAGTGAATCCCTATTCTCAACACAAGCGCATTAACTATATGGGACAAACCTTTCGACTACTCACAATGCATTTCCTTCGTAGGTTCACAGCAAAATGCCAGTTGGTACACCCGAATACATTGCACCTGAAGTACTAACAAGTATGGATGGATCATCTGGCAAATATGGTATTGAATGCGATTGGTGGAGTCTTGGTGTTTGTATGTATGAAATGCTTGTTGGAAATACGCCTTTTGAAGCTGATTCTGTTGTTGTGGTTTACAGTCTTATCATGGATTTCAAGGTTGGTTCGATCATTTTCTTTACTTAGAGTAGCAGGTATATATTCATGCTGTTTACATAACGTTACTTGTGTTGCGTATTAGGCATTTAACTGTCTTCAGTCAGCTCTGCCTTGTGCTCTGTCTTTCCCAACTCCAATGCTACACCAATCTTTTACTTGATTTTCCTCTCTTTCGTATTCCTCCCATATCTTCTTAGCCCAATCAATGTCTTGTTATCACATTTGCATCCGTTCTCCAGATGTGGTGTCTCGCTCTGATACCCTTTGTTAACTCTTTCTGTCCGGTTCTGTCCAGCACCCTATCCTAGATATTTTCGCCATGATATGTATTTCTAAGTACTTCCCCCTCTTTTTCACCTTTATTCTAGTCCCATGCATTAATCTTCTGCTGATTTCTGATATCTTTTAATTTTCCTGTAAAAAAGAAATAAATGAAAACATCGTTAACCTTTCTTTTAATGGGCAAACATTTCTTTGTTTGATACCTTGTATCTCTGTACTATGGTTCCTTGGAGTATTATCAATATTTTCCTTCTTTCCAATAGAATTCTCTGAAATTTCCTGACGATCTTACGATCAGTGATGACGCAAAAGACCTGATTCGTCGTTTACTGTCGGATCGAAAATCTCGTATTGATTACGAAGGCCTTGCAAGTCATAATTTTTTCAAAGGACTCGATTGGACGACAATGAAAGACGGTAAGAAAGTAGGCTCTTTCTTTGCCCATGTGGCCTAGGGGGGTGCATATTAAATCACTAATACATACGAAACATAATTTATGCTTGCACTTAAAGAGGTGAAATAAATCAAAAGGCTAAAAGTTAAAACAACTTCAAGGCAACAGCTCATGTAATATTGGAGTTAACCTCTCGCTGCCCACCAAGATAGAACCAACGCTTTCACTTTAAGGAGAGGATTAACGCTTCAGCATCTTCCCTCTTAAAATCAGGGGCTTGTTCCAATCAGTAGCCATTTTCGGCTAATAAAAACTCAACATGGCTGAAAAATCAAGCTTATCATGGGAGAAGTTAGAATGCAGGCATTCTTTCTCTTGAATTTCGATTTGAAAATAAATGCTTCTTTTTAAAGCCACTTATACACCCTCCTTGAAGATGAAAAGCTTAATAAGCGCCACAGGCGTTTAATCGAAATTCAGTAATTGAGCCTGCACATATCAGCATAAACGATATAAATCGTATTACTTAAGCAGTATTTATTTGCATTTTTGATGATCTTTTAATTTTTATAGCCGTACCTCCTTATGTTCCAACGATAAGCAGCATAGACGACACTTCGAATTTCGATGAATTTGAATCTGAATCAGGTGGACCAAGGATAGAAGATTTCATGAGAGAAAAGGAAGGATTCAATGGAAAACATCTTCCATTTATTGGTTTTACTTTCACAAGACAGTTGAATGCTAATTTATCATCGGAAGGGTAAATTGCAATTATGATTTATCCTTCCACTTTGCTTTATAAACCGCTATCATCTGAGAGTAAAGCCCTGACCAAATGATCAAACATTATTGGTCAAACATTTGAGATTTGCTTCAGTGATGTTTGACCGTTTGGCCGCATCACAAAACATAGCTTGACAAGCAGAATTCGCTTAACAATGTTTTTAAAAATTCAAAAACATTTTATGCTTTTATCAAGCAAAAAATGTTGGACGAGCAATGTTTTGTGATGTGGCCAAACGGTCAAGCATTGCTTGATTTAGCGAATTGCAAATGTTTGACCAAAAATCTTTGATCGTTTGTCCAGGGTCTTAGATGTCTAAAACTTAATAGGCCCAAACTGGGACTAGTTCCTGGTCTTGGATATACTTTGAGGCTTTCTTTTCTCTTCAGTTGTAAAAGAGAGAAGACTCAATTTCGCTCTCGAATGATTTGTTTGCATTCAGATCTGCCAATCAAATGACATTAGTTTGTATGTAGTCATATTACAACTGTTGTAGAACAGTATCATTAGCACTGAATAGGGCAGGCTACACAGGTCAAATCTCTTTATCTAGTTATGCCCTGATGGGGTACATGACCTTTTGTAGAAAGGTATTGTGCTGCTGAGATTTGGCAATGCCAGTCACCTTTAATATGAGGTATTTTCAAGCCGATAGACAATCCTTGTTGAAAATTTCGTATATTTTAGACAGGCAAGTAGTAGCTACGCTCAGAGAAATTTAGGCGAGGCAAACACCCAACTCTTTGCAGCACAAGCATGTACCAATTTTATGTTTATAATGTAATGTAGCCCTTGCGGGACTAAAGATAGCTCAAGACAGCGAATACTAATAATCAGTAACAAAGCGGATATGTATTTCTGTTAGTTGAAGAGGAGTTCCAGTGATAATGATGATATTGATTCATGAGAAACAAACATATTTAAAGCTAAATACATACGACTTCCTTGCGCCCCAGAAGAAGTACTGCTTGGATCTGGAGTGAAGTTTCAGTTTTGCTTTAAAGAGGAATTAACACGTTTTGCTCTGTTCTCCCTAGCCGACATGCAGAACCAACGTCTCCTTTGCCTGAAACTGGGTCATCGCGGGCAAGCTTCTCGAGCCAAAAATCGTTCAAATCTCAAGAATTGAAAGATACTCTGCAAGCTTTGTCAACAGCTAATATTGAGTTGGAGAGGCTACAGAAACAAGTGGTAGAATTGAAGAAATCTGTTGAAGACAAAGACAAGAGTCTGAATAAAGCTCGAGATGAAAGAGACTTGGCTGAAAAAGAAAAGGTCTTGTTTGATACTGAAATTAAGGTAAGATTATAACATCATCTTGTGACATTAAGGCCCTGGTCAAACGGTCAAACATTGTTCGTGACCAAACTTTCAAACAGTGTATGAGAAGCAAATTACAGGTATTTGACATATAATGTTTGATCGTTTGATTGTTTGACCGTTGTCTTGGTCTAAAATCGCTTTTAAAGCACAGGGTTACATTTTGAATTGATATCTAAGAATTTCACAAGAAAAACGACAACTTTTCATCTGTAAAACATGTTTCGAACGAAAACTGTTCATCTTCAGGTTCATGGCTAGATAATAGGTAACTCAAGTACAGCAACGTATTAAATCTACATTTTACCAACGTATTTAATCTACATTGTATGTCCTTAATTTTACCTATTATCTAGCTATGTAACTGAAGATGAACAATGTTTGTTCGAAACATGTTTTACCGATTAAAAGTTGTCGTTTTCTTATGAAATTCTTAGCTTACTAGCCCATGCCCGTCTCTGACCACCGCCTCAGAAGGACCTTCGCCTCAAGGGCCTCTGCCTCGAGGACCTCCGCCTCAACAACCTCTGCCTCTCCACTTAGCTCCAAGTTTCTAATATTTAGTATTTGTCCTTGGTCCTAGTCCAGGATCCCTTATCCTAGTGCCAGTCCCAGTTCTGTTCCTCTGTTTTAGCCCAAGGTCCTTAGTCCACAATGATGTTCCTAAGTTTCAAATTAATCAGTGTACAGTCCCGTTCCTTTGTCCTGTTCCTTAGTCCTGAAATTATTCCGGGTCTTAACTCCAGTTCATTAATCCAGTTCGTTGACTTGGTTATTTTTCATATTGCTTAGTCCTGAAATTGTTCATGGTCTTCAGTCCCGTTCGTTTTTCCTGTTCTTTTTAATTATTGCCTCATTGTTCGAGGCTTTGGAATTGATATCTCCAAATTATAATTGCTTTATATTCTGAATAATTTTCTCGTTGCTACCAGTTACTTGATTCCTTTCTTTCGTTTGTTCAGAGCTTGCAACGAAGACTCGATATGGAACGAGCTGATCGCCAAAAAGCTGAAAATGAGGCTCTCAAATTATTAAACGAAGTCAAGGAAGGAAATAGAAAGGCAGATGAAATGCGTGATGCAGAAATGAGGTAGGGACGTAGTTGTCAGTCTTTGGAGGCACTATTGCATTCTTAAGAGATATTGCATTGTCTTGGTTTCGACCAAAGTGTATCTGGGTTATCTGGCATATAGTATCAACATTAAGAACCAATACTAGGCTGTGTCGTAAAGGTTCTTGTATGGGGTTTTAATATATGTCATCTTTAAGGGTAAGATTTTTTCCAAGTGGCATACCACAATTGATGGGATTTGAAACCAAGACTGCATGATCAGAGAGCCAACGACGTTTCCACTGAGCTAAAGAGCTCAATGGTACGCCATTTGTGGAAAAGTCTATCCTTGTGCTCGCGATTCATGACAAATATATTTAAATAGTTATGGTGCTGAAGAAGGCACAACATAAATAGCTATGATGCTGAAGAAGGCTCAACATAGCCGAAACACAAAGTCAAACGGGAGGAGAACCTTGGGCTGTATGTTTTGGAGAGTTACTCGGTGATTTCATTGAGCTATTTAGCTCAATAGAAACGACGTTGGCTCTCTGATCATGCAGTCTTGGGTTCAAATGCCATCAATTGTGGTATGCCACTTGTGGAAAATTCATCTTTAAAGGGGATATATCTGAAAAGATTATCATCCAATTTTCTTCAGTATTAGATTCTGCAGCGAAAAAGTTTTGAATTGTTTCTTTGAAGTATAGCTTCGAATTTTGATATTTCATAGACAATCGCTTGAAGAGCAGAAGCAGCTTGTGGCCCAGCTAGAACAAGAAAGATTCACAGCGAATAAACGAGCGCAACACTTGGAATCTGAACTAAACGATAAAAAGAAGGTAATCCCCTTACGGATTCATATGTACCAATTCTTTTTGTCAACCTTTTGATAGGATTTCAGATTGTGTTCCCAATATCTTCGGAAAAGATTGTTGTCTGAAAGTTTCGTTATTTTTGTAATGGTGCTTAGTTCGAGAATTTAAAAATGTATCTTTTTCATTCCTAGAGTCTGGAAGAAAGCAAAAACTACGTCTCTGAATTGAAGGCAAAACTATCGAAAGTAAGAGATGACAAAATATATGATAAACTGAAGTTATTTGGTTTTTCTTTTTTCAAAATATTTTTGCAGTAGCCCTTTTCGATGAAAGGCTGCGATTATGCACTGTTTTCAAAATTTTGTGATATAGTGATTTCGATACCAAGTCTAAAATCCTGGTCAAAATCGTGTGAGACAACTTGTTGGTGGCCCCCCCATATCATGGTGGGGAAGGGGTCTTCCGGCTAGTATGTCTCATGACTGTTGTCTCAATAACTTTGATCATGATTTTAGGCGCAAAGTTTTAAGCGCTTGTATTATTGATTTTATGAGGGTTCAAAATTTACGATTTTAAAAGTTCAGACCAACTGGGGTGAAAAATTTCGCCCCCAGCCACTTTTCACGCTCAAAGCCCTTATAGAATAGGTTGAAAACTCCTAAATCCAGTAGTAAAAGCTGAAGGACAGTTGAACCTTGAACCTAGACTAAGTTTTGGATTCTTTATATGATTTTAGCAACAAAAATTCGATTTTTCAATCTTAGTGGTCTTTCATCGAAAAGGTCTATTATAAGTACTATTAACTATATTAAATATTTTGTTCAGGTAAACGAAGAAACGAAATCAAACGTATCTGATTTACAGCAGAAGTTAACTAAAGTAACAATGGATAGTGAAAGTAGAATTAAAGAATTCCAAGAGAAACTCACAAAGGTAATGCCGTTTTACCTCGAATTTATTTTTTCAGAGAGAGGACCAGAGCCGTTTTTTTTTTCTTTAGGTATTAACCTCATACCGACGGCTGCTACTGGGTTTATCTTGTTTGCAATTTCGTAGCGATTCATTGAAAATAGTAACCCTTTAAGGTGGAATCACTATTTAGGCTATAGCATGTATTGCCTCCTTTTATGACTAAAATCTTCATTAGGCCTTACATTTGTATGCAAGTCATTTGTGTGCAAGACATAGAAACTAGTTTGGTTCTCACTCTGTAATTTTCGAATGTTAAAGAATTCAAATTTGGTTACAGAAAAATTAATGTCGAGTACAGACAAATAAGCGATTACCAAATTTATTAGGCTTTATTACTACTGTTCTGGTGGATTTTCTGGGTAAAGAGTCGCAATTGGTGGCAGTGTCAATTTCGATGCGTATGCCATTTTGATCTTCTCCATTCTCTTCTTTGACAACTCAAATTTCCTTATCTCATTCACATCTCCGACTAGCGTGCTCCTAGCTGTGTGCTTCCATCGATTTATATCCAAGTCAACGATCCTTGGCATAGTGACGGGGATTCTCACTCGTAAGATCAGGCTGTTGCCACATGGTGCATTTCGCTTCTTCTTGTGGCTGCAGAGATTTACCAACGATGGTCTCTTTCAGCGGCTCCAAAGTGTGTTTGTTGTATTTCGGAATGATGCCCTTTCCTTTCTTTGACACTTGTACAGAACTTTGTTGTTTACACAATGGCTGGACTAACAGCAACCCCGTTTCATTTTTAACTGCTGAAATAGTCTCCATCAACTGCAGAATAACTGCCGCTCGGTATTCTACTAATTCAGTTTTTCTTGCCTCCCATTTCTTGCTTTTACTCTCAATTCGCTTATTCATCTCATTAACATAGTTTGTCAATCTAATGTTATTCTTGTATTTAACCAAAGCTGCTTTCAAGACTTGCTTAATCATCTCCATCTTCTTATATGCAACGTATCGTTGTACCAAATGAACTAACCTCAATCTAGGAAGATCCATGGCTTTGTTTATCATTGTGACTGTTTTCTCGTGTATCTGTGAATCGATCTGATCATTAGCAAATGCCTGATCAAGACGATCCAAGTTCTTCTTCTGGTCTTCTCTTGCTATGAAAAACATCGATGCTGTACGCTGTGCATATCTCTGTTCTCGCTTATTCTTGTTTTTAACCTTGGGAAGTTGAGCCATGCTTAAACGTGATATGATCTGTTGCTGGCTTTTCACGACTCTCTGCAACTGTGCTCTATCTTTTTCTATTTCGTTCATTTGTTGTATGTTTCTCTTCGCTGCGTCATTATTCTCCTGTTGCAGCCTTTCTAGCTCTTTCTTCAACTGCATATGACTCTCTATCAACTGCTGATACGGTGCAAGCTCCTTCTCCAGAGATTTATGCTTGTTTGACAAATCGTTATAGTCGCTAACAAGCGTCAAGTAGAAATTCTCTAATTTCTTATATTTTTCAACCTGAATCGCCTCACTCTCCTTTGTCTTTCTTAATTTGTCAATATTACTTTCCAAGTCCCTTAATATGAACCCTCTTGCTGTTGCCGCCTCCTTAACTTGGATTCGCCTGTTCAGCAATGCCTTTGATAGCTTGGTTTCCAATGACGATAGCAAATCAGTGGCTTGATGCGCCATTTTGGACAGCAACTGCTTTGTCTCTGCACTTGACGCGAATTGCACATCTGTTGGTAATGACTCAAGCATGCGCATTTCAAAGGCTGCTTCAGCAAGAGACTCTCGTTGCAGAATCGAGGCTATAGATTCTTTGAATCTGTTGACAGTTCTAAGTAACTGCATGCTTCCTCTATGAATGGTATTGATATCACTCTGATGCTGTGTTACGTTCTTTCTGGTTTCTGCTAGATATCGATGGTTCTCCTTTGTTAGAAAATCTCTCAATCTTTGTAGCTCAAGTTCGTATTGATTTTTCATCTTGATCAGCATTTGTTGTTTTGACAGACCACCTTCAATCTCTATGGTAACTGTCTGGTTTTGTTGTTGCTGTTCTAATGCCAGTTTCTCATCCAATAGCGTCTGTACGTCTGCTGTCATCGTATCTAAGCAACGCTGTAGATGATCTATCTGATCGTCTTTTATCGCCACTGTATTTTTCATGTTCTCCACCGAATCTAACAAATCATCTGTTGTTCTCTGCCTGTTATCGAGCTCTCTTTCATACTGTATAGTAGCCATGTCTAGTGATCTTTGAAACTCTGCTTTCTCCAACTCCATTTGCTCCAGGCGTCGCTCGCATTCGTCTTTCTCTGCGGCTTCAGCCTCCAGTTCTATGATCTGCAGTGCTTGGTCTTCAAGTACTTTCCTTGCATCTGCTAGATCGAGCCTCAAGCAGTCAACAGTATCTTCTAGTGTCTTAATGACTGACTGATCAACTTGTGCGTTTGGTATTCCAGGCTGCAATAGCGGCTTCAAGATGTCGTCTTTCTGGGCTGTCGGCAATGTGGAGTCCATTGTCGCTGTCTGTTTTTGATCATCAGGGTTCCTATCCTGTCCTGACTGTTCCGTCGCATTCTTCCTACTCACACTAAAACTCCTGTCCTCCTTAGTCGCACTTTTGGATTCCTCAAACCCCTCCACATCGTTATTCTTGCTTTCTTCTATATTCTCCAGTCTTGACTGAATTTGTTCAGCGATTGACATCTCTGGTGCAGTCGCTTCTGTTACATCTTTGATGAAATCTGCAGCAGTGCTGTTAGGCTTAGCAAGGCCTGCTGCTCCGGGTAATAACACGGATTTTCGTCGTTCTTTTTTTCTCTTGTGACTCGGTGCTGCACTGGCTTTCTCTAGCTTCTCCTGTAAATCGGCAAGCTTGCTTTTCATCGACGAGTTTTCTTCGTCCATCCTTCTTAGCTGCTCGGCATCGAGTTTGATTTTTTCCTCGGCTTTCTGAGAAGCGCTGATTGCTTTTTGTAACGCAGCTCCCTTTTCAGCCAACTGCGTTTCGATATCAGCAATGTCTTTGCTTTTTCTTTCAATCACACTTGAGAATATCTTAAACTGTTTCGTTATGTTATGCAGAATTTTACGATTTGGTTCCTGGTGTGTTGTTTTGACAGTCTCGTCTAAGTCCTGTAATAGCTTCTTAGCTGCCATTGGCCAGTTTTTTCTATCACTTAACTCCTGGGCTGTGAAAACGCGTTTTGTTGGGATGTTTTTATCTTGAGCTGAAACAGCAACACCTTCTTCGTTTTCACTGGGTTTATTATGGCTTTTATAAGCTGCTTTAGCGTGCGTGATACTCTTGGCTATTTTGGATAGCTTGTTAGTTGATCCTCTTAGTTTCGACATTGAGTTGACAATTTTTCTATGTATTTCATCAGTCTCGTGAACTCTGCTTTCATGTAGCTCTATACTTTTATCATCATTTTGTTGATTGCTTAATAAATTACAGATCCATTCTTCTAGGTCGGTAATCAAATCCAATTTCTTCTTTGACCTCCTCATCGAAGACCTAAAAATCTCGACAACTTTCTGCCGGATCTCACGTTTTTCTCTCTCTCTCTCGACATCATAATCCGGCATTCCATAAACTATAATCTCTTGTGATGTCAGATCGTCTTTTTCCTTTGTATCGTTGGCATCGTTCCCACTATGATGCAGCGCCATGGTTATACGATGCATTATCCCATTTAGCTTGTCCTTTGTTTGCTCTTTCTTCCTGTTAAACGCCGACTCCTTCATGCGATTAGCCACGGCGATAACAGCGGCAGGCAAGTTCTGTTCGTAAAAGCTTGACATACCATCATCCATTCCATTATCTTTTCTTCTGCAGCACTCTCTCGGACACTGTTTCACAGCTCTTCTTCTCCGATAACTCTGTTTTGAATCGTCATTATCGCCCGAGTCGGTTAAGCTCATCTCTGATACCCCACTATGAGAAGAATCGACTGAATTTTCCGAGTGATTGTCCTCACTATCGCGTGTGTCCCTTAGAATTTTCTTTAATTGACTGTATCGCTTTGACGATAATTGAGTTTCATCGTCGTGAGCTTGAGCAATACTGTGAAGGCTATGTCGCGAGGAACTTTTATTAAAATTTTTTGAAACTCGCCGTTTAGCCGATCCTTTGAAACTCACTACTTTGGTCGATCGCTTTCTCCGTATCTTTACGGGTTCATGGTTCGCGCGGCTAGATGCGACTGAAACTGAACGCGTCCATTTTTGGTTTCTGCTACCGTTAGATGGCTTCAAGTCTGTTGTTGGGTTTTTGAAATGTGGAGACGAACTCATGTTTACTTTGTTTGTACCTTCCAGACTGAGAACAATATCTTTTTCAGTGGTCAAATTGTAAATTTGATACTACGTGCGCTATTTTCCCTTCTTATACGCTTTAATACTTGGGCTTTATGCAGAATCTCTGTCGCTGTATTCATCTACTTCAGCATTTCAGTAACAAGTCCAGCCCTGTTCACATTATTCCGTTCTGTATTAAATAAAATTGAACACTACACACCATCAAGTTATCAGACTCAGTTATCAGGCTCCTGAAAGACAGTGAATCGAGTTTAAAATACTTGATTTCTCCTTTTGCCGTCAGATTTCAGCTGCTTTGTAGCTTTTTATGGAATTTCAGCCGTATCTCGATGTTACCCTAGGTAATGTTTTTGTTTTCCTTCTAAGTTTCATGTTTGATTATCGTCCGGCGAATTTGTTTACGAACATGTTTCTATCTTTCCTTTTGTTCTAATCTGACGTAAAATTATCTCGCACTTTCGATCTAGTCGAAATCTGACGTTTTATTCTCGATTAAAAAGTCACGTGAGAGGGTCCAGATTTTATTAAGTCGATAATAACTTGTGATCAAATCCAAAATAATTTTGTTTTTTTAAAAAAAAGTTTTTTAGATAATTTTTCCTTTCCATTTCCTGCAGTAAACCCATTCAGCAGTATTGATGCGCTGATATAGATGATTTGCAGTCTTGGTACTTCCGTATTTCTCTACCTCTTCACTCCTATAATAGACCTATACACGTTTTTTTAGAAGGAACCTTTGGTCTGAGTTGCAATTGAAGTTCCTCAAGTTTTTAACAAAGTGAGGCTGAAATTTGCTTATACACTTACGTTCGATAAGTATTGCACCACCTTTCTCAAAATGGCGGCTAGCTGTGGCTCTCGGCCTAAAGCAAGCTATTTTCAAAACAACGACAACAGGGCTCAGGAGCCTCATGACTAACGATTTTGGCGGGAAAATATTCGCCATTTTACTGGCTTTCCGTTAGAATTAAAAGTAACGAACAGTTAAAATGTTTTGATAGAGAAATTCATTCAGAAGTTGGAGCAGTGACTTCAAAAGGCTTAGGAAAAATCTCTTTCAACTGGTGTCAAATTCAATGATAAATTTATGGGTTAACTTGCAGAAATCGACCAGATTCTGCTCCTATCCGAAGAAGAATTTTCTGATCTTTATTTTGATAACAAAATGTTTAGTGTGGAAGACTTTTCAATTTTGTGAACAGATTTAAAGTTGACAGAAATCTCAGGTGAGTGATATTTTGATACAGGCCATGAAGCCCAGTTGTAAAAAATTTACTCTCTTTCCATGTTTCTAGAGCAATGGCCCTAAAATTTAATGTTCAGATATTTGAAATGGAGTTAATCTAGCAAAAATGTGAATGGAAAAGTTTTCACGTTTTCACATAATATTATTTTCTCGGTAAAAGCAGAGTCGTATTAAAACAACAGTACAGAATTTCGCTCACCTGGAATTATTGCAGACCCTGAAACATTTTAATTCAATACAAAAAGCCCTTTTTTGAGAAAAAATCTGGCTACCAAAAGAAAGGGCAGAGAAATCTTCTTCGGATATCAACAAAATTTAGTCGCTTTCTGCACGTTAACCCATCCATTTATCATTGAATTTGACACCAGTTGAAAGAGATTTTTCCTAAATCTTTTGAAGACACTGCTCCAACTTCTGAATGAATTTCTCTGTCAAAACATTTTAACTGTTCGTTACTTTTAATTCTAACGGAAAGCCAGTAAAATGGCGAATATTTTCCCGCCAAAATCGTTAGTCATGGGGCTCCTGAGCCATGTTGTCGTTGTTTTGAAAATAGCTTGCTTTAGGCCGAGAGCCATAGCTAGCCGCCATTTTGAGAAAGGTGGTGCAATACTTATCGAACGTAAGTGTACTGTTCCTTGTCGTGAAATAAGTTTGACTTCAATATTTTAACAGCCAAGTCATTTAAACACGCTTCGATTTCTAATTTTAAATATAAATGGAGTCTTTTGGTATGTACGATGGGAAATAAGTTGATAATCTTCAGCCTCGAGTTCCTTACAAAGGTGTTCCTTATAACAAAACGTGAAAATGCTGCATATAATTGAAATCCGAATTTGTTACTCGATTTCAGGCTGTTGCCGCAAGCCAAGATTCTTCTGATCGTCTACATAGCGTCGAAAGAGAAAAGGAAGAGCTGTTAAGAGAACTAGAAGAATTAAAGGTTTGTAGTAGACTTATTACCTTCCTCCCACTCTTTCAGAAACAGCTACTAACAACTAAACAACATACAGCTGTTTCCTCAGAGTGTACTATGAAGCAAACAGCCACCTGTTGTTGTGGTTGTTCGGGTAATTGTTGGTTGTTGTTTGCGAATAGTACGAGTCGTGTAATAAGTCTAGTTTGTAGGCCAACACTCGTTTATTGTATGTGTCATTTTATTGCAATGTACGACTGTGCTTGTTGCAGAGCTCAGATAAACCCGGCTGTAAACTAAGTGGCGCCAGTGGCGAATTGTTTGGCTGAAGAAGTGGGGTGTGTGCAAAATGGTTTGAGCTAGACTTGAGAATTCTTAGTTGTTTAGCTGATTTGATTGAGCTTTACGCCTGAAAAGTCATCTCCTTTGCAAGAAGAATCACCAGCTGTGCGATTCTCACATCCCTCCTTCTAGAAATCTTGTTTGCGTAGCTAGTTGATGGTTCCGCGAGAGGAAAACCACGTCTGTTGCACGGTCATCGACGTTAAGAGCTTCAAAGGACCTGTAGAATTTGTTGTTTTAACCCTTACTGACGTTATCGAAGTTTGCTTTGTTATTGACGTTACGAAACATGTTTACCAAACTCAGTTGTTTGTAGTTTGTGGAGAGAGTTAATTTGTCTGGTCTTTGCTTGCACTGTATGAACGTCGTTTGTAAGTCTTGTATTGAATTTGCAAGTAATCAAAGAGCAGGATAGAATATGCTTGACAAGATTACTACAAAGATATTTGGCTTGATCATATTCTCTTTGATTGAGAGAAAAGTAATGATCATCTTGATACTAATTCATAAATTTCCATAACTGCATGGGCATAAACTAAATCAATACCCTACCTAAGTAATCATCATAATGATAATCGTATATGAAAACTATAGTGATTGTTACGAACTGATCGAAAACATGATTATGTCGTCACATGGAATCTATTAGAATCGTATCATGAGGCATTGTCCTTAATAGCTCATTATCCCCGATTATCCTTCGCTCATTATAGGCTACAAGCTACATACCACACAGCTTCATTTCTGTACCCCTTGATATAAAACACTATGTGGAAGGAGGTCACGCCAATGTGGATAGACTCACTCCCTGGTGGATTGAGGCACTGTCCTTAATAGCTCTGCATATATTATCCCCGATTATCTATAAACTACAAGCTTCATAACAAACAGTTTCATTTCTGTACCCCTTGATCTATTAACAGTTTGTGGAAGGAGGTCATGTCAATATGGATATGGACTCCCTGATGAATTATTGACAAGTTCTTAAATTTCGAGAAATGATACGAACGAGACAAATTTGTTCAAGGTCACCCTGAATTCGCAGAACCATCCAAAATTAGACTTGTATGCTTGCAAATCTAGTTTCAGATTGTAGTGGGTTTGTGTTTTGCCCCCCAAGTCATTTTAGAGAGCGCTCTAGTTAATGTTAGCTTCTCTTAACTAAGAGTGACTCTAAGTTGTAATTTTATATTGATGATGGTGACGATGATGGTGATGGTTATGATGATGATGATGATGATGGTGATGATGATGATTATGATTATGATTATGCATTGAATTTGCAAATGTGCCCAAGGTTTTGGCAGCATCATTTTGCACCCCTTGATCTATTAGCGTCATGTGGAAGGAGGTCAAGCCAATACGGAAGGATTCCCTTTCGAACGACCAGCAAGGTCTTGTTGGTTGGAGATGAAAATTAGGTCGAACAGATATTTATGTTTCCATTAATTGATCATAATTATATAGTACACGATAAAACAGGGTCCTTGTAGTGGGTTTATCGTGTTGGTCTATCTCGATGAGCTTCTTCTGAGCTAAAAACCTTTGGCTTTTGGCGTTGTCTGTTTGCTGTCCAGTGCTCTCTGTGAATCACTTGGGGGTCATATTATCCTTAATTCTATAATTAATACTAACAGCTTGATTAGTATTTACCATAGCCCTTAAAATGCAGAGTTGTTTCTACAAGCACATCACTCTAGACATTTACTTTCACTGCAGTGCATGCTAGTGTATTGATAACTTATTCGATTTCTTTATTTTGCTTTCTCGCGAAGTTATGAAGTGTATTTGTAGTGGTTAATTAACGATGTACCGGCCAAGAGTTTATCGATTTTTTGAGCATGAAGGCATCACTTTGCGACTATTTTGGGTAAGAGTTTTTTCATACTTTTGATTCAATCTAAAAAGTCGAGTTTTTCCAATTTTTTCTACAGACCCAGATTTGTAGATGAGAGTTAGTTTTGGGAGTTGAATCATTCTCTAGAAATTTTCTCTAGAAGTTTGTATGAGTCTTGAGTGAAACAGGAGATTTTAGAGTGCAGTGCACGAGTGAAAAAGGGAACGTGTATACTGTAGTAGGTTGACTGCAGATCCTACACATCTATTTCGCATATACAGGACCAGGATTGAAGTACTTTTTACCGTCAACAAGTGTTTTTGAAAACTTAAGCGTGACAGATTTGTGGTACTATAGTTTCGTGGGCTCAGGTTTTTTCCTGTGAATGATGTGGCTTTATGTAGATACGGTAGACACAGGAATCTGCACACTTCAGTATTAACAATTCCTCCAGTATGTTACAAGGGTATACCTTGAGTCTGTTATTGATGCTTTCTTCCTTTCGATGCTTTTGAAAAATGTTGCATGAAACGGTACTAAATCAATGGAGAATAATTACACCATTACAACTGTTTTTTCTAATCCGGATCATGATGTTTATCCAGATTATCTAGGATCATCTTTGTTATATGGGAACAACACGATTGATCCATTATCACTCCGACCTTGTAAGGATTACAGAGATTGATTTTCTCATCTCACTAAAAGTTGCAGCTGTAGTAAATGATCGAGGGCAAAATCCTGGGACACATTTCACCCCCTAAAAAGGCCTACTGGATTCCAGTTGAAACAAAAGGTTTTCCAAGAGATTTTTGTGAAATCAATAGAATTTACGGCAAGGCAAGGGTGTCCGAGATTGTCTTGGGAGTTGATTGCCCCTTTAAATGATTGCATCACTGGCTAATCAAGGGCTGTCTTGCCTCTGACGATCAGCAGATCACTCTGCAGAAATCTCGTTTAACTCTGAAGGAAATCCTACTTTTTTACCAGTAATCCCCTCAGAATCCCGTTCTTTTGGTTGATACATATCTCGAATACACCTTTGGACCTCTAATGTAGCAATCATTCGATAATGTATCCAAGAGGTGTTCACGACTATGAAAGCCCATGTTCTTTGCGGAGAGACAGTTCACTCATTGCAATTTCATACATCTTTGGCGTATAGTAGCTACATTGCTTCCGCGGAAAGCCGTTGGATATTCTTTTGCTTTATCTCGTACGCTTTTTTGGGAATACCCCCAAAACGTTTTTGGAAATGGCCCCGTGTCTTTGCAAGTTACTGTATGGGAGACAGCCTGGAACTTTTGCCGCCCAATGCAATGCCCCATTTTGTAAATACAGTAAGACAGTGCAAAACATCTCTCTTATGAGTATTTTGACAAGTTATCTATAATAACCTTCCCTTGGGCTAGATAAAGTTTAAACGTTGCAAAAGCTAAATCCTCAGAAACTGTATTGCCTATGAATGCTCTCGAGAGATGCAATATAAAATCTTCAATCTTAAACCCTTCTTATATTTGAAGTGAATGCTATTATGTTTATATTTTCAACACTCGAGGGTATATTGTAGCACCCGGCAATTTTGCCACCCATAATTGTTTAGATTACACCTTTGATTCCATATGTTGAAATATAAGATTATAAAGAGTCGCCTACTTGTAGTTTCTCCAGTCACTTTACATTGGTTTTATTTCATCAGTACTGTTTATTCAGCACGGGGTAATAAACAAGTACACTCATCAATCTAATACAAGACATCTGAGCCTATTTTTATTCGAACACGTGGGTTTGATTCGAAGTGATTTGCAGGGAATAGTTTTGTCAGGTTTTGAGGACTACTTTGCTCGATACAAGCTTATAAAGACGAGCATGGATTTACTGGAGAGTCAGCCATCCTCGTGCTTTGTTGAAGCTCTGAATTTGAGAGTAACGAGAGCGGCGAAAATCACCGGATTATTATCGTTTCATTATTTTCGTCAACAGGCCTTCGAAAGTGAATACAGAGAAAGAGAATCACAGGTTAGTGTCGTTGTTTGTAATTATTTTTTGCTTCCCATTTGGTAGCAGTCTGATTTCGGCTGAATGATATGTATAGGATTATACTAAAGCAACAGCAACTTACGTTAGATATACATTAGCAGGCCAATAGAGTGGCAAAACAATTTTTAGAATTTTTGTCCTTTTGCTGTGGGCTTTCATATGAAGTTAGACCCAGTTGCAAAATTTTTCACACCGAATAGCCTGCATTTTGATGCCAAGAGGGAATAGGATAAATGCTAGCTATGCCTTTCATAAAGCAAATGTTAGTAAAGATAGTGCCACTCGCTGCTACTCCTTGTATTTGTCTTTTCCATTCTTCGCAGTTTCCGTAATATATCACTTTCTCTAGCGCTGTTTAATAATGATAGAGCCTAATAGTTCACCTCTGGCCAACAGTGCTTCACAGTTATAGCATTGCTAGAATCAAGACTTCCTTATTTCTCAAGCTTGGATACGCGTCAAGCACAATCAGCCAAGGCATTAAAGAGCCCTGATTTTATACATTGTTTATATATACCGTAATCCTCGAATTTCCCCCCTCGAATGAGCCCTTCCCTCAAATTAGCCCCCACCCTAGAGCGGGAAATTTTTAAAAAGCCCCCCCCCTCGAATAAGCCCCCACCCCTGACATGTTGGAGTTAGCCTTTTGAGTCCATATTGGTACGTTATGTACGAGTTATGACAGAAAAACGGATTCTCCAAGTCGATGAAAAATGCTTTTATGAATAATTTTGTAAGCCCCCTCTCGTTTAAGCTCCCACCTCAATAAGCCCCCTCTAAAATATTGAAAAATTATTAAGTCCCAAGGGGGCTAATTCGAAGATTTACGGTAGTTTGGGGTTCTGTTTCATGCTGAAAGCAGAATTTCGACTGAAAGCTATAAAGATAGCCAGAATAAAGTATTTTGTACATGTGAAATTAGGGTCACACAAGAAGTAGAAGCATCTTCATTATTGAACTGTAGCTACGTCATTAGCCACTGAACTCTGCTGTCTGTAAACATCTCATGTTGCTCTACGCTGAGCTGACGTTTATTGAAGCCCTTTGTCGTCAATGTCGAATGTTCTCTGTTTGTGGAGGCAAATCTATACTGTTCAAATCCTTGTATATAAACCACCATTAGTATAACTCTCTTTTTGTCTTACTGGTATAGTGTAAAAAAATTTGTTATCATTAATACTGAACGTTTCATAGGGGCTTTATGAAGCTTTCAAGGTTTCAGAGTAAAGTAGCTACATCCAAGTTTTTATTTTAGTTTTGCCAGTTTTGCAGTGTTTACTGGCTTCTGATACTTGTTTTTTGACTGACCAACTGATGAGCTGATTTCTTAAAAAATGGTTGCTTAGAAAACCTAAAACAATTGTTAACGTTTAGAGGAGAAATACATACAATATGGTTAATTTATTGTTTTTTACATTCAACAGGAAGAAGCAAGAAAGACAGAAGCCAGTCATGCCGAGGTTTTACTGCAGGAAGAAGTTCGTACGAAAGTTGAGAAATTACAACAACTGGAAAAAGAGAATAAGGTAACCTTACTAATCTCTCTCGAACTCGCCTGATATCCTTTCGTGACTGGACTAAGACTTTTTGGTTATTATTTACATAATTTAAAAAAAACCGCAGATTATCTTTCGCTGAGTTCTTCAGAATGTTCCTGAAAGCACAACTAATTTTGCTTTTAATGTCGTTGTTGCTTTATTTTGAGTATATTGTTATTTCTACCTTTTTCAGCAAATTTAGGCCTACTTTGCATGCTGCATCCAGGCATGGGCCCCTAGTTTAACGTCCCTTCCAACGAGTTGGTTTGTCATCCATCAGGAAAGTCTCCCATCAGATATTGACCTAACTTCAGACCCGCTTGGCCACTCACTCCTGAGCGCTGCATAGTTGCACAATGCCAGTTTCTTTATTGATTTTAATATTTTTCTTTTTTCGTTCACAAAGGACTTGAAAAGCAATGTGAAAGAGTCTGAAACGAGATATGAAAAACTCATCGAAGTGGGCGAGGAAATGAAGAAAGAACTTTCAAAGAAAATTGAGGTATCTGCTGTTTCTATTTCCTATTTAAATTATCACTTTTTCGCTATTTGCCAAAAGCCTAAAAAGTCAAGTGGAATCGATTTTGATTGCTTTGGTCAAGAGTTTATGTCGAGCGTTATGCAGTTTCAAACGACTTCTTACAAGGTTTTAGTGCTCTGTATCTGCCTGATTGCATAACCTAGCATAAAACATGTTAACTCAAGGTTTTTATTCGAAGAGTTCAGATAAAACTAATTGATATAAAATGTAAACCTCGCTTGCATTGGGACAACCTCGTCCCCAGGGTGAATAGGCCTCTACGTGAAACTTCGCTGTCCGTATTCGACCCTGGTATCGGCCTTTTCTATTCGCAATTTGATTGGCTGTTCAACAATAGATATTTTAAGCGACGTTACAGTTTCTTCAAAATTTCGCACCAAAATAGGCCGAAAACTATGTGAAAAACATGTATAAAAACCAAAAAATGATGCTACATGCCATATTGTATCTTGCCTTATAGTTATCAATGAAATTCTTTGCATTTCCTTTCTAAGAACATCTGCTTTCGGAATCTGCATCTTGTTTTTATGCCTAGGCCAAAATTGCCAGTATTTTGGCAGATTTTGTGGCCGGTATCAGGGCCTAAATCGATTTGACGGTTGAGATTCGAGGAAATTCGATTTAGGGCCTGGAGACGAGGTAAGCATTGGGATTTAGGTGTATGTTCCTATTTGGAAACTAGGTAAGGGATATTTCCGACATCGTTTGTCCTAACCTTTGTGCCTTTGGTTTGTATCCATGTTCTTACAGAGTCCAGTTGTGATGTGTATGCTTTCCATAATAAGATTGTAGATTTAGTGTACCCCCTGGAAAAGCATTTCAAAGCTTGACAATTGGTGGTACATAAGGTACCTAGGGGGTACTTCATATCATGATCATTCATTTCATCCCTTCGTTTAACCCTTTCACACCCGGATTTATTTGCATGTAACAGTTTAAATCTATATGACTGCAAGTTCTTAAGGGGTAGTAAATACCAAGATAGTCAGTTGAAAGCAGATAGCTTCAAAGAAAATAACTAATATAAATCCAATATTATATCATGCATTTACCCCCTGACAATTACACGTTTTACAGTTTTTATCAATGGACCATATGGTCCCTCCAGGAGGGAAAGGTTTAAATGACCCAAGATAAGACAACATAGTAAGCGTCCTTAACGAAAAGCAAACTAATGAAAATTAAAACAGAGCTAGTTAATTTGAAAAATCGTTAATATGAAGGTTACTGTAAATCCTTTGGTTTCAAAACATGTTTTTACTGTATTTACAGTTTTTAGAGAATATGGAATAATCTGTGTGGTTTCCTGCAGTATTAAGAAGGCAAATGTTTCCTGCTCCACGATTTCACTTGTGACTTTGTTTATCTCAAACGTTTTTGTATTTTCACAAACTATTTCGTATTTTCAGGAGCTTGAGGATTCTCTAGAGGTTACGAAAAAGGAGCAGAAAAAACTCCAACAACAGCACAAGAAATTACAAGAAGAATTCGAAGAAAAGAATCATAGTTTAGAAGATAAGGATGAGGTGTTTACCGTTTTTTATCCTTTCCATCCTTTAGTGGCTTTGTAGATGAGTTACACACTTTCAATCTTGTAAAGAACCTAGTTCATGGTCTAGTTCCTAAAGTTCCTCAAATGTTTTTTGATTAAATTGTAGTACCAAACGTTCCTTAATAGTTCCTCAATTTAAGCTGCACATTTAGTATCATGAATACTATACAGAGGCACTTTATGTTAGTAATGTTGGAAGTAGCTCAAGGAAACAATTGATACATGTGTGACATACAATTTATATGAGCTTTGACTGCAAATGAATCTAACTGACTTCCTAATTCTTGAATGTTTGCAGTGATAACAATATTCACAATTGATAAGTTCCTTAGCGATTTTATCCTTTATAGCTAGGATAAGTCCAAATTTTTCGGACCTCTGCATCTAGGTTCCTTATAAAGTGGTCCTTTATGAAAAAGTGCATGATCTTTTCACCCCCAGTTACATGACTGCTGACCAGCTTAATTCACTATAGAGTGTTGAATAAGCTGAGTGTAACACATAATTGAAATAGTCCTTGCTCTGTGATGGCAAGAAAAAAGCTTGCCTTTTATATTGAAACTGTAGAGTTAGTGTACCCCCTGGAAAAGCACTTCAAAGCTTGATTGTTGCTGGACCACATAAGGTGTCTAGGGGGTTGTCTATATCACTTTTTCTCATTTCATTTTGTTAAGATGGCCCATGACAAGAAAATATTGTAAATATGCAGTAAACGTCTTTATAGAAAAGCAAGGCAATGAAGAAATAAACTCAACTCAAGTTAGTTTGAAAAATCTTTGATATAAAGGTTAATAGTAAGACGGAGAAATATTAAGAGAAACGTTAAGAAAGGTAAAGGATGAGATTTTACTGGCCTTTTTATGTTCGAGATTTTTTATCCAAGTTCTGGTCTTGTTGGTTAAACTTTATGCTAACTGAAAGATGAATGTGTTTTGATGTCTGGGTTTCTGATGGGTTTATTTCTTTCTATTAGACCATCGTTTCGTTGAAAGACACTTGCAAGAAGCTGGATGCACAAATGAAGACGTTGATGTCAGAAAGAACTAATGATCTGAAGGTGAAAGAAAGGGAAAAGAAACTGGAAGGCGATATGTAAGTTGTTTATTTATCGATTCTGCTAACCAAGAACTTTTCTGAAACTGCCTTGTCGTGTTTAAATTAGTCACATTATTTGCCTTGCACTCCTCAGACCGAACTTCACTTTTTTACTGACAACTAAATCTGAGTCTTGAAAATTCTGTCACAGCTCTTGAACATTTTACTTGGATTTTTGAAATACGTAAAGGATGACAAGTAAAAGTAAATAAAAAAGAACGATTGAAGATCAATAATCAAGAAAAATAATGAGTAACACATGATTTAGCAATGATCTTCCGATTAATAGTCAATCTCACGATAATGATGATTTAGTGTTTAGTCGTTTGTAACAACAAACCCCGAAATGCCCAATAACCCACCATTTGGAACTGCCCCTCAGAGCTGTTGAGCCTTGTCTATCGTAACAAATTATAATGCTTGCCTGTATTCCTTCATCAAAGTAGTCCCGATTGCTAGAAAGCTTAAATTGAAGCCCAACGGTTCTGGTTTGGTGAAAAAAACCTGTTTTTTTTTCGCGGGCCTGTTTCCAAGGCATACCAAGACCCAAGACGTAATGGTCAGTAGCTATCTTGCATACTGGGATGGGAGGGCCGGTGGGAAATTTTACAAGCGTAAGGGAGAACTAGACTTATTGCTTGAGTCGTTAGTTTCCGCTCCTCCACCACACAGACACCCCGCTACAACTACGCCACCCCGCTACACCAGTTTGAGCGATCTCATTTTAGTGTTGGCCTCGGTCTCATGAGCGACAATTGGGACTCGGGTAATAAGTCCAAGGGAGAACGATCCTTTAAGCTTGTTGTAACTATGTGATAACCTCAGAATGGTAAAGGAGATCCAGAATAACTAAATTTTGTATATGCGTTCTCATCTTTCTCTTACACCTGTACAAACTTAATAAAGAGAGCCGTATTAGCCCGTACGGGCTTAATATCCCAATATAAGCTTGTGAACTTTTGTTCAGTTAAGGCTTTTTAAAGAGAATTAATATTGATATAAAATTGATTTTCATTCGTAGCCTGTAATTGCTCCTAGATTTATATATGTTATTCAATGTTTCTCAGTTTTGCAAGGGCAAAGAGGACAGCGCAAATATAGATATGAAGGATCTGGATAAGTGAATGCTAAGATGCTGTTATCTTTTATAACTTGTAGGCATGCCTATCAGCAAAAGATCGACGTTCTTAGTCAAGAAAAAGCAGTTGTAGAGCGAAAACTGAATATGCTGCATGCAGATTTCAAAGCCGCTACGCAGGTAACTACGTGGTCAAATTCGCATAAACTCATATTTCTTATAGCTATCATCAAACAGCCTTGTCCCTGGCCCCGGATCGCGTTTGTTAAAATCTCGGCAAACAATCGAAGGAAAACTACAGTTCACAATATATAGTTGATTTTGTTGAGAAACTTTTTTCAGAGAATCTTTTTAAGATGTAAGTTGGCACTGTTGGACTTGAAAATGTTGCGATAATTCATAATAGCACCGTCATTAAACCGATTTGGGCCCTGGTACCAGTCGAGTATGGACAGGTAAGTTTCAAGTAGAGTCCTATTGACCCTGGAGACACGGTTAATCATCAAATAACATCTTGAAACGTATGTATAGCAGTTGTAGTGATCGGCCTATCATTATGCAGATTTTCATTGATTTTTGATGATAAAAAACTGTTTGCGAGTGGTTAACTGTCTTTGAAACGTTCGTTTATCCAGGTACTCTAAGTATAAAAGTTTGTTAGAAAGCTCAAGTATGTCAGTATGTATGTCAGAGTGTATGCCAGTTTGGTAAAATATTTTTCTGTTATGTTTATCTTTTTCATTCCCTTATGTTTATCTTTTCCTTCTTTACTGTCGTTGCAGAGTAATAACAGTTTGAAGAAGAAGTTGGAAGATGCCGAAAAGCAGTTGCACGAGGTATTTTCCCAATTGACGTAATTGCATCATTTTAGTATCTGAGTACGTTATTGTCACTCCGTATCATGAGTGCCTGCAATCCTACCTGCAATACTTTTCTGTCCAGACAAATAATATCACTCATAATACCAGCAATTATATCATTCAGTGATATTATAAACATCATTCTGAGTACGTTATTGTAACTGCGTATCACAATTGCTTATGATGCGTCTCTGTCCAGACTTTAATATTATCATTCCTATAATATTATCATTCCATATAATACCAAGCATTAATATTATTCAGGTGATATCAGTCTGAGTACGTTATTGTAGCTTCGTATCATAATTGCTTATGATACGTTTCTGTCTAGTCTTTAATATTATCATTCATAATACCAAACATTAATATCATTCAGGTGATATCAGTCCGAGTACGTTATTGTAGCTTCGTATCATAATTGCTTGTACTATGTTCTTTAGACGTTGATAATATCATTCATATAATAGCATGAATACAGTATCATTCAAATAAAAGCAATTAACATTGCTGGACATTATTTTCAGGCGACCGAACATTACGAAAGCAAAATCTCAAAGCTTCAGAAGGATCTGTCAAAAGTAAGTGTATTGCAATTTTTCATGTGTCTCAGATATGCTCATTTCTTTATTTTCCACTTGCTTTTCATACCCATTATCGATTTTTCCGTAACTCGTAGGCAAACAGCGAAGCAGAAAGAGCCACAAAAGAACTTGCTACAACACGCAAAGCTGCTGATAGTTTGCATGATAAAATCACACAGTTGCAGGTAAGAATTTTCAGGTCATATCACGAATCTTGATAAAGAATTTATGCTAAAGATGCCATTTAAGTTCATTCTCCTCCTTTTATGAAATATTGGACTCTCTAACTGTGTAATGATAAGAGTGATGTGTGCTTGATGTAGCTTATTTGCCTGTTTCAGGTCGAAGTTGAATCGCAGAAGCACATTATGCCAGATACAAGCAAACTAAAGGTAATAGAATTCCATGCTTCTTTCTGTAAATACTCATTGCAGTTATGGTCTCTGTGGTGCAGTGGCTAGCGTGCTGGACTCGCAACGCAAATGTTGTGGGTTCGATCCACGGTCTTTCCACTTGTGTTGCAGAAATAATGTGTTGCAGAAATCACTTTTTAATGCTCGTCAAACGGACACGAGCAAATATCTTCGATCCGACCTGCAACAAATAGAAAAGAAACCACATTTCTCATTGCCCGATGATGGGAGACGGATCTCTCCCAAAACGTTGCCCAACTAAATATCAAAGTCTTTTCATGATTAGTGGTGACTATCATGTCTAATACGGTGTCAGAAGCAGCCTTGATAAGTCCGAATATATTTACTCTAAAGAGCAAATATGTTGGGTTTAACAACAACAGATTTGTGTCGCCTTTGGAGAAACGAGAGCCATTCACTGCAGCATTTGGTTTATGCCTGCTCTTTTGACTGATTCTTGAATCACATTTTTGTGATTGTTTTATTTCATACTTAGGCTGCCGAAGAGTTAGATGCAAAGGTGCGACAGCTAACCAAAAATCTTAGTGACATGAAAGCTGAGAAAAAGGTAAAAAATATGTTAGCTTTGATGAAACTTTTTAAGCTCTCAAGTTGTGTTTAAAAACTCTGTATTAGCTCTATCAATCACAAAAAACGCACCCTTTTCATCAACCCCATTTGAAACAAATATGAGATTGCGTATTTAGTGCCAGTCGCAAGGATCTTAGTAGTATGTTGACTTATCGAGACCTCGGCCCTGGCTATGCCGCTACCTTTAGCTGGCGCCCACACCCCGACCTTCACCTTCAAATGACCTCTATCAATCTTTTAAGCCTTTCATCTTTGATTTTGTATTCTCTTTGAACAGAGCCTTGATGTGAAAGTACGACTGGCACATAAGCAAATATCAGAGATGAAAATCGGAAAGGAGCAACTTGAAGAAGAGCTTAAAGAAAAGGAAAGACAATATGAAAGTCAGGACTTGGTAAGTGAATTAATTCCATAAGATCATAATTACTAGTAAATACCATACAATACGGTTAATTATAGATGCTTAGGCCTGTTCACATGAAGGCGGCCCGGGACAGCCCGGTTTGGCGAGCTGGTTCAGCCAAGCGAGATCTGACAGAACAATAAATTCTTTTGTTTGTGAATCTTGTGTTTACATGAACAATCACCCAGCCCGGTGAGGCGAGATCTGTGATCAAAGGACGTGGATCTCACCTGGCCGAGATCTGCGGGAACAAAGAATCTTTTGTTTGTTCACTTTGCGTTTATATGGAGAGCGGGCCAGCCCGGTCAGGCGAGGTGAAATTCTGGCAGGAAAGAATGGAAAAGCGTTAATAAGCAAGGCTAGCTCGGCTAAGCGGGCTGGAAAATTTTTCCATGTAAACGCTCTGAAAAAGGATCTCGCCTCGCGTAATCGGACTAGCTCGGTTAACCGGGCTGGCCCGCCTCCATGTAAACAGGCCCTTAGCCGCTTGCTTTTATTAGGGATTTCCGAAGGAATTTCTGCGAATAATTTCCTAAGTTTACGAGAATTCAACGAATTCAACGTGTGTTTGTTCAGCTGAAGTAACTTAGAAAATTCCCTTAAAAAACTTGAAAACAAAGGACAGAACAGCGGCCATCTTTTGTGGAATCCTGTATCATTGCAAAATCTCGATGACCTCTTTGCACAGTAATCCTCAATGGAACAGGTCGTAAATTAATTCTTGAAATCTTAAGATAATTGAATCCACTCCTCACCCCTTCTTTCACAATTCAACAATCGTTCGAGAAATTTAGGCCCTGGTCAAACGAACAACATTGTTGATCAAACATTTGAGATTTGTGTAAGAAGCAATGTTTAACCGTTTGGCCACGTCACAAAACATTGCTTGACAAGCAGAATTCGCTTAGCAATAACATTTTGTGCTTGTCATAAGAAAACAACGTTTGACGAACAATGTTTTGCAAAGAACGTGGCCAAATAATATTTTGTTTGACAAGTAAGTTTCAATGTTTCATCAACACTGTTTGGTCATGGCCTTAGAGGCAGATGGTTTCCCATTCGCATTGTTCATCCTGTGATGCTCGTGCTATGAAGATATCTCACGCTCATGCGATTGTCATTTCAACAACATTCAACAATGACTAGTTTTCTTTTCTTGATTTGCTGCCCTGTAAGTGATTGATAGCTGATTTCAATAACTGATATCAAATGCTTTTTTCGTAGACTATAGCAATGCTGAAGCAGACCTGTACTATGCTTGAAGGACAAGTTGAAGAGCTGGAGGTCATGAACGATGAATATCAAGACAGAGAAGACCAATGGAATGTCTTGAAGTAGGTTTTTGTTGTTTATCTATAACACTCGCACTTGCAACATCGACCCAGCTAGGTGAAGGTGAAATGGTGTTTTAGCGCCAGTCGCTAGGATTTCAGTAGTAGGTTAACTAATCGAGACCTCGACCCTGGCCGTGACGCTACAGTACCTGGGCTCGAACCCTGACCACACTGAGCTTCTGACACCACGAGTCAGCTGGATTACACCACGACGCCACAGCGCCTTCATTGATATCAGCAACTTCAACTTGAACTTCGAGCAAAGCAGAGTTTTAACCCACGACCACTGAATTCCAGTCCGACTGAGCTACTATCTACAGTAGGGAACAGGCGTGAATTCAATCCTCATTATCGACTAGTTGTTAGCAGAGATATCCATCTCTGACATGATGGTATTGTGAATGTTGTTGGAAACCACCAACAACAACATTCACAATACTAGTATTGCTAGCAACGAATCAATGCTCGAAGGGGTATTTTGCTTGGATGTTATTTATATTACACTCGCAGAAAGCAAGTGCTTCTTGCTTTTAGAATTGCGATTTTTTAGCATACAATACTAAGCTTTTTCTTCCCACACTCCTCAGAGCTTAGACGTCAGAAACAGACCGAAACAACTAACACGACAGAATATATACCCAGTAACGGATGAAATTGCACATACACTCTTTTTTATAAGAAGCTAAGATTTTTTTTCAGTACTCAAAGTTTTTTCAGTACTCAAAGTTTTTGGACAATTTGGTACTAAAAGTTTCTTAGCAGTTTCTTAGGGATCAAATTTTTTTAGTGCCAAAGCAGGTAATTGGCACTTTAATTTGACAAATAGAAGAAACAATACAATTCACGTTTACATGAGCTATTCTTTTTGTAAAAATAGACACTTGTGGTGTAACAGAAGTTCGTTTTTCGATGCTATGTTCAACTCTAAAGACTATTGAGACCTGCGAGTTTCTTATCATTTTTGGTCGAGTACTGAGAGTGTCTTAACCAATATTGATCTCAGTACTGAGTTTCTTATAAAAAAATAAGAGTGTATGAGATCTTGAAGCTTAATACCGACCAGCTTACTGGTTTTTTGTCAGAGGTTGATGTTTATTACCGAAAACGTTATTGACAGAAAATTAATGCATCTTAAGATTTTGTATGCAAGTAAATCTTTATAAAGTGACTATGCCAGATTCTGTTATTCCACAATTTCTTTTTTCATAGGCGTCAGTTGTATGATGGTCAAGAAAAACTAGAAGAACAGCTAGAAGAGACCATCAAAGCTTTAGAAATTGAACGTTCTGAAAGGTATTTATATCTTAATTATCAGTATTGTCTTGCTTTTGTATTCATAGCATTTGCAGGTAATACCCTTTGATGCACAGCGAGCGTACAATCTTGGCTATAATATTGGAGCAAGGCCTCATTTCAGAGAAATACGTTCTGTTCTGGCTGTTTTCTACTTTATTATCTCCATCTAAAACAATGTTATCGATAAAGCATAACAACTTTTCCGAAACATTAGTCAAGGCCTTTACAGATATCATTGCATGTCTCATGTGTTTTTCAGACAAAGAACATTTGAAAGATACCAGTCAGTGGAAGATAATGTTGATGATGTAAAACGAGAATATAGCAGAAAGATTGAGCAACTTGATATCACTACCAGACAACAAAATGAGAAAATTAAAGAGCTTACTGATTTGGTATGTCGCTAGCACCATAGTATTTCCTTTCAGTAGACCTCCAAAATATTATATGCAGAATAAGTTAACTGCAGCATTAGCTACAACGTGTATTTGAGGGTTTTACTGTTTATCGTCAAGGCCATAAATTCATGCTCTGTTAAGTGCATTAAAACACTGAATAAAGTTGCTAAGTCTGCGTTTAGAGGCTATGGCCTTGGCGAAACATTCGAAACTTGAGATTTGTCTTGCAAGGAACTTTTTGTCTGTTTTACCACACCGTAATCATTGTCATAAAGAGTTTTTTTATGCAATTTTAAAACCCCAACATAATCTGCTTTTCTGCATTTGAAACATTTTTGGTGCCAAAATAGACAAGCATTTCCAAGAAAACCAATTCCAGATATTTTGCAAATAATATTTATGTTTTAGCCAGAGCATAGTGAATCACATTTTATGTTTTTATTGAGAGAATGGGCCATTCTAAGACACAGCTTTAGCTGTTCTGGCCTTGATACCGTTAAGGCATTAAAATCATTCAAATGACATGCAAGGACAATAAATATGGGTCCGTGAGTCCGAGTAGTACCTAGCTCCGGTCAGTCAGGTTTGCTAAGGAGTTGTTTGAGTTCGTTCTTCTTCTAGTAACAGCTGTGTTCTTATGCTTGAATCCTTTGCAGGTTCTAGAATTTGAGAAGAAACAAGCTTTATCTGAAGTAAGCGTCAAAACAGCAGAGAGACGACTCGAAGCTGAAATAGAAGAAAACAAGAGATCACAGGGCGAGGTAATAATCCTCCTGCAAATCCCATTAGTTTGAAGTATACATTGCCGACATCTATCCTAGTTTTTGCTATCCATGGAGAATATTTACTCATATGTATTGTACTTTTCTTTACTTTTAAACGTCGATGACGTTTATTGAATTTTGAAGTAATTTCGGTGCGGCATGTGGCAAAGAATTTTTTGCCGAGATTTGCGATTAGTTGAGGCTAAACTTGGAAAGAGGAAATTCGGTTTTGGCGAATTACCCTACGAGCATATGATCCTATGACCATAGCCTGCGTGCTGCCTCTACTTTGATATTCCCGTTAATTGATAGATTTAAATGGATTTGATTTCCATTTTCAAAGAACTGAGGAAAAGCAAGTTTTCTATTCAACTTGATCAATCTCTGGGAAAACTAAAGCGGGCAGGCTATCTGGTCAAGGCATCTCAAGTTTTGAAAAAATTGCCAATCATAGACTTATTGCCTGGGTCGCAGTCATCACTATTGAATTGAATTGCTTGACGCTCAACATCAATATCAATTCAATTTAATGTGGGCGAAATTTTGGGGCTTGGGAAGCAAGTCTAACCAAAAGTAAAACCGCATGATTTGCTGTTTTTCACCAAAAGGTGCCATACTAAAAGTTGTTTTACTTTTTTATATTTCAGGTTAGTCGACTTACAGACCTTGTCACACATCAAAAACATCGAATTTCGCCTTGTCTCAAGATCTTGAATCAGCAATGGAGAAGATAGATGAATGTTTGATCGAAAAGGAAAATCTACAAAACCAAATAGAAAGAACAGCTTATGCACATGCTGAGGAGAAAATCAAGTTGGAATCGACTTTAGCTCAACAAACAAAACTTATAGATTTCCTCAATGCAAAGGTGGTAGAAGATGCTGCTAAAGGCAAGAAGGGCAAGGTATTTAATGGTTCAAATTTTTAGTTATAGCTATATTCTGCAGTCAGGATATTTTTAACGTGCTGATTGGGTGGGAAGTTAAGACGAAGGTCCCTTCCACAACCATCCATAACACTCTAGGCCGTATTTTCTTTGTTTTCATAATTCTGAATCCAGAAAATCGCAGATTTGGCAGACTTTTGAAGCTATAAGCCAAAAAATGCAAATTTAGAAAAAAAAAGGATATCAGCGAGAGAGATTCTCTGAAAAGTCTGCAAAATCCTCTTGCCTCTGAAATGTGTAGTAGATTTAGAAGACTCAAAATCTACCTGTTTTCCGAGAGATACCGAAAAGAATAACAGAAGAGAAGAAGAAGAGGTTTAAATATGTGCTAAAGATTTACGCCCTTGGGTGTCTTGTTCCTTGGGGGTTGAAATTAAGCGGGGGAGGGACAGAATCAGATATAACCACTGGGGGTTATATAGGCTGGGTTTATGATTTCACTCCGAAAATCCTTGACAAAATCTCAGAGCTAGAATTCCGGAAGAAATAAGGGACTCATCAACAATAATTATTTATAGTTTATGCTACGTTTGATGGCATCTGATACAATCAATGCTTTCTTTTTTCAGTTTTATCCAACGGTGAAGGGTGGTAAATCACAGACGATCAACACAGGCGCCCAGGTCCCTCGCAGGTACAGGGAAGTGGAACAAGCTCTGGAAAAAGAGAAAATACAAACATACAACTTCATGTTCAACTCACCAATGCAATGACGGAACTGCAGCAAGTCAGACAAGAATGTAAGTCAACAGAAATTAAACTGTTACATTAAAAATGTAACTCGCTGTGTCCTATTTCGATTAATGCATCGCAAGAGTTTCTATCTAGAGTAACCTCTCTAGCCGTGCATTTCCATCCAATCACAGTGAGAATCTTTGGGCACATGATACAAGACAGTTTACCTATGTCGGAACTGTATAAAATTTTGCAGTTTGCAGTTTAGTCATACAACTTGTTTCCCAATGTTGAACAATCGAAAAGTTAGAATTACTTTTACTTTGACACTGATAATGATTAAAATGCATTGAAAAACTTTGTAAGTATTGGTAACAGTGCTATCCTTCTTTCAGTGCTACAGATTAAATCTCTTGCCCGCACGTCTGGGTTAAGCGCCCCCAGCACACCAACGAGCCAACACAAAGAAATCGAAATGCTTCAGTTGCTTCAGAAAAGCCCAGGAAGCCAAACTACAGCGACACCCGCAAAGATGTCTCCGTCGAGTAGTATATCAGACATATACTCAAAACAAAGCAGTATTTCAAGTGAGGCTTCATTGAAGAGTCAGGTGTCGACGGAAAGGATGCATCACAATATACCTCATAAGTAAGTTGTTTTGAAACCTCAATGTAAAATTAAGACTCTTTAAATAAGTTCCACTCTTGGCAAGAAGCATCAGTAGCCTTAAGCAACAACCATTTACATGAAAAAATTGAATTCGATGGCTTTATGCTTGAAGGTTTTGATTTCTCAGTATAGCTGTATTGATTTTACGACGTATGCATTAGTATGTTTATTTTATAGTATCCATAAATTTCCGCTTAGAGTGAGCATAATTTTTCCTGTGTTTTTCTTTAGAATGCAAACGACTCTGAATATGCGACCATCAAAATGTCCTGTATGCTTGAACAGTGCTCATTTTGGAAAACAGATATCTAGATGCTCAGGTTCGTCTTAAAGCTGAAACTTTAAATAAAATTTAATGTTAAATTTTTTTATCAGGGATACCTTAGAGGGTAATGGTGTAGTGGTACTTTAAAGGGTAATAGTGCAGTGATATTTTGAGGGTAATAGTGCAGTGATATTTTGAGGGTAATGGTGCAGTGGTACTTTAGAGGGTAATGGTGCAGTGGTACTTTAGAGGGTAATGGTGCAGTGATACTTTAGAGGGTAATAGTGTAGTGATACTTTAGAGGGTAATAGTGTAGTGGTACTTTAGAGGGTAATACCGTAGTGATACTTTAGAGGGTAATGGTGCAGTGATACTTTAGAGGGTAATGATGCGGTGGTACCTTAGAGTTTAATGGTGCAGTGGTACTTTAGAGGGTAATGGTGTAGTGGTAATTTAAAGGGTAATAGTGCAGTGATATTTTGAGGGTAATAGTGCAGTGATATTTGGAGGGTAATGGTGCAGTGGTACTTTAGAGGGTAATGGTGCAGTGATACTTTAGAGGGTAATAGTGTAGTGATACTTTAGAGGGTAATGGTGCAGTGATGCTTTAGAGGGTAATGTTGTAGTGGTACTTTAGAGGGTAATAGTGCAGTGATATTTTGAGGGTAATAGTGCAGTGATATTTTGAGGGTAATGGTGCAGTGGTACATTAGAGGGTAATGGTGCAGTGATACTTTAGAGGGTAATAGTGTAGTGATACTTTAGAGGGTAATGGTGCAGTGATACTTTAGAGGGTAATAGTGTAGTGGTACTTTAGAGGGTAATGGTGCAGTGATACTTTAGAGGGTAATAGTGTAGTGATACTTTTGAGGGTAATGGTGCAGTGGTACTTTAGAGGGTAATGGTGCAGTGATACTTTAGAGGGTAATAGTGCAGTGGTACTTTAGAGGGTAATGGTGCAGTGGTACTTTAGAGGGTAATGGTGCAGTGATACTTTAGAGGGTAATAGTGTAGTGATACTTTAGAGGGTAATAGTGTAGTGATACTTTAGAGGGTAATGGTGCAGTGGTACTTTAGAGGGTAATGGTGCAGTGATACTTTAGAGGGTAATAGTGTAGTGATACTTTAGAGGGTAATAGTGTAGTGATACTTTAGAGGGTAATGGTGCGGTGGTACTTTTAGAGGGCAATGGTGCAGAGATACTTTAGAGGGCAATGGTGCAGTGATACTTTAGAGGGTAATGGTGCAGTGGTACTTTAGAGGGCAATGGTGCAGTGATACTTTAGAGGGTAATGGTGCAGTGGTACTTTAGAGGGTAATGGTGCAGTGATACTTTAGAGGGTAATAGTGCAGTGGTACTTTAGAGGGTAATGGTGCAGTGGTACTTTAGAGGGTAATGGTGCAGTGATACTTTAGAGGGTAATAGTGTAGTGATACTTTAGAGGGTAATAGTGTAGTGATACTTTAGAGGGTAATGGTGCAGTGATACTTTAGAGGGCAATGGTGCAGTGATACTTTAGAGGGTAATAGTGTAGTGATACTTTAGAGGGTAATAGTGTAGTGTTACTTTAGAGGGTAATGGTGCAGTGATACTTTAGAGGGCAATGGTGCAGTGATACTTTAGAGGGTAATGGTGCAGTGGTACTTTAGAGGGCAATGGTGCAGTGATACTTTAGAGGGTAATAGTGTAGTGTTACTTTAGAGGGTAATGGTGCAGTGATACTTTAGAGGGCAATGGTGCAGTGATACTTTAGAGGGTAATAGTGTAGTGATACTTTAGAGGGTAATAGTGTAGTGATACTTTAGAGGGTAATGGTGCGGTGGTACTTTTAGAGGGCAATGGTGCAGAGATACTTTAGAGGGCAATGGTGCAGTGATACTTTAGAGGGTAATGGTGCAGTGGTACTTTAGAGGGCAATGGTGCAGTGATACTTTAGAGGGTAATGGTGCAGTGGTACTTTAGAGGGTAATGGTGCAGTGATACTTTAGAGGGTAATAGTGCAGTGGTACTTTAGAGGGTAATGGTGCAGTGGTACTTTAGAGGGTAATGGTGCAGTGATACTTTAGAGGGTAATAGTGTAGTGATACTTTAGAGGGTAATAGTGTAGTGATACTTTAGAGGGTAATGGTGCAGTGATACTTTAGAGGGCAATGGTGCAGTGATACTTTAGAGGGTAATAGTGTAGTGATACTTTAGAGGGTAATAGTGTAGTGTTACTTTAGAGGGTAATGGTGCAGTGATACTTTAGAGGGCAATGGTGCAGTGATACTTTAGAGGGTAATGGTGCAGTGGTACTTTAGAGGGCAATGGTGCAGTGATACTTTAGAGGGTAATAGTGTAGTGTTACTTTAGAGGGTAATGGTGCAGTGATACTTTAGAGGGCAATGGTGCAGTGATACTTTAGAGGGCAATGGTGCAGTGATACTTTAGAGGGTAATAGTGTAGTGATACTTTAGAGGGTAATAGTGTAGTGATACTTTAGAGGGTAATAGTGTAGTGTTACTTTAGAGGGTAATGGTGCAGTGATACTTTAGAGGGTAATGGTGCAGTGATACTTTAGAGGGTAATGGTGCAGTGGTACTTTAGAGGGCAATGGTGCAGTGATACTTTAGAGGGTAATGGTGCAGTGGTACTTTAGAGGGCAATGGTGCAGTGATACTTTAGAGGGTAATGGTGCAGTGGTACTTTAGAGGGTAATGGTGCAGTGGTACTTTAGAGGGTAATGGTGCAGTGGTACTTTAGAGGGTAATGGGGTAATATCTGATAATGTCTGGTGTTTGTTAATGCATGTGTCGGTCGTTATTCGACTTCCGAATGACATAATCATCTTTCTCTTGTAGAATGTGGCCTTGTATGTCATACGAAATGCGCACCGTCTGTACCAAACACGTGTGGCCTTCCCGATAAGCTGATATCACATTTTAGCAGCAGTATAAAAGGAAGTAAATCATCATCAAGTAGAGACAGACCAGATATATATGTATCTGATGAGAGTAATGAAGGAATCAAAATCGATGGATGGTTAAAGATACCTAGAAAGTATGTAGCTATTTTATGTCCGATTTTGTTTTCATTAGAATTGACATTCTTGTATAGTTGGGGTTGTGACTCTCATTCTACGCGAGTCAAAAGCTGATATAGACGAAGCTCCTGATAACAGGATGCGAATATTTTTAATTGGAGGGAAAAGACATCTACTGAATGAGTCGATAAAAAATAACTGTCTTGTTTTTCTACCTGAAGAATTTTCGGTCTTATGATCGAATTTTCCTGGAGATACATATAGAAGCAATACAGTGTCCTGGCTTATTGAACTGTACGGTGTCTCAGAAGGTGGCTTAGATTCTTTTAAAATCTTCTAAAAACTGTTCTATCACTCTATTAACCATGAGCCACATTCACAACAGTATCTACCTCGGATAGTGCAGCAGAGTCAATATTCTTTATGGCTTGTTTCTCCCTACTCAGGGAATCTGATGTATCAATCTTTTGGTGTAAATGTGCATTCTTGTTATGTGACGTTAATGCGTTCAAAAGGTGCCCTATTTGAAACCACGACGTCCCTGTAGCATGGCTAGCTTGTGAGTTCGAATGATGTTTGGATCACATCACTTAAATAGCCCTATACTTGGACGAATACCCAAGGCTTTTTACCCAGAATAATATTATAATTGCATAAACTGCAGGTCCACATAAGTTGTACAGTTTTTAAAATCCTCTGTCTCAGTAACAAATGAATTTATGTACTAAACTAAGTATTTGTTGCTCGCATGTTTGACGTCTGAATATCATTTTGTTTTTCTTAGGGGCTCAGCCATGAAACAGGGATGGGAGAAGAAATGGGTTGTCCTAGAAGATATGAAAATCAGCATTTATGACAACGAAGACATTCTTGGTTGGTGGTTTTTTTATGTTTAATGTAGCGTTTACTTAGAGATTGTTGGTGATAAAAACAAGCAAAATGCAAATTGGGTGCTTTCCCACTACTGTTAATAAATGATCCAAAGTCTTTTCCATTTCATTTTAAACTAAATATGGTACTAACTATATCATTGCGTGTTAGCCTTTCATTCGCATGCAGACTGTTGCAATTACCGTGTGAAACAGAGGTGCTGTTCAACACACTAAATACGTTTGTCGTCTTACAGAATACAATTTTTGTATATAAATATGTATAAAAACTATTTTTCGTGAATGGCGAACACTGGGATAGATTTTTCCGCAAGTGGCATACTACCACAATATATGGTATTCGAACCTGGACTGCATGATCAGATAGCCAAGTGAAACGTCGTTGGCTCTCTGATCATGCAGTCCAGGTTCGAAGCCTATCTACTGTGGTATGCCACTTGTGGAAAAATCTATAAAACTATTGATGTATTAGAACGACTTTCTATGGGCCTATTTATTAGTGTTCCAATTCCTTCCATAATCCAGGGTGCATTTTTATTTCGATCCGTGTTCTGAACTAGCTTCTCTAGCTTCTCTAGTCACTCTTTTGACCTGTAGCCCTCCTGGACTAAAATTTGATGAGATTTTGTTTTCTTTTTCTTAGAATCTACTCCAAGTGATGTCTTAGACCTTGATGTAATAGATGGAGAAGTGAATATCCATCCTGCAGTCCCTGCCTCGGAGCTTCTTGGTACTGCAAGCACGGATTTACCGTATGCACTGTCAGTCGAATTAGTACCATACACGACATGTTGGCCTAATCGAACGCTATACCTTCTGACGCCGACTTTTTCTGATAAACAAAGATGGGTTTCTGCTTTGGAAACGATCGCAAATGATATCAAGAGGTCAAATAAGAGTCAAGATCAGGTATTAACAAAGCTTTAGATTAAACAGGCCGAACGATCAAACATGTTGAAATTTGCTAACCAAACAATGTTGTATCGTTTGATCCAATGTTAGAATGTTTGCTTCAAAATTTTTTTTATTGGCCTGACCAGGTTTTCGATTCGAAGATCCCCCCCCAAACACAGGCCCGCAAATAATGTTATTCATAACGCTGAAAAATAATGTTTTAAAGGAGTGGCAAAACGAATCAACATTGCTTGATAAGCAAAAATTAGCAAAATTTGTTGCTTATAGTGCTTTGAAAAACGTTCAAAAACTTTTATGCTTGTCGGTGGAGCGATATCTTTCGACATGGCAAAATCATTTTCCTATCGAGCAGCAAAAACTCAAGAGTTTGAAAAACAATGTTTTATCGTTTGGTACCGTAGAGAAATAACCTTTCATTGACCATTTCATTTTTCACTTCGTAAAGTTTACGGTATCAAGTCACTTTTTCATCACCCATTGGATAATTGCTGAAGGTTTTACCTGGCAATTTTTTTATTTGTGAATACGTTTTGCTATGCAGGCAAATCTTGGAAAGCTTATTGTTCATTTAGAAGGCAAAGAATCAATTGACGCGAACTGTACTACAAGACTCAACGACGATGTGAGTGTTTTTTTCTTCTTGATGTAGACTGAAAGCTACCGTAATACCTAAAAGAGCCCTTTGGGCTTATTTGAAGAACTTCATAGATTTTTTGACGAAAGGCCGCTAGGATCGAAGTTTTTCAACACTTCAAGTAATCGAGATTTCGATGCTAAAATCATATAAAGAGTCTAAAACTTATCCTATGTGCAAAGTTTCACTGTCTTATCACTTGTACTATTTATTTTTTTAGTGTGCAAAGCTCCCGGTGGGTGACTTGGGGTGGAAACTGGGGATGAAACGTTTGACCCCGAAGGGTCACAAAATCGTAAACTTTGAGCACTCGTGAAAGTAAGAAGTGCTTATCCTCCACCGTACCCAAAAACTACCACCACATCAATCATAATAACCAACCACATCAATCATAATAACCAACCACATTAGTGCTAACCATGAATCACATCCACAATAGTAAATACAGCAGACTGCAGCAGAGCCTATAGCCTCTGCATCTGGCTTTCTTTATGGCTTTCTTTCACTTTATTCATAACACCTGACTAAGCAGTCTTGTGGTATAAACAGCATTCTTGTTATAAGGTGATGTTACTTGGTGCTGAAGATGCATTATACGGTATGGCAACTAGAAATGGTGGGAAGAAAAAACCAATTCAAGTTCCTGGTATTGGAAATGTGTATCAAATACATTCAGTTGAAGAAGTTGGGAAAATCATAGCTATTACTGGTTAGTTGTTTTATTTCTAGCTGATAATCGTGAAATTTTCAAAGAGACTTGAATTATACTGTAAGGAGTATGATGCTGAAAAAGTCAATTATTATTAAGGTTGAGTAACTCTGGGCTCAGGGAAGCCTGACTGAGCTTTTGGGATGGTGTTTAGGAAGGAAAGTGTGATGATAATCAGACGTTGTATCTTGATCTGTGCTTGTATCTTTTTGTAGGCAAAGATCGCTCTCTGTGTAGCATGGAAATAAAGGAACTATCAACAAAATGGAGGCACCTCAATTCATCAAGTCGACCTCAGACAGTTTCAACAAAAAATATAGAGAAAATCAAGAACTGTCATTTGTTTGCGGTTGGGAAGGTAAGCAGAAGCTTAGTTATATTATTAAAGACATGCTTATGTCGACATACTACAATACGATTGATTTAACTTCAACTAGTTACTGCTAAATATGTCGACATGTCATCAACTATACAGTACTTATAGGGTTACAGTTGACTGACAGGAATCAGTTGTCAACTAATCGCAGAATTAGAACATGCCCAACGTTCTGGAACTGGCCGACTATGTATTTGCCGTCAAAAAAGAACTAGTTGCTGTTTAATTCTGTTTTCAAAGCTGGATGTTCATTATTTTTCATGTCAAACTATACCGTGAATAAACATTAGTGACGTTTGTGTGCAATGACCCAACGAATCGGCTAAAGAAAATTGCTCCTATCTATGTTTTCCCCATCACCGAAAATTCTCCCTTATTTTCTACAGTGTGAAGGTGATTACTACGTATGTGCTGCCATGTCGAAAAAAATTCTTATTTTACGTTTTCATAATGGATCTTTCAGTATCAAACAAGTAAGCGTGATTTTAATTCTTTGTGATATATAATGCCCAATCTAATTTTTATCATATTTCAAGCACTCAATTTATCAACATATCTTATAATTTGACTGTTGAATTGCTTCACTATTGATTGTTCGGTGTCTTCTCATTTTAGGAAATTGAGACGAGAGAGCCATGCAATTGTATTCGATTCACCAGAACACAGGTTCTTTATGGAATTGACAAATTTTACTGTGTGGACTTGAGACAAATGAACGCACCAAGAGGTATGTAGATTTAGAAAACATATTTAGTCTTCTCGTGCTGCTTCTCGTATGTTAATGGTCGGCTTTTATGTAGCGCCGTTCTATTTCCATATATTCCACAGTGCTTTACAACTATTTACCCCCTAAGCTTAGGCTTTTCTCTTTTCCATGTTTTGTTATACAGTACTCCCTGGGGATTATATATCGACTCGCATGCAGCCATACAGTCGGCGCTACGAGGGTTTTAAGGCCTTGATCACCAAGGTACCAATTTTGCAAGGTTTTTACATCGTGTAATTGATGCTCCCTAACCTGGATTTAGACCACAGACCTTGAACCCAAATGGCTCCAGTGCTAGCCACTGCACTGTGCTTCTCTCAAACGACCAATTTGGAATTTTATGGTTAATAAAGTATTGAGTATACTTGTACTTTTTATACCATAAAAAAGCTGTAGCAATTAGAGCTTGACAATTGACAGATTTTTTAATCACAGTGAAATTTCTTTTTCATTTTCTCAGATTTCCTTGATTCAAGCGATACATCCTTAGCGTTTGCTGTTTTTGGAATGACACAAGTCCACACATTCCCGATCGCAGTTTTCAGTATCAGAAATTCCCTATATAGAGACGAATTTTTACTCTGCTATAACGGTATGTTATTTTGAAAAGTTAATAATCTTTTTGCGAACTACAAGATGTCGATAGACGCTTGCTTTTGATTTGTCTCAAAGTCTTGTTTTTTTTTTTCTTGAACCTTCAAGAACCCTCTGAAGTCTTGTTTTTTCTCTTTCTAGATTCTTCTTTAACCTATTTTCTAAGTGAATATAACTTTTATTTTTGATTCTTTTTTACAGAATTTGGTGTTTTGTCGATGAAGATGGACGAAGGACTAGGCCATGTGATTTGAAATGGAATCGTCTTCCTTTGGCGTTCGGTAAGCAAGAATAAATTGGTTTCTTCTTTTAATCCACTCTTGAACTGTCTCATTTTGGTTTTATCTCTTGTGGGTAACACAAACTGCAGAGAACCCTCCACACATTGTTAATCTACAATAATGGTCCGTTGTAAAACGTCCGGAGATTCGCGGCATAGTAAGTGTGCTCTCAGAAACGAACCCATTTCTGTCATTTCCTTTGAATACCAATTCGAATAAGCGTTCTTGCAGAAATCAGGGTTTTCGAACCTTTTTTGGACAAAAGTAGTTACATTATGAATATAGGTACTTACGTCACAATATACCACTATGGTTGTAAAACCAAAACGCCGACCAATAACATTGCGAAGGTGCTGTGGCGTCATGATGTGAAAGTGCTGTGGCGTCGAGGTGTAATTCAGCTGACTCATGTTGCCAGAAGCTCAGTGTGGTTAGGGTTCGAGCCCAGCTACGTTAGCGTCACAGCAAGGGTCGAGGTCTCGATAGCCTACGAGTTGACCTACTACTGAGATCCTAGCGACTGGCGCTAAAACATAATTTCACCTTCACGATTACGATACGTTGATTAAACTGCTCTGTCATTTCTACCGCAATGTTTTTGATCCCCGTATCGGCTTTACAATTTGTCTTGAAGCTTCGCTTTCCAAAAAGTCAGCCATTTACCACTAGGATGCTTTGAACTATAGTTTTTGCTGTATATCTCCTTTTATTTCCTATTTTCTAATTTGTATTGCTTTTTCTTTTCCAGAATATCTGCAGCCATTCTTATACGTAGCGCATTTTAATTCTCTCGAAATTTGTAATGTTCCACTCGATATGAGCATTGATGTCAGGTAAGTGACTTGCCATTTGTTGTCACGTTCTGACTGTTGTTGTTTTCTTTCATATTTCTAGCGTAAATTCCTTACAAATACAGGTTTACGTCAAAGGGGGAACCAGGGGATTTCCCAGGGATACTTGACCAACTGGTAGACATCAAGGGAACTTGTCGCGCGTGACAATGTCGCGTGCAACATGTCTCCTAGTTTATCCAGGCTTTAATTTGTTATTGATGTTGCGATCTTCAGAGAAACTTATGTCTTTCTAGGACCTTCTCTCGTAAGTTCGTCGACATTCCAAGCCCGAGATTCCTTGGTCATGACACACAGGCATCATCACTCGTTATCTCATCGACACAGGGAGACAATGTAGATATCATATCATTCCGTGGCAACATGGTCAGCGGCTTCACAGACATTCGACTTTTAGATGAAGGTGCGTCCGCGTCCAGTGACATGAGCCGGTCGTCTTCGAATCACTCTATTTGTTCGGAGGAAGAAACATCGCGGAAAATAGCCAAACAATCTCCGGTACCGTTCCGAAGACCAAAAGCAGTGGATGGAAAATCGGGTGAGAAAAAGGACAATAGACTTAGCTCATTTAGAATACCTTTCTCGTTCAAAGGCTCTAAACGAAACTCACAACTTGGCGATTAGTATTATACAATTGAAATTGGTTTTGTGTTGGAATTGAAATTAGCCGTCTTATGTACACTGATCAGATTCTGTAAACTTAAACCTTGTTGAGCGTCAAGTCATTACGCGGTTTGGTTGAGGCGAACGCATAGCTTAGCTTTTGGCAAGGTTTACAGATTGATAAGGATTGTACGTCCCTAGCATTACAGGTATCACAGCATAACCACCAGTTATCTTGGGAATTCTTTGAAGATGCCAGACGGCAAACGGCCTTGGCTCACTGTTCGCAAAGCGGCAGGCATACCAATTGCCCTTGCAGGACCAAAAGACTATTTTAGGCCCAATTTGCAATCTACCAAGATCATCAAGAGAAAATTGAAATGCCAGGGTTTCGAAACCCCTTGCTAAGTAGAACAGTGCTCAACTTTTTCATGCCCTGGCATGTCTCAGCATTGTTACGGTAGTTACGGCTTAAAGCGAATCTTGCTATTGGTGCTTTCGATATCTAGTAATGCGCCGATCCATGACAATGAAACCGCCAAACTCAACACAGTGTACGGTAATATGTATCCTTGACCAGTATTTATCCACTTAAGTCAATGCAGAATTGAAATAGTGTTTTACAACAATATATTCCACGAAACCCATACTTTAACTATAAAAGCTCAACAAAATAGAAAATAAATCAAACAGTACTAATTTTTAACGTTGAATTTAATAAATATATCGAATGTAGATTGATTTATAGATTATTGAACTCTGATTACGAAACTGAATTTTGCAAGTTCTACTAAACGTATGTAGCATCAAAGCATTAGTAGCAAATCTAACATTGTTCTTCGGTACCAGTATTCATTTACAAATTTTGTTCTTGTTTAGAAATGGGTTAGCTGCAGGTTTTGGGCAGACGAATCAGCATTGCTTTTTCATCATTTTGAGATTTGATTTTCATGCAGCGTCTAAGCTTGCCTGCCCATAGATCCACGCCAGCTCTCTGGCTGACCCAGAACCAAAACTTTCTCACTAAATTTTTATTGATGTACGTATGTAAAGATATTAACATTTGCTAATTTGAAATGGTTGACAAACAATGTTTCGGTTTCCCAGTGCCTAAATTCACTCGCTTTTACCTTGACCTAACCATGGCCTTTACGTCCGGTACCGCAGAGTTTTTACAAAAAGTATTGTAGGAGAGATGGATGTCCTTTTCGCCCTTCAGGGATTTTCCTCCGGCAAACTTGTCCCTTCTCGGACAATGTGATAGTTTGGGTACACTTTAACTTATCATGCCAAACATAGGTACCCTTTAGACACTTAATTATTCCTCGTGATAATGTATGTTAATGCGACTCATCGCGTTTTGTCGTGGTTTTAATTAGAATATTCAGGGACGTAGACAGATATTTTTGTATTCAAATAAAATCAGATTTGATATATATGTATCAAACAACTTGCAAATTTTGTTTTTTTTTTTCATTTTCTGATTCCTGTTGCATGGGGTCGCCATTGGCTCGCGATCGCCCTGCCACACTGCATGTGAACGTCAGTATCACTATCGCCGCTGCTTGCCCCCCCCCCCCTCCTCCTCCCCCAATAGCAGCTTTTATTAGAAAAGGTTGTTTTATTCTTTGATTCGTATTGCATTGAGTGCCAATTATCATGCCATAGAATTGTCCCACAGCTCATGGTTGTCTATATTCATTGTCGCTTCTGCTTGCCTTCTATTAATGCTTGGGAACAAGTTTTATTTTCTCATTCTTGTGTTATTGCTTCCTCATTGCCATGCCAAACCATAGCATCATCACACAACATAGGGTTGTTGGTATTGATCATGGTCGCTGCTGCTGCTGCTGCTTGCCCTATTACAAATTTATTATGATCTGATCCCTGTGCCGTATCGACCAACAACGGAACCAAACACGAAGGATGGAATGGAAGAGCAGCAAGAGTCTCTAGAAATGATACGGTAAATTACCATCAGCAACTTTAGGCAGAAGGTAGGTACTTCGGTACGAATCAAGTGATGAAATTGGTGAAACGCGAAACCCAAGATTTCGATCAGCAACCTGAGGTCGGCACAGAAACAACCTTTTTGTTAGGGACAAGTACGCGATTTGGAGACCAGTTCGTTTTGATTAGAAAATCTTTCAGTAACAAAATGGATGGGTAGATGACGGGATGTAGTTTCAAATTAAAGTAGCAACAAATCCACCCTGTTTGTAGGTCGGGGATATTCCCTCCCCCCGGAGGCTGGCGGAAGACTCATGGGAGAATAGAGATTTCCTGTACACTCTTTTTTTTTTATAAGAATACTCTAAATTTTGCCCAGCCTCAATATTCTTAAGAAATTTTCGTTTTGAGCCTGAAAATATTCTTAAAGTATTCTTATTTTTTCAAATATGATATGGTTTCAGGGGAACATAGTTAAAAGAAAAATTACGAGTAAATGGCGGAGCGAAAGAAAAATTAAACCATTATACCAATAAGAATGTTGTTTAACAATCATGAAGTTTCGTTTTAATATTGCAAAACAGGCAACTGCTGAAAAATGAGGCACAAATATGCGAGCTGAGGCTGAGCATATTCTTACAATATTCTTAAAAATTGGATGATTCTGAGCCTCAATATTCCTATAAACTTTATTCTTATAAAAAAAAAAGAGTGTAACGGGAACCACCGTAAGATGCGACGCCTCAGCCACATTGTCCCAGCATTGTCGATGCAAGTGGGGAGCATTCATCTCCAGCACCGGGTCATATGTTTTTGCTTTGCAGTTTCAAATAGACCACCCTGGCTGGGCTGACTGACGGAGAAGTTTGCAGCATTGGCAGCAAGGCGGACATTGTTTTTTCTTCAATTTATTTTCTCTTATCTTTCAAATGCTGACAATGTAATGTTTCCATGACAATCTGTTAACTTCATTGACAACCATTCAAGGCAATCTTGCTTTCGTGCGTCATATTTGAAGTATTCCCGTTGTAATATGAACAGTCAAGTGTAAACAACTGAATTTGAAGTTGGTTTTATATTCAGTTTTATTTTGTTTATTAAATCCTTCTGCATTGCGCTTCATGTCCACTTGTTTATCGATTTATTGGAAGGAAAGTATCCATCACTACTGAAATCCTGGAGTTTTATAAGTTCTATTCGCTATCACGCGCTGCTCAACAATGAGGCGACGATTGAACCATGGGCCTAAAATGGTTGTCCCGCTGGCCTATTCTACCATTTGTAGAGTACCTAACGTATTTGGATCAGTATGAATGACTCAAGCTTCGATTGTGTTTTCAACTCAAGCTTTATGTTTGTCAGGCAAATATTTCTCTAATCCTTTGCACCTTCATTGTTTCTATTAAAAAGCCAGTCTTTTCAAATCCAAACTGAATTTTGGTTGCCATGGAAGGGGCTTTAGATGTGCTAGTTACAACACCGCCTTTGCATCATGTTACAAAGTCAAGAATCAAAAGTTCGTCGAGAAAGATTTCTACGCCATCTAGGAATCACCTGAAAAAGAATTCTGTGGTTGAAAAAGGTCTGCATGAAGTAGGAAACACAGCTGAATTTCAAAGTATAAACATGATGAGTGATGTCAAGAAACTGAAGTTACCTCCACCCCCAGTCCCCAAAAAACCTAAGTTGAAATCACACATCAATAGTAATGGCGAGCTAGACAGTAATGATGCTGGAGGGACAAAAGTAGGAAAAGTAACCAAGGCCGTGAATATTGATACCCAAGGGAAACTAAACGCAGAAGAATCTGGTAGGAAAAACCAGAGATTCTACCAAAGCCTGGAACAACAAACCCTACATCTAAAAAGTCACCACTGCTACCAAAATTTGATTCAGCTAAGAAAATGGAGCAGCAAGATTTACCACCAAGTACAAACAAACAGCCCAAAACAGAAGACCCACCTAGCAAAACGCCTTTATCGTTTTCAGAAAGACTCAAGGCATCCACCCTATCACGTAGATCTGAGCAAAGTGGACCAGATAAGACATCAACTAAACTTCGATCCCAGATTCTTTCTCCAGTGAGAAGAGGATCAAGAAGCTACATGAATGTTGAATCTGTACAAGACAAAGACAACACCACAAAACCTGTATTTAAGTTATTCAAAAGACGCTCTTCCGAAAACAAATTATTAGAGAGTACTGAGTCTGAAGGGGATCAAATGCAAAATAACAAGGAAAATTCAATTCATAATGAAGAGCTAAATAGCCTATCTGTACCACCATTGTCTGTAGATTCAGCTTTGTTGACAAATTCATTTGAGGATGAAGACAATAGCACAAAAGATAGTTTTGATACAGATATACTAAACCAGAATTTGAATTTTGAAACTAGTTCAATGGGAGATAAACCTTCACTTGATGAAAGTATTTATACAAGTTTAAAAGGACCCAGTTGTTCGGATGTGAAACTGCAAGATAGTTATTATTCTCAGAAGGCTATAGATCAGCAGACTGTGCTTGCAAATATTGGAAAAGATATAGATCTAAGTCCCAAAAACCATAAACTAAAGAATGCAGAAAACCCTAAAGTGAAAGATGAAAGAGAAATGCAGCAAAATGCTTCCTCCCTTCTTGATAAAGCCTCAACAAAAATAGATTATGACTGCACTCCATTCAATAAAAGAAATTTTGCCAATAAGAAACAGATTATTCCTGGTGACATCAGCAAGTTGCAAGTAGAGAAAGTTCCTTCATCTGAATGTTACCCCACAGAACCAACACCCAAATCTCCTACTTCTATATTTTCTAATGCAAAGCGATTAAGAAACTTTCCATCAAAGGAGGGTTCAAATGCAAGGAGAAGATTTAAGCCTGTAGGTTCAGTTGAGCAAGAGCTATTGCTTTCACCAACTAAAGTAACACCTCCTCAGGAGAGGAAGGGAGAATTCTTTGCTGATTCAAAGTTTGGCATAAAGACTGAGATAAATGATCAAACTAAAGATTTCTTAAATTCTGATACTATTGAAACTGATTCTTCACTTGAAATGGTAACACCAGATATTGCTCTGGACTCTTCTCATGATGAAACTCTTGTAGATGAAATCAGTAAATTGGACTCTTCAATGGAACCAAGCAAAGATACAACTGCTGTAGATATAGATGGTATGCTTAACTTCTTTTCACCTCAGTTTACAACAGCTAATACTACCACAGGAAGAGGTACCTGTCATGCACTGCAGGGAACTGTTTGATTATGTGAACACTGCAGCCTGCAGAGTTGTGTGCAAAATAGGTACAGTGTCTTACTTTCCACACCAGCATCAATTGCTGACAGTAATGGCAGTCTTATGTCATTTAAATTACTAGTGAACCTGGCTTTACAATGTGAAGACTTTGAAGAAGCTATTCATAACTTCTAAGCCTTCCCCTTTATTGGGATATCCCATATACCCAGTGGCATAGCCAGACATCAAACATTGGGGGACAAAAAAGGGTGTTGTCATTGAAAATTAAGGCATAGTTTTAAAGAACAACTAACCAAGTTATAATATGTGACACTTTAACATCAAATTTAACCTATACTACCTGACTTGAAAGGGACTCAGCCATTTTATTAGCTCTATAGCTCGGTGGAAATGTCAATGACTCTCTGGTCATGCAGCCAAGGTTTAAAACCCATCTATTGTGGTATGAGCCACTTGTGGAGAAATCTATCCTAGTTTTTGACATTGGTGACAAATATATCATTGTGAATGTTTTAAAGCTTCCTAAATTGTCTTATCTAAGCTTTATTTATTATCTTCACAGATGAAACTATCCCACTTGATGATATCATATCTGGATTCGATCTCCAGATGGTTCCAAGTGGATTACCACCTCCACCGATTGATGTAGACTCTGAAGATGACGAAATAACACTAAATATTATTGATCCACCAACTGTATATGAAGATGACGACAGCAGTGAAAATGACAACTTTACGTTTGAGGAAGATGACATTCCTGTGATGCAAGATGATGCCATGATAGATACCGATTTGAAAAGCCCTGAAAAATCAAGTGACTTCGTAGATGAGGAGCTTTCTGAAAGCATAGATGTACACTTGGAAGAAAGATTGCCAGTTCCTTCAATGCGTGAGAATTCCGAATTCAAGGAAATTTCACCACCAGAGCTGAACCATAGTGACAAAACAAGCAATGAGGATTTACAATCAAAATCATCCAAAGGCAATGTAGGTTTATTTACTAGTAAATTTGATGCCTCAGATAAAGGCTCACCCGCTATGCATGACACATACAAACCATATGGATCGAATAATGATAACGATAACAAGCAGCGACAACTGACAGAAAATATTTCAGGTTTTGAAGAGCCTTCCGTTAAACCAAAAGCTTTGGGGAAAGAATTTTCTCTTGGCAACCCACCGACCATTTTCACTAACGATATCCCTTTGTATGATAATGATTCCGAATTGGAACAGGACGGAGATTTGTGGGGTGACGATATTGAGGTACCAGAGCCACCTGCAGCCCTTCCTGATCCGCCACTATTTGACGCAGATTCCGATTCAGAAAATGGTCAATTCTTTGATGACTCTGACGATGAACTACCAGTTACTCCTCCCCCGCCACCTAATGCTCCGTTGTTCGATGTATCTGACTTTGAAGATCAAGAAACAAGCTTGAAATACCATGTTTTTGACGTTGTGGGTTCTGAAAGTCTTCAAAAAGACGGCAAACAGAATCCAGCCTTAGGGCTGTCTAATTTAGAGCATCCTGTATTGGAGAAAGGGTTTGATGCTCACGTAGATGATGACCAAGCAAGCGCTGAATTCATGGCCGGAAAGCTCGATTTTGGGTCCGGAGTGCTGGACGTGGGTTCACGAGAGCTCGACTTGGAGTCCGGAAGCATTTTGAATGGATCCTCAAGAAACAAAGACCTTTCAAAAGAGGATATAAAGCTTTGTATGTCTGAGAAAGAACGAGAGCGAAAAAGGTCGTTTCATTCGATTAATGAGAAGAAATCAAAGCTTCAGCTTGATATTGAAAAATCTGATGTTGATAATGACAATGAAGATATTGTTGATTTTCCGAAGGAAGAAATTCCTGTGCTATCAGAACCCGGTATGGGTCAAATCCCAGCTTTTACTGAAGAGGATGAAGCTCAGAGTCTAGCATTGCAGAGAGCAAACATTGATATATCCATAAGTGATGATACGTTATCAAATGACAACATTACTGAAGATATTTCAGATATATCTAATTCACGAAGATCATCCATCTCTTTAAATAACGATAACTTAAATGCTGAGCCATCTAAGCAGACACTTTTAAAATCAACATCAAACGAGCTGCAGTCCCCTGATAAAAACAAACTCTCCCCTGCTTCGTCTATCGATTACCTACCCCAGTCGGATAGACCAGGTTCTAGAAGATCGTCCGGCTCTTCCATGAATAAAAGCGATCAGAGTGCGAACCTGAGAACAGTGGAGAGACATTTATCGAATAGAACGTGGTCATCGTTTAATAGCAGTGATGATGAATCAGATAGCAAGTTGAATATCGTGAAATTAATGAGAGAAAGGACTTTCAGCCAAGATGACGGTATTGATGGAGTGCAGTTGGACTTTGATGATGATGAAAGGTAATTCAGATCATTTTGTTATATTTTCATTAAATTTATTAAGAGGTTTTCAGTAGAGCTTTTTTTCATCATGACGGTACTATATCATGCCATATCATTTCCCTTTGCACTGGAGTGCATGTGAAAAGAGTATGAAATTGACAGACTGACGAATACGGAATAAATTGCGTGCTGAAGAATGCAGTGTGAAATGAACATGCTGACGAATACGGAATAAAATTGCGTGCTGAAGAATGCAGAGTGAAATGAACACGCTTTTGAATACGGTATTCTTCACAATATTCATTTCATACCGTATTCCAAAGGTTGTTAATTTCATATCGCATTCGACAGCATTTCTTAAGAAATGATATCAGATAAACACGCTGACAATGTAGGTATGGTAAGATTGTAAGAAAATGATTTTGACGGCATGAGATAGCAAAAGAGTGAAGATGCTTGTGAATGCTGCCACAACCGAAAACATTTTGGTGTTACTGTAAAGTCTCGTGTTTCCATGCGTTATTATGGTATCTTTTTCGGAAGACTGTCTAACACGATAAATTAACGTGCAGTAGACTAAGGTCCCGTTTACACGAGAGAAAAAGATACGTATTAAAAAGATCCGTACCTTTCGGGTACGATTTCATTGCGTTTCCACGGGAACGGATCAGAAATGGGTCCAAATGAACCCGCTTTTCTAGCGCACCCAAAAGGATACGATCCTGTCCCCAAAAAGGAGCGGATCCATGCGTACTCTTGTAAACATAAAGCCTGTCCTGACCTTTTTGGGAATTCATTCAGATCAGTTCCAGTGTAAATGGGGTTAAATTGGCTTTACATTGAAAACTTTATTAACTGTTTTTAGGGACCTACTGTCGCAATTCTACTGTCAAAAATTTTTTAACCTTACAACTTTTCATTAGGGTTCACTAAAGCCACCCCCCTTACAATGTCGGTTTGCCTTCTTAATACTAAGAGGCTCAGCAGCGTGAAAGTGTCCAATATTTTACTAAGGGGGAAGCCTACTTTGCCTACTTTACCTGCTTCATTTATAATGAAAGCTGTTTCTGTACCTTCAAACTATGAACTATCCCAGTGGGTTTGGTTTGCATCTGTAGCTTTTAACTAATAGTCATTGAATCTGGACTGGTTATATTATACAGACCATTCTGTTTTAGTCAAAATTAAAAAGTATGAATAACATAATAGCTAATTTGAAAGTCTTTTTTAATGAAAAACAGGTTCGTCGATGGATCCGAAATGGATTTAAGTCTTGGAGCTAGTCAGGTATCCGAAAATTTTATCTATTTTTGACTTCATTTAATTCATAGTTGTGATTTTGGTTAGTCAAAAATAGTGAAAGAGTGGTTTATCATAAATTTTTTCGTTGCTTTTCTTAGCCTGCTTGATATTTTGTGTTTGTTAATGTCGTTGCAGAAGAGACTAGTGGCTTGAAGGCAGTGGCGTAGCGGGGGTCTGTGGGGCCCTTAGTGACGTAGTGGGACTGGGGCCCCTTGTTACCATGTCTAATAAGGAACTATGAAGCTGAAATAGGAAATAGGAAACTGCAAGTATATCCATAGTCTATTGACTATGGTATATCGAAAGCTTTTTGGACGTTCGTATTTTTTCGGCGGTTGCAACAACCACTTTACACCTGCTCTAAAGCACCAACGTTGCAATATCAATGACTTTCTCACTTATAAGGCCTATAAGCAGTTTGTCATGTAAGAAAAGACGCACGTTTCATCGAGAAAGATCTTTTCATAAAGACATAATTATAAGGTTGGGGGCCCCTTGGAGCCTCTTATGAGCGGGGGCCCTTAGTTGTATGCCCTAAAGGTAACCACCGTCGGCTACGCCACTGCTTGAAGGACCTTGAGTTAGGCTGGCTACTCCTTTACACTGTTTAGTTCGGTGGTGTAGTAGACTGGCTTGTTGTCCAGAAAGTCACTGGTTCAAATGGCAGCAGTTAAGGGGTGTTGTATTAACAATTGTTGTAGCCAACTTGTGATAAAATATGTATCACATGTCAGCTTTTATGCAGTTCACTTCTAATATTCTAAACTATTACTCTTATCAACAGAATGATTCGATGCATAAATTCGAAAGCGCTCCTCTTGATCAATGGACAGTTGAAGATGTTGGTGACTGGTTGGAAATGATTGGTTTTGGAGATGTGAGAGCGAAATTTGAAGGTAGGTCGAAATTTCCAAGTTTTAAATAATTACAACTAATTAGGCAAGGCTTATGCCATTGAATGGTAAGATACATTAACAGTAAGATTAGGCAGCAAAATATCGTATCGGCAATGTGTAGGCCTATGTGTTCTACATCTTACACTTTTTTTAAATTAGCAACTTGACTTTTGTCCAGCCCTCAAAATTGCTTAAAATTTTAGACATTTCAGCCCTCAAAGTTGCTTAAAAGTTGCTTAACATTTTTTACCTTACAACCACCCCTGACTTTTCGGGTCGAAATCGTCAACTGTAAGGCCTGTAACACGACTTTTGGGAGACAGTAAGTGGAATAACGCTAGCTAAAGAACTTCCACATGCAAAACAAACCATTTCCTAACAACAAGAAAGCGTATAAGCTTGATTGTTTGACTTCTTAGTTGCTTACAGAATTCAATTGAGCCCTCAAGTTGCTTAATGTTAGGGTCAGTTCAGCCCTAGTTGCTTATTGAGCGGTTGCTTATTAAAAAAACTGTACTCGTGATTTTTATGCTTATAACACAAACTCGTTGAGTTTTCGTTGCATATTTTTTGTTTTTTATAGAGAGGCATGTTGGAGGACTCGAGCTAATGGCAATCGATTTTCAGTTGCTTGGTAAGATTTCTTGCATAACTTACAGATTTGATTGAATCCAATCTTAGCTAAGACCGACAATTTTTAAGTTTTGTTTTTCATTATTAGTTTATGACTTGTATGATATTAATTAAATTTATGTAAATTGTACCTTAATTTCTGATGGGATGCCAAGTGAAAATAAAGATTAAAAAACTGAAATAAAGTCCTCGATGGCAATAGCAGAATAATCTATATTGTAAGAAAGAGTGAGGCTGTCTCCTTTTCTAACAAGACAGATGACTGTGTAGTAACAAGGCCTAACACTTGATTCTGCACTAAAGCAAGGGTTTTGTTTGACCGTTTGCATGGAGCACCTCCTCAAAGTCTAATGCAAAACTCTTCTTCGTGGTTCTGTTGTTGTCTTAATGTGCTTGCTTCGCATCAGTTCGCATCAGCTCTTCTTAATAGCTTATATGTTGCCTTAATATGGTCGCATCGCATCAGTCCGCGTCAGCTCTTCTTAATAGCTTATATGTTGTCTTAATATGGTCGCATTGCATCAGTCCGCGTCAGCTCTTCTTAATAGCTTATATGTTGCCTTAGTATGGTCGCATTGCATCAGTTCGCGTCAGCTCTTCTTAATAGCTTATATGTTGCCTTAATATGGTCGCATTTAAAGATATGTTGTCTTAATAAGATTCCGCGTCAGCTCTTCTTAATAGCTTATATGTTGCCTTAGTATGGTCGCATTGCATCAGTTCGCGTCAGCTCCTTTGTTGCTGAGTTTATGTTTCTTTTTATTTAGATGACATGGGAATAACGAATTCAGAAGACAGAGAATTGATCTTGTCGGAGATTTACGCTTTGAAAAATCCAGAAGATATTGATATTGAAATGTCTTTACTAGGTAAGAAACATTCTAAAATCGTTATAGGATTTCAAGGATTTCTTATGTGATGTCATTGCATTATAGACTTCTTACTTTTCTTCCACTCTTACGGAAACTGCTTCTTACAACTACAACAACATAGAGCTGTTTACGTAGAGAGAGTACTCTGGAGTAAACAGCAACCATGTTGTTGGGGTTGTTCATAAGTGATTGTTGCTGTTTGCCAAGGATAAGACTTCTGCAGTAACACTAGTTGTTTTGACTTAATACTTGCTAGAAAAGAAAGCAGTGATGGTCCTTATATCGTTATATCAAAATTATGAAGGCCATTAAAACCATGAATTGGAGAATCCTTTTCTTTAGAAATGGATTTAAGTCACGAATTGTTTATTTGTACTGTTATGCCGTGTATCATCTTGCTTTGCTGTCCTCCTAGATTTTTTCTTTATATTCGTAGTCGGCAAATATTCAAGGTTAGACATAATTGACTTCGAATAAGTAAAGTAAACCCGTTTCGTGAAAAAGCTTTTGCTGATTTTGTCCTAATCTAACTATTTGACAATGTTAAATTCTATTTTAGATGCACTTGATAATGCTTCTGGGTATGACCGTGAAAAGATGCTAGCAGTGCTCGAGGCATTAAAAATGCCATCGGAAGATCACGATAATCATTATCTGCCACCGTCTCCATCATCGAAACTCTCGCCAAGAAATAAAAAGAAATCTGGAAAGTCGAGAATTACCAAAGATAAATACCGTAGAGCTGTTAGTGAATGTCTGCCTTCGCCTGAGGTTGAAGATTCATTGGATGAGCGATCAAAAAGTGCATCACCTACGCGGAATTATGTAAGTAGCTCGACCCTTTTTTATCGAACTTTTCATTTGCATAATAACCCACTGCAATAGTGCTTTATCCACCACAGAACGCACAAAATACCATCTCATTAGGCATACCCACCGCATCAAGCATAATAACTCATCACAGTAGTACTTATCCACCACAGTATGCAAAAATATACCACCACACCAAGCACAATAACCCACCACATCAAGCAAAATAGCCCACTAAAGTAGTGCTTATCCACTACAGTACGAAAAATACCACAGCAGTACGCAAAAAATACCACCACATTAGTGCGTATCCACCAAAGTAGAGCGTATAGGTTCGCTAGCTTGTGATTACTGACAAAAATCTTCCAGGCAGATAGGTATATGCTTTGAAAAGGCAAAATCGTTCTTAACTTCGTCGTGAGGGATAAGGGCAATTTTTCAATTGCAATTAGCATTTCAAGTATTCATAACTTTTTGAAAATTTGTTTTATTAGGCTGGGTCTCTAGCAATGTCCATGGATACTGGTTTATTTAAAGAACAACTTGCAAAAGATAAGAAAACGTCAAAGAAACGAAGGTAAAAGATTCTCAATGATAAATGAAATAGTTCAATGCACTTTACTCAACTCAACCATTATTTAACATTACCTTACTGAACTTTTCTTTAATTTATTTTACCTTGCCTTTTTTACTTTGCTTTACTCTGCTTAGTTTTACTTTGGTTGACTTGACTTGAGTTGACTTTTCTTTACTTTTCTATACTTTGCTTTACTTTACTTTATTTTACTTTACTTCACTTTACTTTACTTTACTTTTCTTTGCTTTACTTTACTTTTCTGTACTTTATTTTTCTTCTCTTTCTTTTCTTTTCTTTACTTTACTCTACTTGCCTTGGCTTTACTTTACTTTACTTTAGTTTACCTTGCTTTTCTTTATGCTATTTTCCTTTTTTTATTTTCAGTACCTGCTACGGCAAGTGCATGTTTTATCGAATGCGTACATTTTACTTCGACGATTCATTTTATTCTATTCTCTAGTTTCCTGAATGCATTCTCATTTCGTCGAAAAGGCTCAAGAAAACTTGGCAGATTATTCAGTAGTAGAAAGAAATTAGTTGACTCTTCTCTGAAATACCTTTTACAAGCAAGTCCTCAAGTAAGTGTTATTCAGTAGTGATATTAGCTTTCTTTTTGTTTCACTTTGTTGTTACTTTCTGGAACTTACTCACCTTTGAAAAATGCGAAGTCTTACGTTAGCAATTTGGGTTTAAAATTGAGTAACGTGGCGGAATTTTCAACGCGTTTGTCTTACGGTTGATATATCTTGCTTGAAAATCTCGTCGATATCACTTTCCACTATAGAACAGTATCATGTAGGCCTTCATTATTCGTTGAAGCAAATTCAGTTGTTTTTTCTTCTTTTTTGATTTTGGTTTTGAAAGGTGATGTACAATTTAGATTTAGCCATATTTATCATGGGGCGTTTTTACATCGCCCCCTACAAACCAGTACTTTATACAAATGGACATGAAATGAAATGAATGGAAATGAATGATTTTGTAATTCATTTTAGGGAGTCGTCAAGATTCTCGTACATAGATCAGATCTAGAATCGACATTTGTTCCATTATTGGTTACTGTTAACACAACTGCGGCAGAGATTACGAAAACAGTGCTTGAGAAACTGGAAATGGTTGAAGATGCAAACTGCTTTTATATGGTGCAAGCACATACGTCCAAATCAGGTATTCGCTAGCATTGGCATTATTTTATATTAAAAAATATTTTGACTGGTCTTTAAGTCATCCCGCTATATATTCCCGTGAGCTGATTGGTGTTCTAAACACAGTACCAATCCAGCATCACTGTTGTGACTGGCACATGTATATGGTATATTTCGCCAATTACGCCATATTCATTTGTTTTGGTCTATTCCTTACGTTTATACTCCGATGAGTGACCGAGAAAAAAGATCCTTAGTACCTTAGAAAATGTGTTTGCTTTTAAATGGAAGACAAAAACAATATTTAGTATAATTATAGAGTACACTCTTTTTTCATAAGAACAATTTTATAAGACACGAGCCTAGATTTTGCCCAAATTTTAAGAACAAAACAAGAAAAAACTTGGGCTGGTCTTTTCATAGGCCCTAAGAATATCAGCTAAATATGAAAGTAAGACAAGCATGCTGCATTTTTACGCAAACCTAGTATCACTCCTGACATTCACTGAAAAGTATAGATGTCTTATACCAAGGAATTAAGAACAGATTAAGAACATTTCAGGCTCAAAAAAGGCAAAACTTAAAGAACAACCAGCCTCGATCAAAATTTCCTGGTTTTTATAAAGAAAAGAGTGTAATCCATAAACCGTAGGCCGATTATCATGTCTAATGCGATGTCAAAAACAGCATTGGTAACTGCTGATATATTTATATAATCCGTTGGCCGTTTGAGGCAATTATGCCTGTGATCAATTGAAGAGTTAATCATGTGTCTTTTACGTTCTGCATTAGGAAAGTAAAAATGCGTTGCTTTTTTGTAGTACCAGAAGTCAAGCTTGGATCCGATGATTGCCCTCTTGTTTTACAATGTCGTTGGCCTGATGCTGAAAGATACAGATTTGAAATGAAGAAGAAATTCGATGGATCTGTAATTGTGAGTTTGGATAACGAACTTAACTCTTCAGCTAGCAATTACTTACTTGCTATTCTGTTTACTATTAGCATAATCTCATTCTAACTTCAATTTAAGCCTGTGTTTTTCCATAAGGCCCTGGTCAAAAAATCAGACTTTGCCAAACATCTGAAATTTTGTTGTGAAACATAATGTTTTACCGTGTGGCTGAATCGCAGAACATTGCTTATCAAGCATTTTTGCTTGTAAAGAGCAGAAATTTCAAGTTTTTCACAATTTCACAAGATAAACTCTGCTTGTCGAAAAAAGTTTTATGACGTAGCCAAACGGTCTAACATTACTTGTGAAAAAACCAAAACATATGTTACCAGTTACTTGTTATGATTCTGGTATCTGTTGGGCGGATCTTGACTGTATTCAACTGATGACAAATAGACAATTTCAACGAAGGGCCTCGTTTTCAAAAAAAAGTGAAAATTAAGTTAAAGAGAAATTTAGTCTTCTTATTCGAATTCAGCACCTTCTTTTTTAGTGTTGAGGCAAAGTTTTATGCTTCTAGTCCTTAAGATATTGATTTTATAGGTGTTAAAAGTTTGAAATTCTATAAAGGATTTGACCGTGAAAAATCGCTGGGGGTGAAATTTTACACCCTCAATCATTTTACACGGTCAAATCCCTTATAAATTTTCAAACTTTTAATTGCTATAGAATCAACATTGTAAGGACTAGAAGCTAAAAAATTTGCCATAACACTAAAAAGAAGATACTGAATTCGAATCTGAAGTCGAAATTTCTCTATGACCTAATATTTTTTTGAAAACGAGGCCTTTAGTTGACATGGTCTATTGTAATGTAAATTCGTTGTAGATTTCCTGTTTACCCTTATCTTTACAGGTCGTACATGGAGGAGAAGGTTCAAACGAGGAGAGATCTGTGAAAATCGAAACAACTTTAAACACAACATGTGAAGAAATTATATCAATAGCTCTGAAAAGACTTCAGCTCAAGGATCCTGTCAACTGTTTTTCATTGCTACAGATGAAAAATGAAAAAATAGTAAGACAATACACTTTATATGATACATATTAATTTATTTGTCATGAATGGGAAACACTAAGATACACAAATTTGAAAATTGCAATAAACAGCGGAAACATTTTCGGGCACACTGATAGTATGTAGTAGTAGTAGTAGTAGTAGTAGTAGTAGTAGTAGTAGTAGTAGTAGTAGTAGTAGTAGTAGTAGTAGTAGTAGTAGTAGTATGCCCGAAAATGTTTCCGCTGTTTATCGCAATTGTGAAGTTTGTACAACTAAAAAACTATGCACAGATATACAGTAGGAAACACAGATTTTTCCACGAATTGCATGCAAAAATAGATGGGATTCATTCGAACCAGTCAAACAGGAGGAGAGCCTTGGGCTGTATGACTTGGAGATTTACTCGGCGATTTTATTGAGTTTTATGGCTTGGTGAAAACGTCGTTTACTTTCTGGTCATGGAGTCCGGGTTCGAATCTCATCTATTCTTATAAGCTTTAAAAAGTGCGAATTGGTACAAATTGATATTTACTATTTGATAGGCTTTTGGGAACAAATTGCCTTTTGAAAAGCCAGTTTAGAGAAAGCTACTGGGTTTTTGAACCTTTCCTCTGATATCTATATATATTCCTGAATAGCATTTTCATGGCATTTTAGGACAGACAATCGATGAATCTCAAATCCCACTGGATGTCATTTTGCTTAAAATGACAAAGAACCTTTCGAAACCTGCAGTCTATCGGCTTGTGAGAGTGAACTTTCTTGGATCCCCCGAGGTAATCTACAGTATTTGTTGAATTTTCTCAATCAATTGTATGACCTTAAGGCCAGGCTTATGCATGCCAACCTACGATGTGATAGAACTGACGCCAACTAGTTGTAACTGCTAACTTAATACAACATGTCAAAAACTAGTCAGAACTTATAGGATACAGATGATCGCGGAGGTGTACTCATGTTGTACTGCATGCACCGGAAAACTGGTCCATTATAAACTTGGTTCGGTGCATAATATACGGAGTGAGTGACCAAGCTTCTCAATAAGTTCTCATTAGACTGCTGAAGTTAAGCTTGGTCGTGTGAGGTCAGCATCTGGATGGGTGACTTTCCAGGTGGATGACTAAACAACTTACTCTGCCGTCCTTCGGAGGGGACGTTAAACTAGAGGTCCCATACCTCGATGCGGCATGCATAATAGGCCTAAATTAGCTGAAAAAGCTTGAAACAACAGCCTACTCAAAATAAAGTAACAACAAACGTTGGTTCCCCTTAAACGCGAACATATGCTGCCTAAAATAGTTGGAATCAATCCTTTTGTTGCAGCAGCCTTTTCCGAAAGATCTTCTGCGTGATACGAAAAAAGCACCACTCAAAAGAGCAACTTGTATTCCGCATGCAATTCTACATCTTGCAATGCATACGCGAGAACTGCATTGTGACCCCTTTATCTAATATCTTTCAAAACATCTACAATGTTTTCATTCTGCTTCTGCAGGGAGTCCCAGTGCAAGATAATTCTCATCTTGAAGTTATTGACAATTTAAAGGAGCAGCTTGATAATTTGAATGAGAAATTAGAAAATGCACAACAAACCATCGATGCAAAAGATAATGAAATAAATGTAAGTGTCGACCTGAATTTTTTCTTTTGCTTTGCACTACGAGACTTAAGCTAGAATTCTCAAATGGAAGAAAACAATTACGTCTCAAGCTTTCTATAAAAGTTATTTAGCTACTGTCGTTTTGAGCTGTCAAAAACCATTTTGTCTGCTCACGCTAGCGAACCTATACGCATTACTGTGGTGGATACACACTACTGTGGCAGTTTATAGTACTTGTTGTGACGGTTTATTTATTGATGTGGTCGATACACACTACTGTGGCAGGTATGCTTGTTGTGATGGTTTTTTATTGATGTTGCGGATCACATTACTGTGGTGGTTGTTTGCTTGATGTTTTGATGTTTGCTATGACTGCGTTTCAACCGCATCAAGCAAAACAACCCGTAACATTAGTGCGTATAGGTTCACTAGCGTTGGGCTTTGTGGACCAAGATCGAATCTAATACGTATCCTGGCTGTTTAAATCTTATCTGAATCGGGCTGACTAGTTTGAAGAAATATCAAGCTTTCTCCTCGGTGAGGTGAAAGGTGAAGGTGAAATGGTGTTTTAGCGCCAGTCGCTAGGATCTCAGTAGTAGGTTAACTAATCGAGACCTCGACCCTGGCTGTGACGTTACCGTGGCTGGGCTCGAACCCTGACTACACTGAGCTTCTGACACCACGTGTCAGGTAGATTACGCCACGACGCCACAGCACTTTTACGTGGTTGATCCCCACTTTATCCAGTACTTGCCTGGATTTACCCAAACCGAACCAAGATAAAAAATACTCACAGTTCTAACATAATTCTTTGTGAATGCATTGTGCTTTTGTTTTCAGGGTCTCAGAAAGGAGAAAGAAGAAGACCAACAGAGATCTTTGGATAAACAGACAGAAATACTGAATCTGAAGCAATTGGTTGATAACCTGGTGAGTAATTCTTATCTGGGGTTTTTAAGAAGAAAACATGATGAATTGAAGCAACCATGTTTTCGGCTTTGTACGCTTGAGCTACCTCGCTAAAGGCTCTCAATGAAGTCTAGCCTTGCCACACCAGTCCTTCACTCTTGCTAATTTTGCTATTGTTCAGAGCAGCTTTAGAGAACATAACCTTACCGTTCTAAGTAACATAACAGAGGCTATGTAACGAGTCTAACTAAACGAGTCTTAGCCTTAGACTTATTACCTGAGTAGTAGCTCTTTGAAAAACTCGAAACTTTATTCTACGCTGGATTAGTTCGAGCGATCTTGGTTTAATGTTAGTCTTGGTTTCATGAGCGGTGAATGTGTCGGTGAGGTAATAGGTTATAAGTCTAATATTAGGTTACAAAGCTAATACTATACCCGCCCGTACTGTGAATTGTGAAATAATTAATGTTCAACATTTCTGTAATTCTTCCCATACACTTTTTTTAATAAGCAACTTGACATCCGGTTCAGCCCTCGAAGTTGTTTAACGTATCTGGTCTTTCAGCCCTCGCAGAGTGACTGGATACCCCCTAAAAACTCTTTTTTTTGGCTCCTTTCAGGCTGTTCAATGTAATTGACAAGTTTGCAATGATGTATTGTATAAAGAAAGCTATTTCAACCAAAAATTTGAGCAAATCTCAGCCCTTAGTTGCTTATTGACCAGTTGCTTATTTAAAAAAAAGTGTATTGTGGATTTAGATTTATTAACTATACAATTGTATACAGTAAGTAAACTCGAAAAATTACCAAATTCACTATGTTTATACTGTAAAATGGAAGGGTCTATCTTGTCCTGAATACAAATTGATCAAGAATAATACCCTCTCAAGTATGTGGGTCGCATTTCAATGATAACAGATTAATTAGTCATACGTTTTCTATTTTTTCAGAAATTGGAAATTCAAAAGTTAAGTGAATCTCAAAGCGCGTTCGATGCTTCAGATGTGGTTGCTGCTGAAGAAGAAATTTTGGCAAAGCTCGAGTCTAAAGAGAATGAAATTAAGGTTAGTCTTTCATTTAATCACTATGATTTAATACCGCTGTGTTTATAGGACACTAAGCTGTCTTTTCTTTTTTTGGCTAGTTTTTTACCATATAATCAACCTACCCAACCCAAGACCTTCCCAATAACCTCTTGAGGGCACAAGTCAAGTGTGTCATCCTGTAGAGTAAGGATGAGGAACTAATTGCCTCTTGTATTAGCAGTCGGTTCAGTGCGAAAGACTAAGGATGAGGATATAAGCTAGTTCAGGGATAGCAGTCTTGCCTTTTTTCCTACCTTTTGCTGGTATTTAAAAAATGAGGACCCTAGAGACTGCCTTCGACTACAGTTGACTCACTGCCTAATATCATTTTTGCAAGCGTACTCAAACTTACTCGCTACTTTATACAAATACTTGTAATAACTGGGATAAACTATTGGCCATACGATCAAACATAGTTTGTCAAACTTTTGAAATTCGCTTATCAGGCAAAATTTTTCACCGATTTGCCAAAATATTGCTTGTCCAACATTTTTTTGCTTGCGTTTGCGTCAAACAAAGATGTTGTTGAACTTTTCAAACAGTGCAAAGCATGCAAAGCAAATATGCTTATTTGTAGCTGTCATGTAATTTTTCGTAGCTAATGTAACATGGCCAACAATTCAAAATTCCTTGGTGGAAGCAATTTCAAATGTTTTTAAAGACAATGTTTGATTGTCTGGCCAGGGCCTAAATGACATAACTGAAATAAAAACGAAGTTCAAATGCGATTCTTATTTACATATGTGGTAACAGTGATAAACTCTAGGATGAATACTTTAGACTTATTTGATTAATATAAAGTATACTGCGCACTATCTACCGATCGCTGTACAACTCAACTCAATCACCTCAATCATCCCTATCCTTAGAAAACGTGTTATTTTAAAATGTAGTAAGTCTATGCGTTAGTCTATGTAGAAGAACCCGTATACTTGAACTTCACTGAGCTCTAAAGACACTCTTCTGTTTGAGTGAATGCTGACGTATCTTCCTGGTATTGGAAACATGCATTGAAATCGCTTCACCTGACCGGCGTATAAAAAACTCCCACTCTGTACACATAGTTTATTATCTCGTCCATTGTTAACCAGACTGTCACCGACCCTCACATCAAATGGGTTTAATCTGGTATAGCACAAGCATATTGGCCTATTTTGTATTGTGACTGACTGCACAACCGCTGTTTGTCCTAAATCGACCCTCCACCATGGACTCTCTTCCCATAGTGTGTGTGTAAATCCACTACCAAGTATACCATCTACCGCAAATTTTGCCGTGTATGTAGTAAGAGTGCTTGACTGGTAAGCTGTCTTGCCAAGTGCAATGTTTTCAGTATTTTCTACAAAGCCAACAGTTTTTTTATCAACTTCAGTTACAATAAAAGCTCTATTTAGCCCCTTGGGGGGCATATTTCATTTTGAAAGTTTTTGAGGGGGGGGGCTTATTAGAGACGGAGCTTATTAGAGAGTGGGAGAGAGTGGGGGCTAAATAATTTATTTACAGTAGCATATTTTGTTCTTTATTTATCACAACTAAAGCTACGGACCTAAGAAATGAACTATAAAAGAAAGTTTAAACCTTTGGATCACATGAATTTCGTAGTAACTAAGCAGTTATTATTTGTTGTAAGACACAAGTTTTGGATATCAAGAACGTTTACTACTGAACTTTCAAGTGGTCAAAATAAGAGGGGGCTTAACAGAGAGGGGGTGTTTCAAATTTTCACTTGAACTATAAACGTCTTAGTAGAGAAGGGGGCTAAACAGAGAGAGAGGGCTTAAAAGAGAGATTAACACTGTGGAACCTCTATATAACGGACACCTGTGGGACCACGTCATTGTCTATTATAGAGATGTGTCCTTTGTATAAAGGTTCGCTTCTATTAATAAATTTACCGATGGACGAATTCATTTGTCCATTGTTTGGAGGAGTCCCTTGTACAGAGGTGTCCGTTTTGTAGAACTGTTCGTTAAGGTTCCCCTGTATTATGATTAATGAAGCAAGTGACGAAATCAAAGATAGCAATCCTGCACGTTTGGACTCTACACATTTCTCTTAAGGTTGTTCTTATGAGAAGTTAAGGTGGAAGAGAGCCTTGGGCTGTATGACTTCGAGAGCTACCCAGCGATTTCATTGAGCTCCCTAGCTCAGTGGAAACGTTGTTGGCTCTCTTGTCATGCAGTGCAGGCTCGAATGCCGTCTATCGTGGTATGCAACTTGTTGTCCATTCTCTATTAGCCTCTATGAATAGCTTACCTACTAATGAGCACAGTTCACCGTGTAGCCTTGTACGATTAGTTCCACTATCGCACTTTAAACACGTGTACAAAGGACATTCGCAAGTATCCAAGCATATTGACTGAGACTCACATGGAGACAAAGCTTCACATGCCGAGCCAATCTGTAAGGAAACGAATTGTTACTGGGAAGAGCTAGTAATCAGATTTCTTTTATTCTATTGATGATGATATTATTCATCAATCAGTACGGCAAGACCAAACAATTAATTGAAGAGTCCATGTGAGAAAACAGAGAACCCAGTCTTATGGTTTGCTTATGGACAGGTCCAAGGGGGCAGATTCTAAAAACTGTGAATGAAACAGAGATCTTGCTTTGCCAATAACTTAGAAACAATCCCCGCTGTGATGAAGACTTCCAAAAGGCAGATTTTCTTCAAGTTTTCATCAAAACCCCCTATTTAATAACGCCCCCTAAAAAGTCTTTCGAGTGGATTAAGCAACCGGGGGGAGGGGTTTTTTTGAAAACCTGTACGGTAAGCGAAAATTTTCAATGCATTTGCCCAAGTACATACCTTTGTGGTGTTGTAGTCAGTTGAGAGATAAACCCAGTTTTCTCTTGCTTTGAAGTTAGCCGATGTTGAATTCTCTCTTATTTTGTCATTTAATTCGCAGTTATCAGTCCCCGTGTCTTTGAAGTTGATAGATTTGCATTTATTTTCGTCGAAGCATTTACCAATGCAATTATTCACATAGGGAACTGTGTGCTTCCCAATGACACTATTTTCTAATGCATAGCCTTTGACTTTGACTGAAAATTCTCCCTCTGTTTTACATGGAAGCCTGAGTATCCATGCCTCTGCTATGAGTAATACTGCCAAAGTACTACAACAAGAATTAAAGGTACCCATTAGCCATGTTTGAAGAATGAGATCATGCTTAGGAGGTCGCAATGAACAGAATAGAGTTGCCACAAATTTCGGCCCTGTTCTCCCATTTTTAACCTGATTCCAACTGAATCCAAATCCAGCTGTACCCCCTCGACACATCCGATTCCTACCAGATCCGACTTTGTTCCCTAGCCACCTAACCATCCTTGTTTTCTCCTGTTAGCGATAATTCCCACTGATTTCCGCTTCATCTACATGTTTCCTCGTGCGTGTTCGTACTTATTGCCCTCCGTTCCCGCACCTTCCGTAGAAAACCACTGTTTCCCGCTCATTCCCGATCGTTCCTGACTTCATTCTTTGTTCCAGCTTTTAGAGATACAAGTACAAATTGCTTTTACGCAAGTGGCTAATTGAGTCGTAAACAACTTTGGTAGAACAAAGGAACACAATTCGTTGAGTTCAACTAACAATATACGTCCGCAATGAAACCAAACACTTCAAAATCAAGAGCAATTCGAAATTTTGACCACATTGCAAGACCAAAAACACTTAAAATAATACGGCTTGCACTTTTTGGACAGAAAAGGCTTCGTTCAAAAAAAGAAACGCGTTTCTAGGTACAGCAGACCGGGAGCTATTCGTGGAATTCGTTTATGAGGCTGAGTACAGAGGCAGAACAATAGGGAAGAAAGTGATTCAATGAAACGATTGTTTTCATTGTGCACATAGAGAATAGAAATTCTTAAATAGAGAATAGAAATACCTATCTTTTGTTACAAGATCTTTTGTTACAACATTCCTGATTCCTAGGTATCTAGGTATCTATCTAGGTATCTATCTAGGTATCTATCTATCTAGGTCTATTTCTTCCGGTTTGCCGAAAACCCCTGCATAATGTTTGAATTCTTCAAACATAAAAAGGGCATTTTATGATGAACTTATAAAGCCTTGATGGTGACTAAGAATTACATACACGAGACCCTAGAAACTATACCTCCCGTTCGACGGGGCACTAATCCTCCTTGACAAAAATAGACCCTGGCTTCCATATCGTCGTTAGCCGTCTTACACGAGTCCCATTCTTCGCAAACAGAAACAACGACAACAACAACCATACAGCTGTTAGGTTAGAGTAGTTTGAGCGCCCAGCATAGACTTAATAACCATAACTACGGCTCATTAAATAAGTCTTTATCGTTGCATGCAACGGGAACGCGTCACTTTCTTGATGGAGATGTTCATGTTCCACTATAATTGTAAGCGTTGGGGACACAGAACAATCCCTAGAGACACTTGCAAGTTTGCAAGCCTACATGATTGCCTAGAATTGACTCTCCGCTTGGTTCAGCTCATGATTTCTTTAGCTCCATTTTGCTTTTGCTACATCATAGCTTTTGACGAGTTAATAACTAGTGTTTAATTGCTCAGTTCTTTTTAGGAAATATATTTGGGGCGTATTTTTTTGGTCACATTTTGTTTTCAGCAGACGCCTTCTCTTTTCGGCAGACGTCGAAACGAATTTTTTTGGTACAGTCTTCTGAAAACGGCAGGTTTCACAGGTCTCCAAAACCTTCTGCAGACTTCGCAAGGAATCTCGTTCTGAAGTTACACATGTTTAAAACGGGCTGCCCTTAAGAAATTATCGGCATCCTTTAATAACGGCGCAGGCTCAAACAAATTTCACAAGTGTTGTAGCTAAGGAAACGGAAGCCTTGTTCGATCTGCCTACGATTTTCGGTTGCCGTGTTTTTTTTGGTAAACAAAACTTTTCCCTTCAAAGTCTACCGTTTTCAAAATTCGGATAGTCTGCCTAAAACAGAAGGTTACCAAAAAATACGCCCTTAATATTATATCTTACCAACCTGCAACTCAAAAGAGCTGTTTCTAGTGTACCAAGCATCGTGATAGACCCAGAAATTTTGTTCCTTATACTTCTACACTATTGGTGAAAATCAGGTTACACACTTCGTATCAAATGCTTGGAATATAATCAATGCCACCACCTAACTACGGCACAATCAATGCTCAATAATCGATTTAGATTTGAAATCTTGTTCTGTGAATTTATCTATCAATGTTGAATAATTCATAATTTGGTGGTAAGTTGGTACTAGTTATATTCATCATTCTAGTACACCTTTTGTTGTCGATACTAGTAACTGCATTGTAACATTGGCAACAGGAAGCCAAACTGGAAAATGTTGCATAATGAATCAGTAAAACTGAATTGTATTGGCGTCACATTTCCAAAATTGAAATGAATTGCATAAACTCTCACGATTTGTGTGTATTTTTTGGTCGCAAATAGACGGGGGGGGCTGGACAGTGGCCTGGCAGAAGTACAGTACTGCAGTACTGCACATGGAACCTTTAGTGAAGTAGGAGGACTTGGGCCCCTTGTACCTATGTCTAATTAAAGGGACAAGGAAACTGCAAATATGTACAGTATAGAAGCTTTTCGGACATTCGAATTACTTTTCGTCTGTCAGATTCCACTCCTTCAAGTTGTTAAAGAAGGCCATATTTTCCTCCTTGTTCAGCAAATAAGCAAAATACTATGAAACTGCAATACCTAAAAATATACCTTTAGAAAGGACAGTTTCCAAACTTTCAATAGAATATTGTTAGAACTTTTAGTTCTTACAAGCAGTTTCTCCAAGAAAATACATTTGTTTCATCTTAAAAAGGATGACTTCATTATGACTTATTTTAAGGTTTGGGCTCCTTTTGATCCCTATTCGGTGGGGGCCCTCAATAGTACGCCCTAAAGGTAACCACCGTCAGCTATGCCACTGAGGCTGGGATAGTAGAGGGGTTGGAAAATGTTCCAACTATTAATAGACGGGGGGGGCTGGAATAGTAAGGGGTTAGAAAATTGTCCAAATATTGATAAACAGGGTGCTGGAATAGTGCAGGGGGTTTTTCAAATATCAATAGCGAAGAGTTTTTCCAGGGGAGATTTTCCAAAACGTTAAACTACTTGCAGCGCAATGGTTTCTATGTCCTGGATGGAAAAATACTGAGAATTTTTTGCTGGGGGGGGGGGGGTTGGAATGAGAATGTCCTGGGTGGAAAAATTTCGAAACATTAATAAGCGGGGGGACGTCTATTAGCTACCTAAGAGTATAAATACATATATATCTTTACGGGTTAGAAATTTTACTGGAAGGAAGGGTAATTTATCTACCACAACCATCAAAAGAACTAGCCACAATAGTGCCTATAGTTTCGCTAGCGTGGGACTTGATGGAACAAGATCGAATCTTATACGTACCCTGGCTGTTTAAATCTTATCTGAATCGGGCTGACATATTTGAAGAAAGATCAAGCTTTTTCCTCAGTGAAGGTGAAGGGTGAAGGTGAAATGGTGTTTTGTGCCAGTCCCTAGGATCTCAGTAGTAGGTTAAAAAATCGAGACCTCGACCCTGGTTGTGACGCTACCGTGGCTGGACTCGAACTCTGACCACACTGAGCTTCTGACACCACGAGTCAGGTGGATTACACCACGACGCCACAGCACTTTTACATGGTTGATCCCCACTTTATCCAGTACTTGCCTGGATTTACCCAAAGCGAACCAAGATCAAAAATACTCACGGTTCTAACATAATTCTTTATGAATGCATTGTGCTTCTGTTTTCAGGGTCTCAGAAGGAGAAAGAAGAAGACCACTTAGATAAACAGACAGAAATACTGAGACTAAAGCAATTGGTTGATAACCTAGTGAGTAATTCTTATCTTAAGTTCTTAGTAGAAAACGTGATAGATTGAAACGACCAAAGCATGTCTTTAGCCTTCTGCACCAATGCTCTTTCAACTTCGGAGGCTTCCGATTCCAGACGCCAAAAAGCACTTTTTGAAAAACGGAAGACTTTAGAAATGTTGATTTAGAAACAGTTTCTCTCTGCAATATCTGCAAAGTCTTCCAGATCTGGAGTCAGGAGAGTTTGGAGCCTCCAAAGTCTCTAATTTTCCCGAGAATTATCCAAGAGAACGGGCTTTCGATCTCTCGGAAGTTTCCAGAAAAAAAGAAACAGAAAAAGGTCCTAAAAGAACGCATTATTATTACCTGAATTTTAGTTCTCACTACTGAATTGAATTGCTGGGTACTCGAACTACGCTGAGATTGAGTGACCTTGGTTTGACGTTACTTTCCATTCCATGGGCGGTTACTTTGACTCAGGTAATAAGTCTAATACTGCTTGCAAGTTAAACCAGTTTAAATAAAACCAGTTTTACAAATGCCTGCGTTCTGATTGGTCAATTCGACAGATCGAATCGATCTGATTGGTGGAAATCTAAGCTGGTCTAAACAAAGCTGGTTTTGAAGTGTCAGTGTGAAGGCGGTATAATACTAGGTAATAAGTCTAACATTACCCGCATACAGTATACTGGAAAAAAATTAATGTAGCCACAGTTGACATCCGCTATTTGACTGCCCGCTATCTCGAACATTCGCTATCTCGAACGATTTTCCATTTCCCCTCGTTTTGGTATAAGGGTTTGTATAGAAAAATCATCCGCTATCTCGAACCCCGTTATTTGGAACATTCGCCATCTCGAACCATTTTCGATTTCCCATGGAGGAAAACCTGCTCTTTATCTCGAACTTTGCTAAATTTTTCTGCTGAACTGGATAAAGAGACAGGCTGAAAATATGTATAGGTTCGCCTAGCGGAGCAGGAATGGCAGCAGCTAAGTGATATGCTGCCCATGTATACAATAGATGAAGCTGTTCTCTTTCGAGATGTGCTGCATCGCCATTATCTCAATTTCACCAATAGTAGGGATAAAAGCAGATGAGCTTTGACTCCTATGTAAAAAATACCAGACTTTATTGATGAAATTTGGGATCAGTAAACCTGCATGTTAATAGGGGTTCCTTTTCTGACTTAAAAACTATAATTTTTTATATTTATATTGGGCATCCTTTATTTCAAACATTCGTTATCTCGAAAAAATTCCAGTTTCCCTTGAGAGTTCGAGATAGCAGATGTCAACTGTATCTTCCTATATACAATGAGTTAACTTTATAAATTAGGATAGGATTTTTGGAGTTTGATAAACTAGGTTTATCGAATAGGATTTTCTCAGTTTGATAATCCAGGTTTATCGAATAGGATTTTTGGAGTTTCATAAACCAGGTTTATCGAATTGGATTTTTGGAGTTTGATAAACCAGGTTTATCGAATAGGATTTTCGGAGTTTGATAATCCAGGTTTATCGAATAGGATTTTTGGAGTTTGATAAACTAGGTTTATCGAATAGGATTTTCGGAGTTTGATAAACTAGGTTTATCGAATAGGATTTTTGGAGTTTGATAAACTAGGTTTATCGAATAGGATTTTCGGAGTTTGATAAACCAGGTTTATCGAATAGGATTTTTGGAGTTTGATAAACTAGGTTTATCGAATAGGATTTTCTCAGTTTGATAAACCAGGTTTATCGAATAGGATTTTAGGAGTTTGATAAACCAGGTTTATCGAAAAGGATTTTTGGAGTTTGATAAACTAGGATTATCGAATAGGATTTTCAGAGTTTGATAAACCAGGTTTATCGAATAGGATTTTCGGAGTTTGATAAACCAGGTTTATCGAATAGGATTTTTGGAGTTTGATAAACCAGGTTTATCGAATAGGATTTTTAGAGTTTGATAAACTAGGTTTATCGAATAGGATTTTCGGAGTTTGATGAACCAGGTTTATCGAATAGGATTTTTGGAGTTTGATAAACCAGGTTTATCGAATAGGATTTTTGGAGTTTGATAAACTAGGTTTATCGAATAGGATTTTCTCAGTTTGATAAACCAGGTTTATCGAATAGATTTTTGGAGTTTGATAAACCAGGTTTATCGAATAGGATTTTTGGAGTTTGATAAACCAGGTTTATCGAATAGGATTTTTGGAGTTTGATAAACCAGGTTTATCGAATAGGATTTTTGGAGTTTGATAAACCAGGTTTATCGAATAGGATTTTTGGGGTTTGATAAACCAGGTTTATCGAATAGGATTTTCGGAGTTTGATAAACTAGGTTTATCGAATAGGATTTTTGGAGTTTGATAAACCAGGTTTATCGAATAGGATTTTCTGAGTTTGATAAACCAGGTTTATCGAATAGGATTTTTGGAGTTTGATAAACCAGGTTTATCGAATAGGATTTTTGGAGTTTGATAAACCAGGTTTATCGAATAGGATTTTTGGAGTTTGATAAACCAGGTTTATCGAATAGGATTTTTGGAGTTTGATAAACCAGGTTTATCGAATAGGATTTTTGGAGTTTGATAAACCATGTTTATCGAATACGATTTTTGGGGTTTGATAAACCAGGTTTATCGAATAGGATTTTCGGAGTTTGATAAACGAATAGGATTTTTGGAGTTGATAAACTAGGTTTATCGAATAGGATTTTCGGAGTTTGATAAACTAGGTTTATCGAATAGGATTTTTGGAGTTTGATAAACCAGGTTTATCGAATAGGATTTTCTGAGTTTGATAAACCAGGTTTATCGAATAGGATTTTTGGAGTTTGATAAACCAGGTTTATCGAATAGGATTTTCGGAATTTAATAAACCAGGTTTATCGAATAGGATTTTTGGAGTTTGATAAACCAGGTTTATCGAATAGGATTTTCGGAGTTTGATAAACCAGGTTTATCGAATAGGATTTTTGGAGTTTGATAAACCAGGTTTATCGAATAGGATTTTTGGAGTTTGATAAACCAGGTTTATCGAATAGGATTTTCGGAGTTTGATAAACCAGGCTTATCGAATAGGATTTTTGGAGTTTGATAAACCAGGTTTATCGAATCGGATTTTTGGAGTTTGATAAACCAGGTTTATCGAATAGGATTTTCGGAGTTTGATAAACCAGGTTTATGGAATAGGATTTTTGTAGTTTGATAAACCAGGTTTATCGAATAGGATTTTTGGAGTTTGATAAACCAGGTTTATCGAATAGGATTTTCGGAGTTTGATAAACCAGGCTTATCGAATAGGATTTTTGGAGTTTGATAAACCAGGTTTATCGAATAGGATTTTTGGAGTTTGATAAACCAGGTTTATCGAATAGGATTTTCGGAGTTTGATAAACCAGGTTTATCGAATAGGATTTTTGGAGTTTGATAAACCAGGTTTATCGAATAGGATTTTTGGAGTTTGATAAACCAGGTTTATCGAATAGGATTTTTGGAGTTTGATAAACCAGGTTTATCGAATAGGATTTTCGGAGTTTGATAAACCAGGTTTATCGAATAGGATTTTAGGAGTTTGATAAACCAGGTTTATCGAATAGGATTTTTGGAGTTTGATAAACCAGGTTTATCGAATAGGATTTTTGGAGTTTGATAAACTAGGTTTATCGAATAGGATTTTTGGAGTTTGATAAACCAGGTTATTACATTCCATTATTACATTCCTTTCCATTGCCTTGTTTTGCTTGGTTTCATTCTCAAAGTTTTTTGGCCCTGTGGAAACCAGATACAATGATTGATACCAAATTTCATAGGTTTTTTCTGTAAATTGGTAAGCGGGCATATCGACCTGGATATCAACTGATGAAAAAAGATAATACCCTTCAAGTCACATTTCAGTGATAACAGCAGCAAAACTGAAATTAAGTTTTCTATTTTTCAGAAGTTGGAAATACAACAGTTAAGCGAATCTCAGAACGTGATCGATGCTTCAGAAGTGGCTGCCGCTAAAGGAGAAATTTTGGCAAAACTTGAGGCGAAAGAGAAAGAAAACAAAGTCAGTAACCTACGTTTTCATTTAGCTAGTAGCCCTACCGCTGTACTCGCATTCACAAGGACACTTTTCAACATAGACAGTTCATATTTTTGCTTGATTTGCACCATATAAATCAATCCACCCAACCCGTTATGAAAAACGTCTCTAAGTCTATCTCATGACTCAGGGTTAGTGTTTCATGCCTACAGAGTACTGTCGGGAGAACTCTCAACATTGGGTTTCTATAGAAAATTTGTTCTTGTAAGACTGTGTCGGCTTACGGTTGTATGTTTTTCCAATCATGTGCCTGGTTTTGGGTTAAATTCAGCCCTAGTTTTACAGAAGGTTACAAAAGACTTTGAAAATTATTCTCATTGCCTCTCGTCTTAGCATATGGTACAGTATAAAAACTATGGGATAGGTGTCTATAAATCCCTCCCAGATTTTGGTCGCAATGACAGAATTAAGAGCCTTCAGACTGCTTTCGACTGCAATTGACTCACTTCATAATATTACTTGCCTATTAATGTACTTAAATCTACTCGCCACTTCACACGCTTAACTCTGGTAATGCACTTGCTGTTGAAGGTATTCACGAACTAACTCAGCTTTATCACTCAGAAGTAATAATAAGAATAACTAAAATAGCCTAATACAGCAGTGCTCTTATATATATATATATATATATATATATATATATATATATATATATATATATATATATATATATATATATATATATATATATATATATATATATATATATATATATATATATATATATATATATATATATTGCAATGTTCTAGAAGCGTCTAGAAAGTATCATTCCAGAAAGTTCGAGAAAGCAGAAGTAATTATTTTTTAAAAATAGAATGAAACTAATACTATGAAATTACTAGAATAATCTAAAAAATTAACTAGAATGTTCTACAGTATTTTGATAGTCTGGTAAGAGTGCATATATCCAACACTTGCCATTCGATCAAACATTTTTGTCAAACATTTGAAATTAGTTGTTCATGTGCAATGTTTCACCGTTTCACCACGTCGCAAATCATTGCTTGTCCAACATTTTTTGCTTGCATCAAGCAAAAACGTTTAAAACCGCGCGAAACAAGTGTTGCTTATTTTTGCCTGTCAAGCAATGATTTTTAATGTAACGTGACCAAACGTTCAAACATTGCTTGATAAACGTGTTTCGAATGTTTGAAAAATGGTTGATTGTCTGGCAAGGGCCTAGACGACATTAATTGAATAAGAACGAAGTAAAAACATTATTCCTGTTTTTATATGTGATAACAGTGATACACTCTAGGATAAATACTTTATTAATTAACATAAACTATATTGCACTCTTTCTACAATCTATTCCATAAATCTATTAGAAATTAGTTTTAAATTTCAGACGGACAATGCTTGACAAAATCACTGGGAAAATCCTTCAAATTTTGCATGTGTTTGGGGTTTTTTGGATTGTTGTACAATCCAACCCGGTTTTTTTAGTGTAGTGAGTCTATCCGTTAGTCTATGTAGAAGAACCCGTATACTTGAACTTCACTGAGCTCTAAAGACACTCTTCTGTTTAAGTGAATGCTGACATATCTTCCTGGTACTGGAAACATGCATTGAAACCGCTTCACCTGACCGGCGTATAAAAAACTCCCATTCTGTACACATAGTTTATTATCTCGTCCATTGTTAACCAGACTATCACCGACCCTCAGATCAAATGGGTTTAATCTGGTATAGCACCAGCATATTTGCCTATTTTGTATTGTGACTGACTGTACAACGGCTGTTTGTCCTAAGTCGACTCTCCACCATGGATTCACTTCATGGGCTGTGTGTGTTATTCGACTGTGAAATATACCATCTACCGCGAATTTTGCCGAGGCTACATGATTATAATTGCTTGACTGATTAGCTGTCTTGCCAAGTGCAATGTTTTCAGTAGCTTCTAAAAAAACAACGGTTTTTGTCAATTTCAGTTACAGTAGAACCTCAACCCGAGGGGGGTACTTGACTTAAATCAGAGCGGGGTGTAGAGTACACTCTAAGACTCTAAGAAATGATTTTTGACCCGGATCTAGAATTTACCCTACCAAATGATTCCCTGTTTTAGAAAAAAAAACGGTTAAATGTATACTCCAAAACCTAAGAAATACACTGTCCAACATTGAAGTATCAGTCACTACTAACAAAATGTCCCTTTGCCAACTGGGTTTAAAAGAAGTGCCTTCTTTCAATAAGAAATAGAATAAGAAACGAAATCGATACCCGGAAAGGAGTGCACATCCCGTCAGCAAAATATACTAAGTACTCCTGCGGGGAGCAACCTCATTGTATGAGGGTTTGTTACAGAAATTCTCTGATGGAAAATTCATTTGTCCGTTGTTTGGAGGTGTCCGTTGAATAGAAGTGTCCGTTTATGGGGGTTCCGCCAGATAGCAACCCTGCACGTTTGAACTCTACACTTGTTTCTTATAAAGGTGGTTCTGACAGAAAGACAAACGGGAGGAGGCCTTGGACTGTATGACTTGGAGAGTTACTCAGCGACTTCATTGAGCTCTATAGCTCAGTTGAAAGGTCGTTGGCTCTTTGGTCATGCTGTCCAGATTCGAATCCCATCTATTGTGGTATGCCGCTTGAAGAAAAATATATCCTGGTGTCCTTCCTTTATTAGCCTCTAGAAACAACTTACCTATTAATGAACACAGATGACCGTTCAGTCTAGTACGGTTAGTTCCACTGTCGCACTTTAAACACGTATACCAAGGACATTCGCAAGTATCCAAGCATATTGACTTAGACTCACATGGAGACAAAGCTTCACATGCCGAGCCAATCTATAAGAAAATGAATTATTACTGGCAAGAGCTTAGCAATCGAGTTTCTTGATTTTTTGATATGATTTTGTCCATCTTAATACACAATTGAGAAGAACAGCGGAAACACCTTTAAATATTCTTAAAAGCTTTTTTCGTCTGATACTCCTCGAAGTACACGTTTTTTTTTTATAAGAAACCGGTTTATAAGAAACCTAGAACTAGACACCCCAAAAGTTAAGAAACTTTTAGAACTAGAAGGAAAAAGTGAAGAAACTTAAGACATTTTTGTGTCAGTTTTCCAACATACTGATTTCACATTTGTGGACCTAGTAATCAATTCTCAAGCATTTCCGTGCGATTTCTCGCACCAGCATGGCTAACTCTTTGTAATACAATAATATTAATAATTTGCTTGCTATAATCAGGTTTTTTTATCGTTTTTACTGCAATTTACTTCCATTAAATTAAGAAAGTGTTAAGAAACTTTTAGAACTAAAATTGGGCCAAAAATTAAGAAACTTTTAGAACTAGGCCCCGAGCTAGGTTTCTTATAAAAAAAACGTGTATAAAAATCAGAAACAATATCCCACAAAAGAATACCTAAGGCTCCCTAAAAAGTCTTTGGAATTAAGTAAACCCCGGAGGCTAAAGAAACCCTATTCCGTAAGATAAAGTTTAACTCAGTGCATACCTTTGTGGTGTTGTAGTCAGTTGAGAGATAAACCCAGTTTTCTCTTGCTTTGAAGTTAGCTGATGTTGAATTCTCTCTTATTTTGTCGTTTAATTCGCAGTTATCAGTCCCCGTGTCTTTGAAGTTGATAGATTTGCATTTATTTTCGTCGAAGCATTTACCAATGCAATTATTCACATAGGGAACTGTGTGCTTCCCAATGACACTAATTTCTAATGCATAGCCTTTGACCTTGACTGAAAATTCTCCCTCTGTTTTACATGGAAGCCTGAGTATCCATGCCTCTGCTGTGAATAATACTGCCAAGATACTACAACAAGAAAAAGGGCATTTTCTTATAAAGCCTTGATGGTGACTAAGAAACCCTAGAAACACAAGACCCTATGAAACTATGCTCCCCGCTTCACGAAACCGCCTTGACAAAAGTAGACCCTGGTTTCCATTTTGTTGTAAGCAGCGGGGACGCGTCCCCTTCGTGACGGAGATGTTCATGTTCTCATATAATTGTAAGCGTTGGGGAACAATCCGCAGAGTTTCGAGAAACTTGCTAGCGTAAATGTTTCCCAAGAAATGAATTTTCCTTGGCTCATCGTAGCTCCATCGCTTTTGTCACATCGTAGCTTTGACAACTTAAGAACTAGTTGCGAATTACTTAGTTCTTCAGAAAATAAATGTAATATTCTATTTTACCTACCTGCAACTCAAGAGAGCTGTTTCCAGTTTACCAAACATCGCGGTAGACTGAAAGTAAAAGATTTGGTTCTTTATTCTTCCATATATTCTACAATACTGGTGAAAATCAAGCAACGCACCTATTATCCATTGACTTAAATGTAGTCAATGCTAGCACCTACCTACATCTATAGTAATGAATACTCAATAATCGATTTAGATTTAGATTGTCCCTTGAATTTATCTATCAATGTTGCATAATTTATAATTAAGTGGTCAGTTGCTGCTAGTTATATTCATCGTTGTAGCCACAGTGTTTGTTGTACACTTAAATATGAAATGCTGTTTGTATTGGTTGCTGGAGCGTATCAGCGACGATACTAGCAACTGTAAGATGTATTTACCACAGGAAGCCCAAACTAGAAACTGTTGCATAATGCAGCATTAAATTTAATTGTATTGTCATCACATTTCGAGCACTGAAGTGGATTTCTGTGAATCCAAGCCACAATCTTGGCCAAAATTATAGAGACACTTTGAAGCTTTTAAAGCAGCTCCGCTTTGTCGGAGCCCCCTTTCCCCCATATCAATGTTGGAGATTGAATCTAATTCCTAAGCAGCAGGTAATACAATTGTCTTGAAACGGAGGCAACATTGATACAGGGGGGGGGGGTGGTCCGTCCTATTTCTAATGATTTGTAACACGTTTCATGTTGCACGGAAAAGTCTCTATGAATTTTGGCCAGGATTGCAATTATCACTCATAAGTAGCTACCAGTAGTCGGAAGACATAAATGCTGGATACCAAATAAAATGTGAACGAATCTCGCATTAATCTTGCACCCTGACTAGGTACTTACTTTCAAGTTCAAGTGGTTCAAGTCATGATCTTGAAGAATATAGGGTGAAGGTGAAGTGGTGTGTTTAGCGCCAGTCGCTAGGATCTCACCAGTAGTAAACTACACAATCAAGACCTCGATCTTGGCTGTGACGCCATCGTAGTTTGGGCTCGAACCCCAACCTCACTGAGCTTCTGACATCGCGAGCTAGTTGGATTAGTTCTCGGCGCTTTTAGGGGATGTTGAGAGGACCTGCTTGTTTAAAATTTTTGCTTGAAAGAAGGAAAATTTATGAGGCCTTATATGCCCTTGTAAAAAGGTCTTTGAAGAGAAGTTGCGGGTTAAAAGATAAGGCTGAATATAGCGCTTTGACAGTTATGAAATTAAGAAAAGCTTCGGTGCCAATGAGTTTCGTAAACATTATTTTTAATATTGTTTAAGGTTGAAATACCCATGATACTGTTGAAACGAGAAACTCTTCATAAAGGTTTCTGATATTTTCACCCGACTACTTAAAGTTCGTTACCTTTTTTAAATAATGACGAATTTCAATAAAATTCATCTTTGCTTTCAGCTCTTCAAAGACAAAATTGGAGACCTTGAAAATACATTATTTGTCAAGGAAGAAGAGATAAAGAGTTTGAAAGACAACCAGACAGACTTGGAGGTAGTGTTTTGTTTCAATTTTTACTAGTTGCACGTAGTCTAGATTGTCATCTTTAAGTTTTTATTCCAACAGATTCAAACCATGTTATTAGTCTTTACATTGTGCAATACTTATGTTCAGTACGGTGCTACAAGATTGCTGACAACTCTTGTTATCTACAATCTTGGACAAAATATATTGGAACAGCCTAAATAGTTCTGCCAATAACTACGAAATCACCCTTCTCTCCCGTTACAATGTTGTTTCGAACATAAGTTGTCTTAGAAACATTGTTTTGGGGGTAAAAGGGGGACGAATTGGAGTCATGGAAGTAGAAAATCAATGGCATAGGCTATATTCCTTGGAAAAAGGCCTTGTTCCAAATATTTTGTCCAAGATTGTAGACCTAATAAAACGTTGAGTTGGAGGAAATGTTAAAGAAAAGTTCCTTAAGACCTAAGGCTTGATGCATACCAAATTTTTCTCAATTTTTTGACAATGTTCACTGTGTTTGATATGGTTATGCAGTTATGCAGTGGTTCAACAACAACAAATTAAATATTCTCAAACATGGAAAAGAGGCTATTATCTGTTCCACTTGAAGGTGCTGTGGCGTCGTGGTGTAATCCAGCTGACTCGTGGTGTCAGGAACTTAGTTTGGTCGGGGTTCGAGCCCAGCCACAGTAGCGTCACAGCCAGCGTCGAGGTCTCGATTAGTTAACCTACTACTGAAATCCTAGCGACTGACGCTAAAACACCATTTCACCTTCACCTTCATCCTTTTCAACAACAGATTTTCGCTTTGAGGCAACAAAACTAAAGTCTTTCTTTAATATTTAAAGTCCTTAAACAAATTTTCTCAGAACCAGACGCTGCAGTCCAAAGATGATGAAATGACAAGAGTGTTATCTCAAGAGCAGACAGCCAAGATTGAAATGTTTGAGAAAGAGAACAAGGTACATGTTGCAACTGTAGAAAATCTACTTATTTTCCTCAAAGTTCCTCTTTACATTTTCATGCCAGCAAACGCTAGTGTTGCTGTGATGTTGCCACGCAAAAACCATCATAAATACGGTGCTTTACAAAATAAAGTCCATTTGCTTTTTAACGTGCCTGCCTGTTCTTCTAGGGCTTAAGAGGGACCATAGAGGAACTGCAAGGCATGCTTGAAGTGAGAGATCATGAAAGCGAGGACCTTACGAAAGCTAAACACGAAAACGAGGTAGGAACGAGCGCCCGATGTTATCTCTCTAGGGCAATACTCAGCTGATAGCTATGGGCGTGTTCTTCTAAACCAATCCTTTTTTCGGTAAACTTCTTTTTTCGCAATGTGCCATTCTTCTGAAAACAGTAGGTTTTGGAGCTCTCCAAAACCTGTCATCAAAAGCAGAAGGTTTCCGAGACTCAAATGAAAATCATGGATTATGTTTTTGGAAGCTTTCTGTTTTCTAATTTCGGAAGGTTTTGGAGGTTCAGAGAACACGCCCTGTATTTAGCGTTTTTGCAGATTGTATAAAAATTTTGGTACATTTCTTTCTTTAACCTTTCATGCTGTATCTTTTTAGGTTTTGAGTGAAAAGGTTAGAACATTTGAAAAAATCACGACAAGAAAAGATGAGCAGTTGCAAGAAATGAAAAGCATCATAGAGCAAAACGAAGTAGGTCCTCTTCACGAAGTAAATTCAAGTAAAGTGGCCATTTTGAATCTTCTACTAGCCCAGGGCTATTCAGTGTACTTTACATTTTAGCACTGGTTTGGATGCATATAGCATATAGCAGGGTGCACCCATACGCAGCGCTCAAACTAACGACCAGCTACCCATTAAGTTCATCCAGGTATCCATTTATACACTCCAGAAGAGAGAGGCACATTTGTGTTAACAACTTGCCCAAGGTTGTTATCTCTGCAACACAAGTTAGAAGACTGAGACTTGAACCCACACTAGTTTCGTTGGAATCCTGTACCCTAGCCACTGCGCCACAGAGACCAAAACTTAGTCAGGGAAGTTAAATTAGAATAAAATAAAGAGTTTAATTACAGTGATCTTTTCTAACAAAACGTCCATTTTTCAGGAACTTCAAGATCAAATTTATGCCTTAGAAAGAATTGTCAAACAAAAAGACAGAGCTGCAAATGAAGCACTCAGCTCGCAATCTGAAATAATGGTAAATCTCATGCCTACGTATTGTTTACTTAAGGCCTGGCTAAACTAGGAGACATGTCGCGCGTGACATTTTCACACGTGGAATGTCCCCTTGATGTCTCCCAGTTTAACCACCTTGGAAACTTTGTAGCATGTGACAAAATTTGTAGCGAGAGACGGACAAATGTTGCCAGGGCCTAAGACGTCATATTGTAACTTGTTCAAAGAATAAGCGCTATCATTTGTCTATTTTTACCAGGAATTACGAAGAACCGTTGATAGGTTACAAAACGAAGTCATTGAGAAGGAGGATGAGCTGGAAAATTCGAAAGAAGAACTTCTGGAATTGGTAAATGCAAACGTTTTTGCGTTTTTGTATTTTTGCTTTCCAGGGTTCAGGTGGTTGCCCAAATCTTGGCTATGGCTGCCCAAGCCAGAGCCTCTGTTATATTATTGTTTTCAGAATAAGAACAAAAGGCTACTGTTGAAAACAAAAGGAGAGGAGCAGCCATGGGCTGAAAAATGCTCCTCCCTATAGTTAGTAATAACTGACATCACAGTCTAGAAAAGTGTTCAGCCTTCCTCAAAACAACCCAAAACTGTTTACGAATAACAGTAATTGCAAATAATCCTTTTCTCCTCTAATTTCCTAAACTCGTTGTTCAGCACGGATCCCTTCATGAGCGGTACAATTTTATAGTTCCACAAACTTTACTATATTAGTGACTAGCCCTTGCCCGCGCAATCATCGTATCTTCTAAGGAAGGAGAGGAGTTGATACCAACTATTGCTGGTTTCAGTTTTCCAAACTGTAGTATATTTGTGACTAGCCCTTGCCCGTGCAAGTAGCCTGTCTTCTATGCGACAAGAGGAGTTTGCATTACCGCCTCACTACTTCAGCATATACACAAGTTTGATGGAAAACCACAATCAACAGTGACTGTACAAAATAAAATTGAATCACGAAATTTAAGAAACGAAATATCGTTTTTTTAGTTTTACAAACTTTATTATATTAGTGACTAGCCCTTGCCCGCCCAATCACTGTATCTTCTATGTGGGCCAGAGGAGCTGGCATGACAAGAAGTATTATAACCGCCTCACTACTTCAGTACGTAAGATCAACTGATTTCTTAATGTTGATATTTTTGCTCATTTCAGCGAGAAAAATTAAATGAGAACATCGAACTAAAAATTCGAACTATTGAAGGCTTGATGACTGAGGTTCAGACACTGCGAAGTCAGATCTCAGAAACTGAGCAGGAGAAAAAGGTATGCTTATGATACAGACTTATTACTACTTCTTTCGGTTGCCCTACGTATATAGGCAGCTATTCACTCCTCCACAGAAGTGTGCAGTTTATCTTTTAAGGAAATTCGACTAGAGGGCAAAACTCATCTGAGGGCCTAATTCCCTTAGTGGCAAAATAAATCTTGGATCTGACGAAGTGGTGTTTCTACACGGGGGGAGTACTTGACCCGGAAATGTACTTGGATGTATTCCAGAGTTTTTACAAACCAACCCACCTTTTAGGTATTGTTTACATATTCAACCACCCAATTTTATGGATTTAGTATGCATTTGTGTAGCAGATGTTAAAGAAATTTGATTCTATATCCAATTTTAAGGTATTTTAGGCACAAATCTGACCCAGTTGAAGAAAACCCACCGATATGAGGGGCACATACCTGTCAGCCTACATTAGGCAGTACCCCCTCCCCCTTGGCTGTTTCTATTAATGGCAAGCCAATGTAGGCCGGATTTGAACCCGGAATGTACTATCAGAAATCAACAACCATTCCACTGAGCTTAATAGCTCAATTATATTGTCAAAAGATCTTTAACGGTCAACAGCCTCTCGTCTGGCTTTGTATTATATAGAATGCGAGATTAAGAAAAACTTTCCAAGGGAAAGAACGGAACACGGGAATTTTGAATTCAATTAATTGAATTTTAAATTTTATACTTTTAGGAACTGAGATTGAAATCAAAAGAAGTTGAGTTGATATCTGAAGAACGAAGGAAGAAAATTGAAGATTTCTCAAATGTTCATGAAGAATACAAGGTATAAAGCCTATTTTACCCATGTCGTTAGAATCGTTTAAGAATCGGGGAAATTCAAATTCAAATTTATTCATAGGATTTACCGGATTACAGGTATACATCCTATACGACCCAGAAAAAGACTAAGCTTAACTAGCCTGGGCCGTTTAAGCAAAACAAAACAAACGTTACAATAAGTTTTAAAGCAGCAATAAGAATACTATAAAATAGAATTTAGCAAAAATAGTTAAACACCCTCCATTAGGAAAAGGGTTAAAAGTCTTCTAACTCAACAACTTGTCCAGCAAGATGGCTTTCCACATTTTTCTATCTTTATTATCCTTTTCTAGGACTTGCGGAACCATATAGAGTCGCTGGAACAAAATCTTTTAGATAAGGGATCAATAATTCTGGATCTGGAATTCAAATTGCAGAAAGTTGAAAGGGTATGTAGGTTTTAAGTTTATTACTCCGTATTTTTCTTAAATGTGTCATTGCTGGGTTTCTTAGCACTGTAGCCTACCCATTCAATATACAGTTATCATATTTCTGGTAATGTACAGATAAATTTCCCGAGGGGCATGACTTATGGACCGACGGGGATGTGTCACCAATGTTTTAAAGACCCACATACTTAGACGCAGATCATGGATAATAACAAGCAGGACGTGAGAGGATTAAGGCTTTCTAGGCCATATTATTGCTTTAAATTGCACAACGAATATCTTAAACGCGATATTAACACTATTCAGACTCAAATAAAGTGAAATTATGTTATATCCATGTTTTTAGAGAATTTCACGGCCAAAAACCCACCCATATGGGCGGCACATACCCATACCTGAATTGTATTATATACCACCCGTGATAAATTCGTATATACTAGAAGCACTTTTCCTAAAACTCACTTTAAACGTTCTTTTGAGAATGAAGGAGGGGAGGAGGGTGATTAGATGATAGAAAATCAGTAAACAAATATAGAACACCCAGCATCAAACGAAAGTCCTGTAAGTATCAGTCGTCATTTTAGCTACAGCGTGATCCCTTCTTTCAGCGTTTGAAGGAGTCGGAAGACACTGCTGATGAAGATATACGGGAGAAACATCGACTAAACCTTGCACTGGATGATTTATCACAGAAGACAACAGTAAGTCCGTTTTATTTGAAAAACATGTATCTCCGTTTATAAACATTCAATTGAAGGGACTTGAACTTAGATAACGAATCCAGGCTTCAGTCCCTCTAGCCGATTCAATGGGACTGTACTGACAAATTCACGACTTCAATTGCGAAATCTAGGATTTTCTAGCGTTATATTTGATAGATTATTCTTTGAATTTAAGGAAACGAATAAAAGAGTGGAAAACTACAGGCGACTGATTGCTGAGAAGGATAAGCAGATCCAAGCGTTAAAAGGAACTCAGAACAAGCTGATGAGGTGATTAATTTATTTTAGAGTTTGTATGCTCGATGATCGTTGGGGAATTGTGTAGTAGGATGATAGCAATGATTGCTTGCTTGCTAGCTTGCTTGGTTGCCGAGTTGCTCACTTGCTTGCTTGCTTGCTTTCTTGCTTGCTTGCTTTCTTGCTTGCTTGCTTGCTTGCTTGCTTGCTTACTTGCTCTTTGCTTGCTTGCTTGCTTGCTTGCTTGCTTGCTTGCTTGCTTGCTTGCTTACTTGCTTGCTTGCTTGCTTGCTTTCTTGCTTGCTTGCTTGCTACGACTGTTGCAGTGAGTCAATGTGTACGTAAGATATTTATAAAGGGAAATCGTCAACAGAAATTTATGTTCCATCTCTACTACTATTTCCTCGATTAAGCGCCCGCGGTGCTTATTTGAAAATCCTCTTAAAAGAAAGCCAATTATTTGAAAAATTATGAATAAACCAACGTTCTTACAAAAAGTAAATTTTGCAGCAATTATCAAAAGGTGTCTATTGATTCATCCCATCAAGAGCTTGCATATACACTGTTAAAGGAGTGTCATAGACCATTCTGATCCGCAGCTCTATCCAAAGGGGCTGCTTATTCGGAGGAGGGCGCTTATTCGAGGAAATACGGTATTGCCATTCCCAAAATTCATATATTTTATATTGATAGCCATTTTTTGGAATTTTAATGCAGCTCGTTTATTGTAGAGGTTGAAAGCGGAATTCGCTGCTGTCCAGCGTGAGCTAACTGAAAAAGATAAAGCAGTTTCGCAAATCAAACAGAAGATGGATGAAGAAAGAATGGTAAGCATATGAATTAAGACTTGGGATATCCATAACGACATTTGATAGATAATACTCAACAGTAATTTCCAAGGAGGTTATATTTTCTTGTGCTTTGATTCATTACTGCACGATGCTCTGAGACGCCTGAACGATTAAACAAACGTGTAAACGATTCAACAAGCGCTAACAAACGCCCGAATGATTTCACAAACGTCTAAACGATTTCACAAACGCCTAAGCGATTCAACAAACGCCAACAAACGCCTGAACATGAGACAAACGCCTAAATGATTAAACAAACACGTAAACGATTCAGCAAATGTTTACAAACGCCTGAACAATTTAACAAACGCCTGAACAATTTAACAAACGCCTATATTGTGTGTACAAGCCTGGCTAAACTCGGAGACATGTCGCGTCGATGTTCCCTCGGTTATCCCAGTTTAACCACCTCGGAAACTTTGTAGCGCGCGACAAAACTTGTAGCAAGAGACACGCAAATGTTTCTGGGAGATAACAGCCACATTTCTTGTCTCCGCGACATGCAACTGACTCAGGGGCATGTAAGTCGCTTATCACCTGCATGTTTAGCGACCCTGGGAGACAAGCCGAATACAGTGTCACGTGCGACAAGTCTCCAAGTTAAGCAATGGCTTAATATTTCTGCTGGGTTGCAAGAATAATCAAGGGAGATTTGAATGACAGCTCTCGTTGAAAATATTGAAAAATGTATTTCTTGCTTTTAACAAAAGGATCCGGGAACATATTCATCTATGTTTGTCCAGCAAGCTTTCAGGTCAAGTTTATTCTTTTGTCAATATATTTATACGAAGTTGTTATATCTTCAGGAGCTGAAATCCCATTTTGCAACCTTGCAAGAGCTCGCTGCTTCGAAAGAAACAAAATGGAAAGACAGAGAAATACAATTAGCTAAAGAAAAAGAGGTACATATGGAAGTAAAATTATCTCATTTAACACCATATTATGACATTTCATATCATCTTTTACTTTACTCTCTTCATTTCCTCCTCAATATCTATACTCCACAATCTTCTCTTTCAGGATTCAAAACTGCGATCAGCCCAACTTGAGACAAAAATGAATGAAAAAGAGGCAGTTATCCGTAAACTGGAGGCCAAAGTTGCAAAACTTGAAGTTGTAAGTAGCATAATAATCAGCTTTTAAGTTTTTCTCGATTTTCTATAAGTCCGTTTAAAACTGCTTTTACTCTTCTTAGATCCCGTTTGCTACATGTTTGTTTCATAAGAGAGATATTTCTTTCAAATTGCTACTAAGAGTGAAAACATAATAGGGCCTTCTTAAAAGCCCGCCCTTAACTTGATTCTGCCATAGGACTGCATATATGGTTAACCCAGATTGAGCACAAAACCCGAACTAAGATGCCTTTTGACGAATTGGGAGAAGAACCTGTCCATAAAAAAACCAATCATTATAAGACAATGTCTCATGTAGCATCATTTTTTGGCTTTTATACAAGTTTTTCACATAGTTTTTCGGCCTATTTTGGTGTGAAATTTTGAAGAAACTGTGAAGTCACTTAAAATTTCTATTGTTTGATTAGCCAATCAAATTGCGAATAGACAAGGCCGATACCGGGGTCGAATATGGACAGCGGAGTTTCACGTAGAGGCCTATTCACCCTGGGGACGAGGTTGGTTTATACTCTGAAGAGTGTCAGACGGAAAAAATTTTATTAAATAGGCCTGTGTTTGTGCGAAAATTGAAAAGTATAGCGTCTTTAATCCATAAAACTGTCGCAGACTAGGAAATAGAGTATAAATGTATTCTAAGTATCAAATCATATTTTGTTTTCTTCAGATGGGACGAGAAAACATGCGAAAGTTTGAAAAGTTCATGTCAGATAAAGATCGAATGATGAAACAGGTCAAGGAGAATTCTGAAAAAGATATTCAGGTAAAATATTTTTTTGAGGATTACAGAGATTTTCTAACTTAGAAACTAAATAACTACATATAGGTTGTAATCTTTGCCTAATATGCAAAAGTATAATGTCGTTATTGCAATCTTAAGGCCTGGCTAAACTAGGAGACATGTCGCGTGAGACATTGTCTCCCTCGATGTCTCCCAGTTTATCCACCTCGGAAACTTTATAGCGCGCGACAAAATTTACAGCGGAAGACAAGCAAATGTTTCTGAGAGACAACAGAAACATTTCTTGTCCCCGCCACTCGGGGGACATGTTGCTGGCTTGTCACTCGCATGTTAAGCCACCCTAGGAGATACGCCGAACACATGTCGCGCGTGACATGTTTCTTAGTTTAGCCATAGCTTTAGACGATCATCCGTGACACTTGATAATGAAAAATCCAACGTTCAGGAACATGTGCGGCCACTGTTCATTTGTCACCGAAAATAAAACCAAACCCCCTCAACCAATTTTCTCATAGTTTTTTGAGGACTAAAGACATAAGTCTCGACAGTTTTGTCTACGATTTTAGAGACTAAAAGATCCAAGCGGCTAGACTTATTACATTTGTCCTAGTTCTCGCTTATAAGGTCCCATAAAAAGCAATAACTGTCTTATGTCTTGAGTCTATGTTGTTGTAGTTTGTATTTGTCAAGAAAGCAAATCAGTAATGAAATAATGAAATAGCAATTCTATGGTAATGATGGCGTATATAAGTGATGATTTTTACTGACAGAGTTTGAAAGAAAAGCTTCGAAGAATGGATGAAGCTCAGAATGAAAAAGAACGACAAATTCGCCAGCTTGGTAGAGGAAACAGCTTAGATCAGGTACAGAAGTTTTTCATTTTCTTCTTTTTAGCTAATATCTCCCAATCCACTGAAGCATTCTAATTTCAGAGACAGAAGGTCAATTCCAGATCCAGCTAGACTCATTTAATTTGTTGCAGCTTTCACAAAAATGGTCCGAAAGCAACAACAACAACAACAATAATAAAAACAAAAAGCAATAGCATTCTTAGATGATAGACTTACTCAATGAGTCGTAGTTTTCGCCCCTTAGGCCAATCTTTTTTCGATAGGTAGCTCAGAACTACACTCTGAGCATTAGGCCATCCAATTCAATTTTTAATAGTTGTTGCTGTTGCTAAAGACTGCCGTTGCTGTTTGCGAAGAGTGGGACTTATGTAATGAGTCTATTTAGATGATCTTAGATGATTATTCAGACTGGTTGTTGCAGTTGTTGGGTGAGTTGTGAAAGCCGAAACTAACGATTCATGTAATAAACCTACAAGATGCATGCAGAATTTTTTTAATGATAGGGTAGGATAAGGAATCAAAGGCACAGGTTCGAGACCCAAGGTTACATGTTCGAGTCTTGTCTTCCGTTCATCTGTTTCTGACAATTTTTCAAAACTGGCTTCAAAATTTTTATTGGAGATGAGATATAGTAATGCGTTTCGGAGATTTGGATGTATGTGAAAGATTCTGAAACAAATGCAATATGCAGCAGAAGTCAAAAAACCGTTCTACCGTTCCATAAGAGCATGAAGGTGTATTACGCTTGATTTTCCAGTAAAATTGGTAAAGTTAAATATGGTTGGATATTAATTGGTAATTATTTGTTGGAATATCTTTGCATTTATTCCTAACTTCTATTAGATCACTGTAGTTATTCTGTCTTCTATGATGGTTTATCGTCCATTTTAGGATGTCATTGCTGTTAAACTCAAGCAAAAAGAAGAGGAAAACAAACAAAATAAATATCTTCTTGAAAGGCTAATGTCAGTTGTAAATGATAAAGATCCCAACTTGCTTGAGCAGTTTGAAAATAGCTTTGGTTCTTCACCAAATAAACACAGCAGTGAGTGAGTATGCCTATATAGAGCCTTGACTTAATATACGATGAATATATACAATTTAGAAGCGTTACGCTTTAGGGTTCTTTCTAGAACCTTTATACCCGTCTGCAACATTTTTCGTATCATTTATGGACAAAGGCTCTCGAATTGGCCAATGTGTATCTTAAAATGCTATCCTTACATCTATGCCGTCAACATATGTCTCATGCTTGCTTAAAAGCCATGCCCAAGTCATTTAAATAGAGAATGAATAATAATGGACTCAAGTATGAATCTTGGGGTACATCATGGAAGTTTTCCTTTCTGAGTTTCTTCTGAGAGTCTGCTATACATTACTGCCTTCTCTTTTCTAAATATATTTCAAATCAATGCATGTACAACCCTCTGTTTATGTGCCTTTCGTGCAGTTTTTGTGAAGACGGGTGGGTAATGGGGACAAGGTTATATCCTTTCTTTTCTTTTTAAGAGTTTATGCAAAGTATGAAAGGAAGCACACGTTAGGCTGAAATAAGATTATATTATTAAATTCGTTATGCAAATACTTTCCTTAATCAAGTTCCTAATTAATGGGATTATTTATTTGCAGCAAGCAGCCTTTGTTGCCTAAAGTGGACGAAGACTGGTGCTAATGATGATCTGTTGCTGCTGTTGCTGGACGACAATGGTTTGTTGAATTTTTTGTTTGATGAAATATGGCTGTGTTGTATTCATATGCATAGCAGATCTATGGGCAGCAAATGAAAGTGAGACATGCTAGACCCAAAAGGAGGATGTCTAAAGATGGCGTCACTGTGGTCTTAGTCTTGGTCATGTTGCTTCCAACGTGCATGACATTGCTCTCTTTGGCTATAAGGTATCGCTACAGCATAGTTTTTGCATTGCAGTACAGTGCAATGCCAATTTCATGTAGCTAAACAGCGTTAATAGCAAGAAAAGGTCTGTTGAGGGGTATTCGATACAGAATTAAAGCCGTAAAACGTACAGTACATGTTTGGAAAGCTGTCTTTAGCATGCTTCTGAAGTGAATATGCTAAAGCTACTTATATGGATCTGTATCCCTTGGTCTTCGCTGCTTTCCAAACTTCAGCCCGCAGAGATCGTTAAGCCTCGATCAGCCTCTATGAAAGAGCAGAGCCGTTATATTCAAAGGGAGGTTTTCCAAAGATGGCGTCACAGCGTGATTTATTACCAACATTTAAAGAATTATGTATGAACAAAATATGTTTATGGGACAAATACATCTATCTTCCGTTTTATTAAAGTCAAAATTCATTTCAAGAACTTTGTTTACTGAACTCTAGGTTTTTAAAGCGTCATAAAAAGATTACGGTCTAAGTAGTTTATAGATTTTTGAACTTTGTATTAACTAACAAATCCACGCGATTTGATTATACTGAATTTGTATAAAGGGGTTTACCGATATTGATAAACAATCTAGGTGATATTTTTGAAAAGACTAATATTTTTAGCTGTAAATATTTGTTGGTAAATAATATGTGGCAATATTTATTAGGAATATTTGTAATTTTGTCAGTATTTTTCAAAATATGGTTCTAGAACATCACTTTCAATATATCTTGCTGTTTCACTTTGCAATATTTGCTTTGAATTGAAACAATTCGGTTTCCAAAATAAATGAGATTCAGATCTAGGAGACGTAAACAGCAAGGCTGTTGGTTCAAAATTAAAAAGTCATGGGCTTTCGTTCGAGATAAGGTTGCAGATCTTCGGGTTAGTTATCAATTGACGTAAACAGCCACTATCGCCATTCTCCTATTGTATTTTACCATCCCTACCATTAGGGACTCTAGATTTCTTGTTTGCTTGTTTGCTTGTTTGCTTGCTTGCTTGCTTGCTTGCTTGCTTTGCTTAGCTATTCCTTGCTTGCTTTCTCGATTGCTTGCTTGCTTGCATACTTGCTAGTTGGCTTGCTTATTTGCTTCCTTTCTGGATCGATTCGATTGATTATTTGCTTGATTGGTTCCTTGCTTGCTTGCTTGCTTGCTTGCTTATTGTAGTTATTACTTGCTTGCTTTCTCGATTGATTGCTTGCTTGCTTGTTGGCTTCCTTGCTTGCTTCCTTCCTTTCTCGATTTGTTTGATTGATTATTTGCTTAATTGGTTGCTTGCTTGCTTGCTTGCTTGAATGCTTGCTTGCTGGCTTGCTTACTTGCCTGTCGCTTGTCTGCTTGCTTGTTTGATTGCATGCTTGCCTGCTTGTTTGCTTGCAACTTGTTTGCTTGCATGATTGCTTGCTTGGTTGATTTTTTGCTTGCTTTCTTTCGAGCAAAATTTGGTTTAAAATATCCTTGCCAAAAGTCTTTTTCGAAAGTGTCCCAAAATATAGTTCTTGGGATCACTGGACAGCTGGCCAATGTGTGACCATTTTTTGAAACAAGGGTCACGAAGACAGAGCGTTAACCTTTTCACATGCACGAAATAATACATTATGTCACGCAATTTCAAATAGGTGGAAATACCAATGGGTTTATTATAGACTGCGTCATTATGATCACGCAAGCTGGCGATGTCATTGGCGCGGGAAAAGAAGTCACGTTTTACGTTACTTTGAAAAAGCTGGATCTGAGATCACGTTGCAGTCTAAACGTGACAAGAGACTTTCGTAAAGGATGCTCCCGCTGAGCATCTTTGTTCTTAGAACTAAAACGAGGCCTGACTTAATATAGGCTACAACTGTACACTGTACACCGTACACCCCTGTCATGGTGTCATCCCGTCAGGCAGGCAAAACCAATTCAATGTCTCTATAGCTACTGTTTGCGTGAAGAGTCTTGAGTTGACAGAAAAGGCAGTAAAAGCTTTTAAAAAAACGTGGCAAAAAGAGAAAAATAGTGAAAGCGATTAAAAGTCGCCGTTAAAACGGTAAACACACCGGCAAGACGGTCACCAATCATTGGTCTAGAGCAAAGTAAAAGCTTCCGTTTTTATAGTTTAGTATTGGCCTAGGGCTTCCCAGTCGACTTTGTACTTTTCCTTAACCCTCGTCTGGATACAAAAGAAGGGTGCAGCCACATACACTCTTTTTTTTTATAAGAAACCCGTTTATAAGAAACTCAGTACTGAGATCAATATTGGTTAAGAAACTTTCAGTACCGGACCAAAATGGTAAGAAACTCGCAGGTCTCAAGAATCTTTAGAATTAGAAATAAAGCATCGAAAAACAAACTTCTGTTGCACCATAAGTGTCTATTTTTACAGAAAAAACAGCCGGTGTAAACGTTAATTGTATTGCTTCTTCTATTTGTCAACTTTAAGTGTCAATTACCTGTTTTGGCACTAAAAATTTTGATTCTAAGAAACTGCTAAGAAACTTTCAGTACCAAATTTGTCCAAAAACTAAGAAACTTTGAGTACTGAACAAAAATCTTAGTTTCTTATAAAAAAAAGAGTGTACGACGCTCATAACTACCGACCAGGTAGCCATTAATCTACCAGAGCGGGCTAGAGAAGACCATATTTGTGTTCACAACTTCCTGAGGTTGTCTTCTCTGCTATCAGAGATGGAAAGACCGTACCTCGAGCCCACATCGTTTAATTTATGACCAAAGACCCTAAAAACTTAATTTGTGTATTTTTAAAAGGAAAATTGAGTTGATCATTAATTAGGGAATGCTGAGAAATAGCTCAAATGTAATTTTCAATCAATTTCGTTTCAACCAATGCGCGAATCATCGCTATAACAAGATAAGCGCAAACAGCTGCGCTGCTCGGAATCTTTGGAAGTAAAAATCCTTTGATATTGTAAAGGGACATGCTGATTCGCTCATTCATTTCACTCTGTCCTTAACAACGGCAGAATCCGCTCTTTGTTTGTTTATTAGTGTTAGTACTAAGAACCTGGAGAGCGAAATGTTTCAGTGAAATTTCTTCTACCGGCTTTGGCTTGTTGCTGCATGAATAAGCAAGTCGACGATTTCGTATAGACAGGTCAGTGAGCACAAAAATCTAAGTATGATATTTGGTGGTATAACGATAGTATGTAAGTTTATGTTGCCTAAGTTTTATATTATACGTATTTCTTATTAGTTATTAAATCTACCGGTACTGTTGCAGTATAACCCGGTTATAACGCACTCGTTATAACTTCAATGTTCACGTTCTCTCTGATATAGCGTACCATTCATATTCATGTTGTCCCTGCAGTCACACGTTAGACTTATTACAAGAGTCGTAGTTATCACTATTGAGTCTATGCTGGATGCTCAAACTACTCTGAGCAAACAGCTATATGGTTGTCGTTGTTGTTGCTGCTGTTTGCGAAGAGTGGGACTCAGGTAATCAGTCTAGTCACACAACGAACGATATAATTTTCTTGGTATAGCCAATAGCCATAGTCTAAATAAAAATATTTTTCGAAAGATATTTTTCTATGGACTATCTTATAACTGATATACGTACTTTACTTCTAACGTACCATAAATACTATTTCTCTTTCCCTCTAGGTACCTTTAGCATGAATATACTACCATTAGCCCCAAATTCACATGTTTCTGCGAGAAGAGTCGCAAGCCAGGTTGGGCCTTTGGTTTTAGATCGCCCTGTGAATAATCAATACCAAAATTGCCAATGAATGTCATTGACGCAGCGTCCCTAGTTAGTAACTGTACTGCTCGCCATCCATTATGCTTTCCCACGAATATCAACTAAATGAGAGCAGTCCACATGAAAAAGAAAAGGCTGGTAACGCTTCTCTCTGATTGGTGCTTTTCGATCCGCATCTGGGTAAAAATTCTGCCTTTGTCAAATGTTTCGGTTTGGACATTTTTACTCTAAGGAGTGTCAGACGAAAATACCTTTTAAGTATGTCCAAAAATGTTTCGACTGTTTCTTACCATTTGGACATTTCTTACTGGTCAAAACTATTTAATTGAGAGCTATAAAATAAACCAGCTAAAGGGCCATCTTGATAATCTACTTTTTCTTATTCTCAACGCGGGCTGGGAGGTCTCTGTGAGCTAATTAAGCCTTTAAGACCACAAAATGAAACATCCTTTCTTATACTGATCCTTACCGGGTTTAGCAGTGCATCGTTGCTGTAAAATCTCACTATTTGTAATCTTGCCACAAAACCCAGCTGCTAGTTCACCACGTAAGGTTATGTTCTTGGTTTATGTTCCACAGTAATAACAGCGCTGATTTCCTTTTTGAATTATTCCAAGAAGGGATAAGGAAGTGTTATGGTTTCCAGGAAATTAGCTGTTAGCTGGAACGATGAAAAAGCCCTGTAGATAAAAGATACTCA
>JACTAT010000040.1:3793819-3831083 GCA_014526335.1 Chrysaora quinquecirrha
CTTCATCATCATTTTTATATGATCATCAACATCATTGCTTCATACAAAAAAACCAAAACAATCGACTGATCAAAAATCTCGTTTCAAATGTCCTAAAACTGTCTTCAGTCTTTTGTTCTCATGATGATTATGGATAAAATATATAAATGTATAGATGAAACTTGATTGATAGAAAATCTGACTTGTTATTGGGCTAAACCATAGATTTAACGAGTCACACGCCCAAACGTTACTAAAACGTCTCTTCGTTTTCTCTTAACGAGGTCTTCAAGTGAAGGATGAGACATTGGGCAGCTGGTCGGGAGCAGCTGGTTCTTTGTCGTTGAACTTCATGATTACCATCGATTTTCTCAGTGACTCATACCTCATTATTGTTAGTTATCATATATGGGAAGATACGCAACAAAGAAGGCTCCTTATGCCATTATAAATAGCCATACTATAAGCCTAGGGCGTGCTCTATTAATGAGCTTGTAGTATTTAGATGATTTAGAACAGAGCTATACTGTGCCCAGAATGCTTCTCTCTTCAAGTTTCCATGTAAACGTCTTTGTGTATCATAGCTTTACGCTTATGTTTAAAGGGTTCTTCTACTACAGCGGTTCGACAATAACCGCACAGAGTCCAAAAAAGTATACAACTTTCCTTCAGAAAAGATACTCTCATAGCTGTAAATTTTCCTCACCTAACAATGAAAAAGTGGCGTGGCTTGTGCGTGGGCATAGCATGAGGTTCTCTTATTCTACTTGACCTTCTCTTGGTGAACGACCGTGTAATCGTAACTTTTATTTCTCTGTAAACGAAGATCCACCTTTTTCATGTGCTAACTTCTTTCTTAGGTCCAGCCTCAAAACGTTTTCTAATTCGTACCCATTTGAGCCCAAAGAGTTTCCTCAAGTCCTAATGATTGCTATGTAAAGCACGGGGTAGTTTAGCCATAGAGACAATGAGCATGAGTTTGAGGATTTGACTTTAACGCTATTTAAGCTTTTTCTCGCCAATTTAAATTTCAAAATAAAAACTTTGTTAATAAATATTTACAAAAAAATAGCAAAGCTTAGCCAGAAACTAGGTACCTCTAAGGGTCCTAAATCGTTCCTAAATTTTCTTGATTTATGGGTCCCTAATAAAATTGATCCTTGTAACGGAAAAACATGCCTAACCAAACCAACCATGAGGCCTAGGCGCTGGGACCAGGCCCAAATGGTAACATGTTTTAAGCGACTGAACTTATCTACTACCAGATTATCAGAAGAGGGGGGCTTTGGGATTTCACTGGTTGTGGCCGATTTCGGCCTCGGGTTTTTGGGTTTTCTTAAAAAGTCGTGCGGGTTTTCGGGTCAAGTTTATTTAACGGGCAACGGGTTTTGCCATTTTTCTCGTCCGGGTTTCGGGTATTGTAGTAAAAATGTGCAGGTTTTCGGGTTTTCAACCTGAAAAAGGTTGTCAATGGGTAAACTTCTAAAAACAGTTGTCGAAACTAAGGTCATCCGGGTTTTCGGGTTTGTCCCAATTTTCTTCCGGGTTTTCGGGTTTTGATACCCCCCAAAGCCCCCCTCTCAGAAGAGAAGTAAAGAGCTAGCCTCTATTCTGCTCAGCAATGCATTTATGCCTGATTTCGCTTTCGATACTTTTATTATTCCGACCTTGTATTCGTCAAAGTATTCATACCATATATGTCACCTTCGCCAATATTATGTTTATTTCACATCATTGCATCTGTCCTCATCAAGCATGTGCATTTTTATTGAAGGGATTTGCATTTCATTTCATACCCTAATCATCAACATGTTCATTTCAAGCTATATTTCAAATAGTTTTGTTCGTAGTTTATATTATGTTCAACTCATCTTCGTTCATACCTTATTCTTGAACATGTATTTTCCGCATTTTCATGTTCCCAGGGTGAGGGACACGTTTTCGGGTGACTCAGTTAGTTAGCCAGTTAAAGCTTGCCATGTAGTTGATTACTTACAGTTGGTTAGTTAGTTATTTAGTAAGTTAGATAGTTAGTTGGTTAGTTAGTAAGTTAGTTAGTTAGTTAATTGCTTAGTTAGTTTGTTAGTTAGCTACTTTGGACGATAGAAGTTGGTAAGTTAGTTAGGAAGTCAGTTAAGTTAGTTAAGTCAGTTTGAAGTTAGTTAATTTGTTAGGTAATTAGTTAGTCAGTATAGTTAGTAAGTTAATTAGTTAGTTGCTTAGTTGGGTGGTTAGTGAAATAGTTGGTTAGTTAGTTAGTTAGTTAGTTAGTTAGTTATAGTTAGTTAGGAAGTTAATTGTTACTTTGTAGTTAGTTAGTTAGTTACTTAGTTATTTAGTTAGTTAGTTAGTTAGTTAGTTAGTTAGTTAATTAGTTAGTTAGTTAGTTAGTTAGTTAGTTAGTTAGTTAGTTAGTTAGTTAGTTAGTTAGTTAGTTAGTTAGTTAGTTAGTAGCAGCACGTTAGATAGTTAGTTTGTTAGTTAGTTTATAAGTCAGATAGTTAGTTTGTAAGTTAGTTAGTTAGTTAGTTAGTTAGTTAGTTAGTTAGTTTGTAAGTTAGTTAGTAAGTTACTTAGTTATTTAGTTACTTAGTTTGTTAGTTAGTTAGTTAGCTACTTTGGACGATAGAAGTTAGTAAGTTAGTTAGGAAGTCAGTTTGAAGTTAGTTAAGCCAGTTTGAAGTTAGTTAATTTGTTAGGTAATTAGTTAGTCAGTATAGTTAGTAAGTTAATTAGTTATTTGTTTAGTTATGTGGTTAGGGAAATAGTTAGTTAGTTGGTTAGTTAGTTAGTTAGTTAGTTAGTTAGTTAGCTAGTTAGTTAGTTAGTTAGTTAGTTAGTTAGTTAGTTAGTTGGTTAGTTAGTTAGTTAGTTATTTATAGTTAGTTAGTTAGTAGCAACAAGTTAGATAGTTAGTTAGTTACTAGTTAGCTAGTTAGTTAGTTGGTTAGTTAGTTAGTTAGTTAGTTAGTTAGTTAGTTAGTTAGTTAGTTAGTTAGTTAGTTAGTTAGTTAGTTAGTTAGTTAGTTAGTTAGTTAATTAGTTAGTTGGTTGGTTGGTTAGTGAGACTAATTTATTGTGATAAGAAAATAGTCCGCTGAACAGCAATCTAATCTAACTCTAAGCAATGTGACTCCCAGTTCTTCATCTCGATGTAACCACTAACTTAATACGAATTATTAGACTGCACCGTAATTTGAACAAGAATTTCTGTGGCCTTTTAACGAACACAGCTTAGTGCAGAAAAAAGCATTGCAATCAAATGTCGTTTCCGTAGCATCAGAAAAGGACCGCCATGCCGCGCACGTGCATGGTAAAGAAACCAGCGCGTTTCCTCAACGTAAAACCTGTTCATTGACACCTCCCTGAATCAAACTGATGACTTCAGATCAGGGTCCCATGGAAACAGCCATGTGGCGGAGAATGCTGAGCATACGAACGCATTTCCTTTATTGTTTCTAATCGGAGGTTATGCGACAAAGCTGTTTATTGGCACCTAACCAAAATAAAGGTTTTTTATTTGTTACTTTTACTTCTATCCTGTACACCTGTAGCCTTCTCACGCTTTAAAATAGTTAGTATAGCAAGTGCACACTCTGAACTAGGTCACGTCACATTAACGAGGAAATCAAGCTCAATACAATAAGAGGAACTGGATTCAGAGATTTTAAAACAAAATAAAAATGTAGAAAAGACGGTTATAGAAACAGGAGCGAAACAGAGACTGAGACTTGTAGGATCTTATTCCTTACTTAAGTGGTCTTTTCGCAAAATACCTCTTGATGGGTTGGGTTGGATAGAACTCTTTTTCATATAAACCTCCTCAGTCTGCTGTCCCTAGTGAGCATTTTAGGTGGCAGAAACAGCAACTCTGAGAAAAGAACAAATGTTGATGATAATTAAAAGAAACTTTTTTATAGAGATTATTTGGGATTTTTAGTGGATAGGAAGGTTTTTTGATCGAAGGACATTTCAGTCCTCAAAAAGGGCAGGAGATTCTCATTGAAACCAAAGGATTTTGCAAGGGATTTCCATGAAATTAATAGAATTTACAGCAAGGTTGTAGGTTGTGACGAGATTCCCAAGGAATGAATTGCATCTTGCTTCTCATGATATCTTGCTCCATCCTCCTACTTCCTTGTATATAGTGAAAAGTGAACCAACATATTTTGCGGAAAAAGGAAAACTAGTTACGTAGTAAACATGCTCAAAAACAAACTTTTATTATTTGTCAATATCATTCACGAAATCAATACTTTTCTGTTATTGACGCAACAATTTCCTTTCAAGAAGACCACTTCGCTGTTGCTGCTGCTCTTCTAGATGACGTCATGGGAACAGGTGTTAAAGAACCGAAACTTACAAGCATCACCGTTTCCTCGTTAAGAATATCATAATATTCAAAATAAAAACAGCGAAATAACCTACTACGAGCCGTTAAGACCATCTGTTTGTTTGTCTTTCACAATGTTATCATGTGTGCATGATGAGTTTTAACCATTTCATTTCGATTCGATTTAGAGCCATTTTGACTGGCTGCTTGGAACATATTGGAGGCGGTCTGTGCCGGGGGCGCGTTATCTCTCTCTCCAATACACGCTTTTTTTATAAGGAACCACTTTATAAGGAACCTACATGTAGAAGGCCCGAAAATTTAAAGAACTTATACTACTAGAGAGAAAATAACTAAAGAGCTTTTTTTTGATGAATAGTTTTATCACTGCAAATAATCAAGAATTAGAAAGCCGGTTCCATTCATTTGCAGTCGAAAATCACATAAATTGTACGTTACACATGTATCAAATGTTTCCTTGAGTATTCTCGGGCTTTGCTCACATGCAAGTGTCTCTCTTTTATTGTTAAGACCACTGTATGTGCAGTTAAAATTAAGGAACTATTAAGGAACTTTTTGAACTACAATTGCCTCAAAAGAGGTCCAAAAATAAGGAACTTCAAGAACTAGGCCTTGAGGTAGGTTCCTTATAAAAAAGCGTGTAATATCGTGCCTCCAGAATCTGTGTTATTGAAAACTACTTTCTTCGGAAATAATTTGGAGATTTTTGGTGGCCCTGGTGGTAAATTTGTTTGAAAATGAATATTATAATGGGGAGAAGGGGATCCATAGATAATTGCAAAACTATTAAGGTTGGAACAGGTGTACAAGTTGCAATCTATTTTGTCCCTGATTGTAGCGAAGCATCATACTTTTTAAATACGGTGGAAATTGAAGTAAGATCGATAGCTATATACTCTATGCCGCGTCTGATCTGAAAAATACTTTTGTAGATAGTTTTTCTTTTATTTCTCGTGAGAAAAGTGAAATTTTTGAGGATCTAAAGCCACTCCCACTTTTGGCGTGTACCCCCCCGACTATGATCAAAGAGGTTTTTAATCAGCGCATGCGTTGTAAAATATTATTGACAACAGTGATCAATATCAGTTCTCTGCTTGTTCATAGGCCGTCTAAAGATGAAGTGCTGAGTTAGGCTGCTCTGCAATTTCACACCAACATCTACAAGTTTTCTTCCTGGTGTAGGCCAACAAGCCGCATCAAAAAGAATTCTCAGACTCTGTGATGCCATCCAATTTCACAAACAGGATTTGCGCCTAAAATACACTGGACTGTCTTCAGGCATGGCTCTGTGCAAAACTCGTGTGCTCCCTCCAACTCACTCCATCAACAACATGCCGGTAAAAGAGTCAAGCCAGTCAGTCCGCAATGTGTTTCACCAACCAGCCAACTTCGAAGACCAAGAAGTCACACGAAATAAAAACATTGAGGCAGATAAACCAATCGGTTATGGAGCATTTGGAGTTGTGTGGTAAGTGCAGAATTCCTACAAAATCTTAGAATATTTCCGCATCCAATTCTCTCAAAATTTGGCACCCTTTATCTCTCTCCTCTACACATGCATGGGTGGTTCGCAGTAATGTTATTGTCTGATGTTTCTAATTTCATAAATTTTCTTTTTTTCAGGGCCGTTACTGATCCAAGAACAGCGAAACGAGTTGCCTTGAAGAAAATGCCTAATGTTTTTCAAAATATTGTGTCGAGTAAACGTGTATACCGAGAACTTAGGATGCTGTGCTTTTTCAAACACGACAACGTAAGTCTAACAACTCTCACTAAAAAACTTTAATTCTATCCTTTATCCTTGATTATTCATTCCCGTGTAATTCTAGAAAAATGGATCTTGTCTAACTGGTCGATATATGAATTTCTCTCTCTTAAAAACGCCAGGAAATTTGAGATCGGTGTTGCGTGTTTACGTTCTCTTCTCTAGATAGTTAGGCACCTCTCAGGCTCTCTATCTCTCGTGACAGAACAACACCTTTCCCATCATTAACCATTTCTTTTATATCAAAAAATCATGTATTTATTTTTCCTTATTTATTCTAGGTACTTCAAGCACTCGATATTCTTCAACCAGACCCCATGGATTTGTTCGAGGAATTGTATCCTTATCAGCAATAAAGTCAAGTATAAAGTTAGTTTCATTCTGGTTCTCTAGGTTTCAGCTGATCGTGATGTCGTGTTTACACACAAAGAAATGGCATTAAACTAATTTCACCAATTGCCATAGTGTCAAATTAATCGAGGGCAAATTGTGGGTTCATAATTTCACGTAGGTATCTCTAAATAGGGCGGAAATATTCCTTGAAAATTCTCAGAAAATTGCAAATTTCGTGAAATACCTAGACGTAGGTATGTAAATTCGAATTTCGATAGATAACCCATCTCTCTGACCGCATTCGCCCCGAACCGAAATTGATGGAGTGAATTTTCCTCGTAGAAAATTTGAAATCTGCTCAAGAAATGTCAGTAATTTTCAATACTTTAGCAACCATAAATGCCCAAGAAATATGTAGTTAATTAAATTATGGCCCACAGAATATTCTAATGTTGCTTGAGGTTTCCTTGCCTTGCCATCTGCCTCCTTACAAATAATGCCCTATTTGCTTGGTGTTGAATGCAGCTTTCGAAAGTCGCCGTGTTTTACTTGTAAAACGTGCACGGTTTAATTCTATGAATGGAAGCCATACATTCTTAATAGGAGCATGTTTTCAATTCAGTTCCACAAATTTTCTTTCAATGCACAACATACTTTTCATAGACAAGTTTAATAGTCAACATTGAGTTGTTAGGATTCGGATGATCTGATGGAAATTCTTCAAATTAATATTAAATTTTTCTCGAAAAGTTTTATGATTCCAGAAAGGAGGGGAAGATCACAGATCACATCCAGGGAAAACTGTATCTAGAAGTATTTCAAAGCCCAAGGGGCAATTCACTGCTTGGAATCTCATTCACCCTCAGCTGGAATCCATTGTTCTCGTAGGAGTCTTTTAAGGGTCCTTTTGTTTCAATATGAATCTTTTCCCCTTTTAGGGGCAGTGAAATGCCCCTTGTCACAAAAAACACCCCAAACTTTCAAAACAAATTGCTTAATTTGATAAATTTTTATAAGAAAAAAGTGTGGGGTATTTTGAAAATTTTCAAGGATTTTCAGTAGAAAATTTTTTATAGCAGACATGATTTTGGGGTAGTTTGTTTGTCCCTTGAACAAGGGTGTATTGTGTTTCTGTAAGGATTGTGAGAGGCAATTCACTCTTGGTTAAAACAAAAAGATTTCTGAGGGATTTCCATTCAATAAGATTTCTAGCAAAGGTGTAAAAGATTTCCAAGGAGCAGATAAACCCCTCAATGGATTCTAGGGTATCATAAGGATAATACTATAGGACTACCCCACCCCCCTGTTGAAAGGAAATTTTTTCATTCACAGTTTACAACTCTCACATGCACCATGTGCACATGTTCCAATCAATATTGAAACAACAGTAAGAAGTCCCTTGGTAGATGATGTAAAAGTTCTTTAGAAAATTTAATCCTGATTCCTGTATGTATGAATGGGCATTAGAATGGATTGGAATTATCTTTGAAGTTTGTAAAAATACATTTTGTCCTTTGATTGTTAAATGGTGAGAAAAACTGAATTACTACGAGTTTTCTCAGGAGAAAGTTGTTAGAGCATTCTATTGCTCTGGGTGTCATAACTATAGTGTAGCTACTCATGATAATTACTCTTAATTAAGGTAATTATCTATCATGTAGGTGTAGTGGAGAGCTGTATTATTTTTAAAGAAAGAATTCTTTTAATGGTGTAATAAAACCAAAAATAAAACCCCAAGGTAGCATGCCTTGTAATGCTTCTCTAGGCAGGATCTTTAAACAACTGGTGGGGGATGGGTTAGTGTTTCTATCATATAATCTGTTATCTAAAATTTAGGATGAGGGGCAGAAAGCGTATGAGATTCCTTTTAAAACAAAAGGATGCTTACAAGATTCCTATAAAACAATAGAGATTCCAGCTAAGGGTGTATGAGATTCCAAAGAATTAATTGCCTCTTGATTGGGAGGCTTTTAATATATATTGTTGCAAAGTTTGTTTGGCAGTAACATGCACTTTGGTTAGGGTTGATATTTGAAAGAATGGCCCTTTTTCTTGGAAAGAGGTGATATTGTTCCTGTCTGGTTTAGCAACAAGGGATGCATGCTTTCCAGCTATCCATCCCACACTTGTATTTCTTCTTTTGTCTGAACCATTCTTAAATATCCCTATTAATTGTAATAATTAACTCATTAGAATCAATAAAAAGTCTATCATTTTCAATTAATTGGCACTTGATTTCAGGAAGGAAAGTGATTTATATCTAAATTCTCTTATATTTAAGGTTAATTTTCCACTTACACATGTAGCAGACAATGGGTTAATTTTAGACATCTCATTTATGGTATTTTGCATCTCTGAGGAAAAGTTGTCTGGTTTTTCTGAGGCAAATAAGGCATGTTAGGGCAAGTTAGAAAAATCGAGAAAACAGTAATGTGTGCTTTTTTCCACTCTTCCGCGATTCTCTTTTTTCACCACCCAAAGAAGTATATGCAGTGGCGTAACGGAGCAGTGTGGGGCCTTTAAACAAAATAGTGGTTTGGGGCCCCTATTTTTTAAAATAAGTTTACACACCAAGATTGCCTTTAAATGCAAATTTTTCTAAAGCGTTATACAATCTTCAAACAAAACAACAAAACCAACATCAACAAAACTATTATCAAGATATAAAATCAGGTTAAATAGAAGATTTCTAGGAAGTTTTATTTTAAGTAGGCTACCTTAGTGTGAATCTTTCTAAAAAAACGCTTATCCAAAAGTCTTTTTTACAAAATTTCGCGGGGGCCCCTTTCGGGGCCAAATATTTTGGGGGCCCTTAATTTTGTGTTTAAAGGTGCACACTGTGCGTTACGCCACTGAGTATATGTTTTTGTGTATATGTCTTTGAAGAACAAGTCTTTTAAACAAGAAATCTCAGTTAGTATCCCCTCTATTTCTAGATTACTGAAAAGTATTTTCATTCAAGGTTTTGTTAACCTTTGAGACATGCACAGCCAGGCTGTTGGGTTACTCACTCTATTCTTAAAATTTTGCCCTCTCTATTACCGTAATGCAGTAGCTAATTTCAAAGTCTCGCTCAATTGCCTCCTTAACGTTTGCAAAAGATATGTTATCACAGAGCTTATGCAGTCAGATCTCCACAAGATAATTGTGTCACCACAACCATTGACTTCTGATCACGTGAAAGTTTTTCTTTATCAAATTCTGCGAGGTAAGTGAAGCATCGTGGCATCAGGGGGTAGCTTTCAATGCGTTCCTGTACCAGGACCTTTTCCTCAAGGTGCACGAAGTTAGCCTTAGCTTAACCCGTCTTCTTTTGGAATTCATTAATTAGAACCATACTTTTCGTTTACTTTCATGCTAGATGTAGACTTATTACGTTCGTCGTAGTCTACGCTCCTCCAGGCTTCCACTCCGCTCCAAATACTATGGAAACTACTCAACTCTTAGGAAAAAGCAGTTTTGTTGTTGTAGTTGTTGTAGCTGTTTCCGAAAGAGTGGGAGGAATGTAATAAGTCTATGCTAGATGTAGTAAATTTCGTGGTGAAAATGGCTAAGTGGTGAGCAGTGTCGTTGAAAGCCGACTTGGACCTGGGGTAATGTAATCGTACCGGGCTCTTGAGATTTTAGAAAGAAGCATCAGAGAGAATTTCGACTTTTGCAGGCCTCCTCGGAGCCCGGCCCCGGACCTTTTACCCAGCCGTACACCCTCTCGACATTGCTTGTGGTAAGCGAGAGAAATTTCCGTTTTTCCGAAAACAAAGACTTACTACGACTTTCAGAAAATCGACAATAAAATCTTTCGTTTTAATAACCGTAAATTTTATTTACAGGCTTGAAATATCTGCACTCAGCTGGCATTCTTCATAGAGATATCAAGCCTGGAAATCTATTGGTGAATAGCAATTGTCAATTGAAGGTACAAATCGCATAGTTTGATATTTGTTTTAGGCCCTTGCCAAACGATCAAACATTGTTTGTCAAACATTCGAGATTTGATTTACAAGCAATGTTCGCCCGCTTGGCCAAGTCACAAAATATCGCTTGGCAAGCAGAATTTCATAGTAATGTTTTTGGGAACTTCAAAAACGTTTTCTGCTTTTCACAAGACAAGCAAAAGAATGTTTGACGAGCAATGTTTTGCGAAGTGGCCAAACGGCCAAACATTTTGTTTGCTAGGCAAATTTCAGATATTCGACGAACAATGTTTGATCGTTTGCTCAGAGTCTTACGTCATAACTTTTACAATCTTTCTACCAAGTCTTATGATTCGTACGTGAACCGAGAATCAAGGAAATTCCGCCTTTTGTTTAATATTTCTCAGAAGTCAAAAAAGGTCTCGCTTCGTGTTACTTTTTTTCTTAATGGGAAACATTGTTAAACGTAGGTATTCGAAAATATTTAGTCATTGCTCTAGAATTTGAATTTTTTTCAAACCTAACCTAACCCGATTCAGCAATGACCAAGTTTGCAGGTTATGTGAACAAGAGTGCGAAAACTTTGTCATGACATCTCGGAGAATTATGAATTTACGAGTCTCTTGGTCAGAGCTGGCATAGTTCAAAAATTTTGCCTGCACAGTTTCCTATACTGCCAGCCTTCACTTAATAGCTATAGAACTATGTGTGATATTTTCCTACACATAAGCTATTTTCTCAAAACTACACGTTTTTTTTATAAGAAACCTAGCTCGGGGCCTAGTTCTAAAAGTTTCTTAATTTTTGGCCCAATTTTAGTTCTAAAAGTTTCCTAACAGTTTCTTAACTTAATGGAAATAAATTGCAGTAAAAACGATAAAAAACGTGAATCTAGGAAGCAAATTATTAATATTATTGTATTACAAAGAATTAACCAGAAATCGCACAGAAATGCTTGAGAATTGATTACTACGTCCATAAATGTGAAATTAGTATGTTGGAAAGCTAGCACAAAAATTTCTTAAGTTTCTTAACTCCTTCCTCCTAGTTCTAAAAGTTTCTTAACTTTTGGGGTGTCTAGTTCTAGGTTTCTTATAAACCGGTTTCTTATAAAAAATGACGTGTAAACCGTTTGGCCACGATGCTAAACATTGCTTGTCCAACGTTTTTCACTCTTTGGTTGTTTTTTTGCTTTCATCAAGCAATAAGTGTTTTCAACTCTCTCAAAAATATTGCTCAGGAAATTTTGCTTATGTTTTGTTGTAAAGCAATGTTTTGTGACGTTTCCAAACGCCCAAACATTGTTTAATGAGCAAATTTCAAATGATTGGGAAACAACGTTTAGCGCAGGGCCTAACTCTCTGTATGTTTTACTTCATTTGAGGTAATGCATGATGATGTATAGATAGGTAAAGTACTGGTGAAGATTAATGCCACTTTTGAAATTGATGCCAAATTTCACTGAATGACTTTGTGACAACCTTTCATTTTTTCAAAAATTTTTAGAATTTTCGCTCAGTTTTGTTGCTATAGTGTGTGTAAAAATGTCTGATACGGTGATAGATCCTAATTGATTTGCTACCCAAAGAGCTACGAGTTATTTTTTTTTTTTTTTTTATTCCAATAAAATTTACAGTTTAACATACAAGGGTTACAAGACGATGCCACAGGGAGCATGGAAATACATAGCAACCCTGCGGCATAACATTTAACAAAAAGAAACCTAATCAAATTACATTTAAATATTACCAATTACAAATTACAAACAGCAGTTACAAATAACAATATTACAGAAACAATTACAAATAATTACAGCAACAAATAATTACAAGAAATGGAAAAAAAAGACACATTACACATTACACGAGAGAGGAGATTCCGAACAACAACTTGTTAAAACCGTTCTGAGGCCTGAATATATTTCAAAGTTGCCTCGATAATTGTTGTATTTGAATCTAAAGATAACTTTTCGTGGCCATACAGGATAATTTTTAGTAAATTTTCATTCGAAAGGTTTACTAATCCATGGGGTCGCAATATCGCATTCACGCTGTCGAGAAGATCACGTCTATATGTATTATAAGCATGGCAGAGCAGCAAAAAATGTTCCGTATCCTCAATACCATCATTTATCGGTTCGAGATTTGATTTACAAGCAATGTTCGCCCGCTTGGCCAAGTCACAAAATATCGCTTGGCAAGCAGAATTTCACAGCAATGTTTTTTGGAAACTTCAAAAACGTTTTCTGCTTTTCACAAGTAAAAAATGTTTGACGAGCAATGTTTTGCGAAGTGGCCAAACGGCCAAACATTTTTGTTTGATAAGCAAATTTCAGATGTTCGACAAAAAATGTTCCGTTTGCCCAGAGTCTTGCGTCATAACTTTTGCAATCTTTCTAACAAGTCTTATGATTCGTGCGTAAACCGAGAATCAAGGAAATTCCGCCTTTTGTTTAATATTTCTCAGAAATCAAAAAGGTCTGACTTCGTGTTACACTTTTTCTTAATAATGGGACCATTGTTAAAAGTAGGTATTCGAAAATCCTTAGTCAATGCTCTAGAATTTGAATAACCCAACCCGATTCAGCAATGACGACGTTTGCAGGTTATGTGAACAGAGTGCTAAAAATTCTTCATGACATTTCGGAGGATTGTGAATCTACGAGTCTCTTGGTCAGAGCTGGCATAGTTCAAAAAATTTTGCCTGCACAGTTTCCTATACTGCCAGCCTTCACTTAATAGCTATAGAACTATGTGTGATATTTTCCTACACATAAGCTATTTTCTCAAAAACCTAAAACCACTATTCCACAAATCTGTGTTAGTCTCAACCAATAAAAATCCCTTGTCGTTAAATTCGATTTGACATCCAAAAATTGAATGATTTTGCTTCAATCTTTGGTACACCTCTTCAAAAACAGAAGACACTTTTTTCTTGTCCAGCTTGGTTTTTGCTAATCCCTTGTTCTGGATTATACCTTTTAAGAAACCAAAGTATTAAAGTTGGTGGAAATATATTTGTTTAAACCAGGGATTCCGTATCCACTGATATAGTCTTTCTGACTTGGCTAGCAAGAAGGAAGAAACTTATGATTTTCGGTTTGCGAATATCCAAGCAATTTATGCGTGGTATAAAGTCCTGGCCAAACGATCAAACACTGTTTGCCAAACATTTGAAATTTGCTTATCAATCAATGTGTTTGAACGTTCGGCAGTGTCACAAAACATTACTTCATAAGCAAAAATTAACAAAACTTCCTAAAGAAACTAGAAACTTGGAAAATCGCCCAATGATCCAACAATGTTTGTGAAACATTTGAAACATTAGCTTATTAAGCAAAATGTTTAACCGTTTGGAAATACCGCAAAACATTGTTCATCCAACATTTTTGCATATTATTTAACTTCAAATATTGCTGGGGTGAAGGTAAAGATGAAATTGTGTTTTAGCGCCAGTCGCTAGGACCTCAGTAGTAGGCACTAATCGAGACCTCGACCCGGGCTGTGACGCTTCCATGGCTTGGCTCGAACCCTGACCACACTGAGCTCCTGACACCACGACTCAGCTGGATTACACCACGGCGCCACAGCACTTCAAAGGAAATTCAACTGCAAAAAAATTGCTTGGAAATTTTGCTTGTCCAGTATTGTTTTGTGACGTGGTCAAACGCCCAAACATTGCTTGTATAGATAGATAGGAATAGCACGGGTATGATTCATATCAAAATTGTGCTTTGAATAGCGTTGTAATTATCGTAAATTTTTTCACAAATTTCAAAAATTTTCAATCGGTTTTGCTACTTCCATATTTGAGAAGATGTACGTTCGATTCCCAGTTGATTACACGGAGCTGATACGGGATTGATCCGAATGGATTTTTATCCAGAGAGCTACGGGTCCTTTGTGCTGAAAATAACTTTATCGCGAACTATATCCGAACACAAGGCCTATCGTTACCATTTTTTCGTGTAAACGGGTTCTCGGCACAGTCGATCAATCAATCAAGTATTAATTTGTCATTTTATTTTAGATTTGTGACTTTGGTTTAGCACGATGTGAAGAGTTAGACAAAAGCAGAGAAATGACTCAAGAGGTATTATTTAGGTTTACTTATTATACACTTAAGTTCGATAAGTATTGCACCACTTTGTCAAAATGGCGGCTAGCTGTGGCTCACGGCCTAAAGGAAGTTGTTTTCATAACAAGGACAACAGGGCTCAGGAGCCCCATTACTGAAACTTTTGGCGGGAAAATATTCGTCATTTTACTGGCTTTCAACTCTCCCTTAGCAGTGCCTATGGCTCAAGAAATCGGGCAGAATTCCTCTCCGATGGTGTTAGCTAAAATAGCTTCAGAAAAGTTTTATTTACATTGTATTATTCTCGATAATTTAAGGATGGCCTACATCCATCGAAATTTCTTTCAAATCTTGTACTGCACTCATTTTGCTAGCTTTGTACTTTGCTAGGAGCAAAAATAGGTTAATTTTCTAGTATTTTCGTCCATCCTCAGATGCGAGATACATTTTTCAAAACGCTTTTTCTCGGTAAGAAATTTGAAAAAACCCATCTGCAAATGCTTGTAGAATTCTTTAAGATCCTAATCAGTTGTTATTCTATTCGAAATTTCAGGTTGTTACTCAATACTACAGAGCTCCCGAGCTTCTATCAGGTGCAACATATCATTCTTACGGAGGTAAAGATATCTTTATACCAAACTTCATTTTTCTGAGATTACAATCTTTATAATAATTCGTCTACAAGCGAAGACTGCATCTGATAATAGATATAGGATATTTTTTTGAAAAGTTATTCGCTGGTTTGGTTCTGTAATGCAGTTATCGAGATCAAAGATTTTCATGGTAGATACAATATCTTTGACTGTATTCTAAGTTTCGATTAAGTACAAGAGTTGCCAAAAGTTAGCCACAACAGGCAGGGCTTATATCATTCAACATTTTTGAACACACTAGAAAAATGAAGGCATGTAAGATCAAGGCCCTGTCTCCCCTATACCGAATAGCTTTTGGAGTTGATTTTCACTCCATTGTGGCTTTCAAATGTTGTGTGTACACTGATAGCTGTCATTACGTCTTTATATTCAAATACTTTAGATCCGTTCATGCTATACCAGATAGCCAAGACAATAGGAAACTTAAATCGTTATCTGCCACTCGCAAAACAATGTCAATAACATATCGGAGCGTAGTGATTTTCATGTCATAGCGAAAGCTATCTTATATAGTGTAAACAGGACCTAAAGCCTTTGTTTTACTTAAGAAACTGTTGTTCCCACCTTTCTCTTTTATCCGGCTCTTCACTGCAAGAAACTCGCCTAATGCAAACAGCCTTAAGTAGTTTAAGTATAACAAACAAAATTTTATAAGTCATTTCGGAAGTGATTTTCATCCCTCATCTTTTTTAGTTGATCTATGGTCTGTTGGTTGCATCTTTGCAGAATTACTTGGGAGGAAAATTCTATTCCAAGCTCAGAGTCCTATACAACAAGTAAGAAAAGATCTCAGTATGATACATTGATCGCTGTAAGCAGACGAATTGGGGACTTTCTAACTTTTTCGCTTGAATAAGTTATCTGTTTTGCAGGACGAATCGGGAAATAAACTGTAGCTAGCCTTATAGAGGTGTCTGCTTTGTAATTTTAGTTGCACTGCGTTCTAGAGGGCATTTTCTCAGCACTCGTTGCATGAAATAGCCTCCGCCATCTTTGCATAATGATTCATTGTGCTAACTTTCTTCTGTTTCCGTCGTAGCTGAATCAAACAATTGATCTCCTCGGAACACCTCATCCAAACGACATCCGAGCATCAGGAGCCAGCGAAGGAGCATACAAGTACATCCTTGCGCAGGCGTTCAAGCCACCAGCAATGCACAGACTATACAATCTGTCCAGTCTTGCGACACATGAAGCAGTTCACCTGTTGTGCAGAATGCTTGTTTTCAACCCTGATTTACGAATAACAGCAACCGATGCCTTATCGCATCCATATCTTGACGAAGGACGGCTCAGATATCATACATGCATGTGTAGCTGCTGCCATAATACACCTACTGGAAGGCAATACTGCAGTGGTAAGAATGCTATAATTTAACCGTAAGGCAGACTTATATCGACATTGCGCACAATCAGAACGAGCTGCCCACTGCTAATCGGCGATGCTTTGGAACTTAGTTATCGAAACTACCTGTCGACATAAGCGTTCTGGCAACTAGTTGGCAACTAGTTTATTGTGACGGCAAGTAGTCGGCGCACAGTTCCGGAAAGTTGGGCATTCACTACTTCTGTTATTAATTGACAACTGATTCCCGTTAGTCCCTGTCGAACTGAGCGCTCTTGCGACCGTGAAAAACTATACCCTTTAAGTTCTGACTAGTGTTGACATGTCCACATAAGCTCAACTAGTTGGCGTTAATTCCATCATATCGTAGGTCATTAGCCCTTCTTTAGATGTAAACAAAAAACGTATTTGTGAATGAAACTTGCTAATAGTAGTGGGAGCGCTAAATTTAAGCATGAAAATGATGAAAAGCATTTTAAAGCTTTTAAGTCTTACAGTCTTCAGATATTGAAGTGTCAGAAGATACAAAAATGTGTATTTCAATCCGACCTTTGCAATAAATAGGAAAGAGGCGTATCTCTCCCGAAACGTTGCCCTACTAAATATCAAAGGCTTGTCATGATAAGTGGTGACTATCATGTCTAATACAGTGTCAGAAACAGCCTTGATAAGTCCAAATATATTTACAAAATATGTCTTTAGGACTAGATTTGATTTTAGCTATACAATCCTTTCACCGTCGACCTTTGAATCTTGCAGATCTCGAGCCAATCTGTCCTGTGCCTTATGACCTAAGCTACGAGGATGGCCTACATTCGGTGAAAATGATCAAAGAGCACATATTTAGATTTATTGTTCAACATCATCGAAAATCTGGCACTGTTCCACTTTGCTTAAATTTATCATCTCCTGTATATAAGACTTTTCAAAGGTGAGTTTATTCAGAAATCAATTTTGTAACCAATTAAAAGAGTTCCCCAAGATTTGCTACTTGCTCCCTATCTCGATTACTCTGTCCCTTGTAGAGGCTTCCGCAAAAGATGGCGGCCGTTTCTGTCGGTCCTTTGTTTTTATTAGGGATTTTGGAACGAAATTCTGGGGATAATTTCTTTAGTTACGGGAATCCGACGAATTCCAGTTGTTTTTGCTCTGCTGCAGTAACAAAGGAAAATATTTCCAGAATTCCCTTCAAAATTCCTTGACAAAAACAAAGGACCATACAGCCACCATGTTGTGCCACCGTCTATTGTAGGGGGTGTGATTGAATTAGCGGCTTTATAAAAAAATATCCTTGATTTCAAATCAATTATTACCCCCCCCCCCCTCAAATCTTAGATTTTTTCACAAGTCATCAACCCTCCAAGTTAATAAACTACCCTCATGGAAAAAGTGATTGCCTAAAAATAAGGGTAATTTGAAGAAATTCTTCGAATAGTCTCGGCTGAACATAAGAGCAAAATATTCAAAAAATGTCCCCTTCGAATAGAATTCTTATGGTATTTTTGTCATGTTGACTCGTTCTTAACCCTTTATCATTAGTTCCTGTTTCTTGCACTCCCAAAAGTGCCTATTAGACTTTCTTTAAGAGCCTTTAGTTATTCCTTTCTCCCAAGCTCAAAGTAAGACGCTAACATATAAAGTAAGTAAATTTCTGGAAAAAGAGTTTTAAGAATACGTTTCTGCAAAGGAAACTAAGCAAGGACACCCTTTCTCTAACAGAGCCACGAAACATAAATGAAACCTGTCGGAAAGAGATTCAGAAGCGTCTTTTTAAAAACATCCACAGCTGTTAATACTATAACTAAATTCACTTTGTTATTTTCTCTTTTCTAGCTCTACTGTGGCTCCACAGCCTGACTCAGCTGAATCTCCCCGCCTTTGGTAGCTATTTTTTGACGATTTATTATATATAATTATTAGCTTAGTCTATGACGAATTTGTAGTTTAGTGGAAATTTTTAATTGAATTCTTGTACATATGATAATCGATTTATAAATAGAACTAGATTTGTAGGAAATTGTCGAGAAACCAAGATGGCTGTTTTGAAGGTTTCGAGAGTTTAGTTTGATCAAGAAGATCTGAAGTAGTTACAGTTTGAACAAGTGTTTTAGAAGATACATTTGATGCAGTTTAAGTTTCTTGGAGTATCGTCCAGACATCAGTGGCGTAATGCAGTTTATGCTCCCTTACTTCAAGAAAATAGGGCCTATGACCAGAAGGGACCCCGATAAATGTTTCGTATTATGAGTGCTTTTTGGCCATACTATGCCAAAAGATTTTCTGAGGTAATCATAAACAATCATTAAACCGGGGACACATAATATGGATTTTCAAGGTTCTAAAGGGCATCAAAACTTTCCTACTACTCTGAGGCCCATTCTACCGTAGAGCTTACTTCGCTTCACCGTTTCTGCATAAGCACCCCATCTTCCTAAATTCCTACGTGCCCGAGCGTCTCTTTTACTCCCACTACCAGACACCCCCCTAGAGGCTGTTTCTCGGTCGCAAATTGTCCTCATTTACACCGGACATTGTAGAAGGTCTTGTCGAAAATAGTTGTCCCAGGTTTCGTGCCAGACTCTGTTTAGAGGACATTTCTGTATTCGGGAGACTTCAGTGATTGGCAAAACCCCTAAAATCGAAGTCGCCGTCATAGAAATCAAATACGCTTGTTGAGACAACTTTGTCGTACGTCACGCATCGGACTGAAACGGACTTGTTTGGACATAGCATCTGTCCGGTACCAGAGGTAAGTTTCCAGATATTGAACTAGTTCCCCCTTCGTAAACGGGCCTTAAATACAATCAAGTCTTTGTATCGCCTTCGTACGAGAACATCAGTTCAGTCAGTCAGGCACTATTAGATTGATTAGGTTCCGAAGCCGGAGTATTTGTTGTTGTTTTCATGTGAGTTTTGTGTTTATAGTTTTGCTGGTACATTTGTATCACACAGTAAATGCTAAGGATTTCTTTAACTGCCATATTATGTTTTTGTACAGATTTTTGCGTTTTTAAAACTCAGTTGATTTTCCAATTAATTCAAAATCCTAGGTAGAATTGCAATAGTATTCCCTTGTGTTAGTGTAGGTATGGCCTTGAGCTATGATTTGAAATTCATGAAGTTACAGCCCCCAGCTGCACGTTAGGGAGCCTAATCGCTCTAATTTTGTAGTTATGCTACAGGTGTGGGTTAATTTTGCTTGATATGGTGGGTAAGGCTTGCAGGGGGCTATTATTCCTGTAGGGGTGGGTAATATGCTTGATGTGGAAGATTAAATTTGGGGGGTTGGGTTATTATGCTTGATGTTATAGGTTGTTTTGCTTGACTTGTGAAATTAGAAGCCACTCCTGTGATGGGTATCCACCACATCAAGCAAAAATAACTCTCCCTGCAAGTACAATTACCCGCCCCTGTGAGCCTTTATCGGTCACGTCCAGCATAATAACCCGCCCATGTAGTGTTTTTCTATCACGTTAGTGCGTATGGTTGTTAGCAAGAGCTACGAGCTTAGATAGTCTTATTATGATTATGATCATTATTATTACCATCATCATTGTTGTTATTTACACCATTCATCATCATCATAATCGTCATCATGATCATCAAAATTATCATCTTCATCGTCATAATCATCATCAGCACCACTGCTACCGCTACCGTCATCATCATCAGCATCATCACGTTGATGAATTTTTGGATCATAATCATAATCACCATATAGTAATCAGCATCTTCATTATCATTGTCATCATCAGCATCATAATCATTATCGTCATCTTTATAGTGTATAGTCATTATGATTTTGTTCTTCAACATTTTACTAATGTTGTTGTTGTTGTTGATATTGATTTTACTGTCATTAATTAACTCTAACAATTGCCAAAGGCAAACAGTAATTTTTAAAGATTAATTATATAATACTAACCATAATCTCCTAAGTTAAAAATTTTTAAGGAGAAAAATTTCAGGGTATTATTCCCTCAATTTAATATTCCAAATATATAATTCTTGGTTAATCGTTACTGTAGATCTCGTTTTAATGAAACAAGTTGTAAATACTCACCTAAGCACCCAGTTTGTTTAATTACTGCTCCCGGCTTCATACTGTATTTTTCCATTTGCAAAACTACTTGAACTATCGAACTGGTGCTTTGCTAAGTATTTACAATCATATTGCATAAAATGTTGGCCGAAAATTACTTTGGTCAAAGTATACCATGTCTTTTCGTTCCCTTTCCCTTCATTGAATGAACCCCCGAAAATCCCCCAAAATGGTTTCCCTATCTGTTTTTCTAACCCCCATGGGCCCATGTGCCAACTCACGTAAAATAGAATCCAAACCCCTTTATCACCTCTGGCTCTTGGTGTTTTGATTTCCTTTCTCTTATAACCAGCTTCTAATTGCCTAACCTCGCGTTACAGTTAATTTTCGTTACTCTTGTCAGTAACCTTTTTAGTTACCTTACCAATCTCAGTAACTTTCGAGTTACCCTTTTCTTTAGGTTTTTGTTACTCTTTTTAGTAACTTTTTACTTATCCTTCTCATTTGTTTTAGCTAACCTTCTCAGGAAACCCTTTAGTTGATTTTGTAATAGACTTTGACTCACTTTTTTCAGTAATTTTTTGGTTACCCTTCTCATTAACCCCAGTTACTCTTCTCCGCAACTTTTAAGCTACCTTTCTCGGTAACCTCCTTAGTTAGCCTTCTCCGTAACATTCTCAGTTACCCTTCTCTGTAACCTGAGTTACCCTTTTCCGTAACCTTCTTCAGTTACTCTTCTCAATAACATCAGATGCCCTTTTCAGTAGCCTAAGTTACTCTTCTCCGTAACCTTCTTAGTTACCCTCTTCAGTAACCTTCTTAGTTACCCTTCTCGGTAACCTTAGTTTACCGTGACAGTAATCTTTTTAGTTACCTTTCCCTCCTACTTAGTTACCCTTCTCGGTTCCTTCTTACTGACATGTTTAGTTAGCTACCTTTCTCAGTTTCTCAGTAATTTTTTTAGTTACTACCTCGAAATTTTTTTAAAATTTCAAGGGAAGCCTTGCTTTGGGAAATAATCCCAATCTTGAGATGTCATGAATTTAATGCTATTTATTTCTATGTTATGTATTTGACATGGACTTTTTACTAACAATATTCGTATTTCCTTATTTCTGTTGTATAAATCGAGATGTACAGAAATTTATAAATTTTAAATTAAGTGAAAAAAATAACAAAAAAAAATTTTGTACATATTTGATGAATTACAGAAAATTTCGAATTTTTCTTTGTGTATCCTCTCGTGGTCAGCATCAAATCGCCAGGAAATAATAGCTTTTATTGCTTCGGATTGCGCTTGCTAGTTAGTAAGTTAGTTGGTTAATTACATGATTGATTAGTTAGATTGCTAGTTAATTAGTTAGTTAGCCAGTTAGTTAATTAGTTAGTCAGTTAGTCAGTTAGAAACTAACTAGTTAGTTAGTAAGTAAGTTAGTTAGTTGGTTGGTTAGTTAGATTGCTAGTTAGTAAGTTAATTAGTTAGTTACATGGTTGGTTAGTTAGATTGCTAGTTAATTAGTACCTAAGTCAGTTAGTTAGTTAGTTAGTTGGTTAGTAAGTCAGTTAGTTAGTTAGTTAGGTACTAGCTAGTTAGTAAGTAAGTTAGTTGGTTGGTTGGTTAGTTAGATTGCTAGTTGGTTAGTTAGTTAGTTGGTTAGTTAGTTAGTTAGTTAATTAGTTAGTTAGTTACTAGTTAGTTAGTTGCTTGGTTAGTTAGATTGCTAGTTGGTTAGTTAATTAATTAGTTAGTTAGTTAGCTAGTTAATTAGTTAGATAGTTATTAGTTAGTTAGTTACTAGTGCGTTAGTAAGTAAGTTAGTTAGTTAGTTAGTTAGTTAGTTAGTTAGTTAGTTAGTTAGTTAGTTAGTTAGTTAGTTAGTTAGTATGTAAGTTAGTTAGTTGGTTGGTTAGTTACATTGCAAGTTATAGTTAGTTATTTAGTTATTAGTTTGTTAGTTAGTTACTTTCTTTGCTAGTTAGTTTGCTCTTTAGCAAATTTGTTGGTTACTTTGTTACTTACCCGTTACTTAGTTACTTGGTTTGTTAATTTTTTAGTTAGTTAATTATTTAGTTGTTTATTTATTCATTTGGTTAGTTGGTTGGTTGATTGGTTAGTTCATCTGAACGCACATTGGAGCGTAAAGCGCGAAAGTACTATTTGTGGAGCGACGAGCTTGATTTGAAATTGATAAGTTTTGAGACAAGCACAGTTTCGTATGAAAGTATCTACGAAGAATTTCTGTTTAACTATTGCACTGAAATGCAAACCTCAGTATTTCAATTTTAATTGCAATTGTCGTTTCCCATGTTCAATCTGTGTTGGTATTTTTTCCTCTTGTTCAATTCCTTTTCCCTTACAACAACAATATATTGATTGACTTATAAGCTTATGTGAAATTAATCCTATCTTATCCCATGTAGAACAGCGAGACTAAGGAAATCATGGGTTTTGCTTGATTTAGTTATAGTTTTCACATCAAAACATAACAGTCTGTGACATTTTCGTCGAATTTTAATTTCAAAAATTCTTTCACGATTCGCAACAAAATGAGTAAGAATCGTTCCATATCTGTTGAAAAGTTGAGGAGGTCATTTTCTGATGACGAAAAAGAGGGGACTATGGTTTCGAAGTTGATTATCAATAGGCAAGAGCGAAGGATGATGAGGAGGGAGGACAAGGAGAGAGCTACTGCTTTGAATGGGGAGGAGGCTTCCATAAGAAGAAAATTGTCTCAAGGTAAGATAAAGCTACGAATTATTACAATGTTATTACAATGTTATTGTATACTACGAGGTATTACAGTGATTGCAACTGTACACAATCTTTGCTTAGAATTTCGTCCTCAAAGTTAAAGTCTTATAAATGTTAATCGAACGAGCATCGTATTAATATTGGTATCTCTATTTATGCATTTTTATTAGTTTTAACAATGACGAAGTGAGTGTTTGATCACATACTGTACGCTAGTTCAACAGAAAGTTTCGACTGGACCAAGCCCAAGTGCTCAATGCAGGGCTCCTTGCCTTAATTTGTTTAGCAATCCGACCACGTGTACCTAACCTTGACATGTTGTAAAAAAAGCTGAGAAAATAAAAGAAAATAGTTTATAGTGTCTTAAATAACCAGTCAAAGTAGATACAAATTGTTTCATAGAGCAGATTTGTTAGAAAAGACACGTCGAAAAATCCGTGCTCAAATGATTTGCATAACACTTACACTTTTTTTTTTCAATAAGCAACTTGACTTTGGTCCAGCCCTCAAGAGTTGCTTAACATATCTAGGATTTCAGCCGTCACAGAATGCCTGGTACCCCCTAAAACCTCTTATTTTGGCTCTTTTCTGGCTTCTCAATGTAACTGACAAGTTTGCAAGGATGTACAGTATAAAGAAAGCTATTTCACCAGAAATTTTAGCACAATTTCAGCCCTGGTTGCTTATTGAACAGTTGCTTATTAAAAAAAAAAGTGTACCACAACTTGAAACAACAACAACGTCCAATCATATGGTGCGCAGGCGCACAAGACTTCAGAAAAACCCCTTAGCCTTTATGATGTCTACACTCTACGGTATTTTATTTAAAAAGATAATCTCTTCTGCGTTAACACAAGAAACACCATTTAAAATAAGTGCCATTTTTCGGGAAAAGGAGAAACCAGACTTAGAAAAGCCCTCATCTTTTTGAATGGAACTTTCGAATATACACTGCTCACTGTACAAACGAAAATTAGATTTAATATTACAAATCAAACAAAAAATAAGAAAATGTATAAATTTGTGCCATCATTCATGCCGTATGTACAGTATTTACTGTTGTGCATGTGCCGTATCCGGTATCTTATCCGGCATCCGCTAGTGATCCGCTGACCAAAGAGACAAAACAACAACACAACAACACCACAACAACAAAACTTTTGGCGTCCTATTCAAAGACCGCAGCACGAAGCATTTTGGACAAGAAGATGATGGTATAAAAACAACCACACAAAGAAACCACAAAAACGCCGTGGCTTTTACTTTGATTATCATCTGCATATCCTTTGCAACATGTCAGTTGAACAGAAAACAGATGGTAAGTTTTGAAAAGGTCTCATTGTTCGTGAAACCTCACAAATAGCTCAGTCGGGTCAAGTTTAGGCCTTGTTTTCTTTCTAGAGGATTAGGCAGGTGTGTAGGTTAGTATTCAGTTGGTAAAGACGCAAAAGTTTACAAAATGTCGGTGAAAAGAACTAGTAATACAAGATCTGAAATATTGATAGGTCGATTGTCATCAAACTCAAGTGAAAGTTCTCTAAAAGATGATGTACCTGAACGTCCTAATCGAGGTAAAGTAAAGTGTTTGTTGTGAAATTAATTATTGTGTTAAGATGTTTTCTTCTTGTTAGCATTAATTCATCGTGGAATATTTAATGAAAGGTGTGGTCTAACATGCCGTAGATTCGTGCAATTGTTAAACTTATATATTTACACTGGTTTGTTTTTCAAACGCAGAAAAATAGATCATTGTCTTTAGGAAATTTCCCCTTCCCTGTGACCTTTGCTTTGTAGTTTTGTCTTTATATTGTGTCTTGGTATCTAGATTTTTCAATGCACTAAAAATGTAGTTTGTATTTTGATCCTCCTTTGTGTAGTCATATGCTCATAAATAGTTATTTGAAACTACATGTGGTTTCAGGTAATTTCATTCAGAGTATTTGTTCTCTTTTAAATTTCACATCAATTTTATAATAGAAACACCCATAGAATATCATAAAAATTCAATAAAAATCTCATAAAATTTTTTTATGGGGAAAGCCAATCTATCCTCAAATGTCTGCCTGATAAGTCAATTTTCAAGTTTCATTAATCAACTCACCCTATGGAACATCTCAAGTTAGTTAAGAATGTGTACTTTTAAACAAAATATTTTTGTTTAACCAAAAAATCCTAAAATTATCTGTTTTCATGGAAGTCTTGCTCACATCAGGGAACCTCAAAGACCCATACTGAGCTGGAGGCTGAAGCACCTTTTTCTATTTAGTCTGCTTTTGCTATTCTTCTTGTATGGCTATTTTGCAGAAAAGCCTGAAATGGCTCTTCCCCCTTCACTTGGTGCACAATAGGTTTTTTGATATGGTAGATTTGACAGCCTAAATGGGGGATAGAAGGATTTTCTAATAGGATGCTGGAATGCCAGAGGGCAATGGGATCAGGATTTAAAAAAAAGCCGCTGGACGGTGGATCTTCAAAAAAATAGATACAGGATAGTGGGATTGTGGTCTTTTATTGTGCACCCTCTTTTGATATGTTCCATGGTATTGATCTTGCTCACGTATTTGGGAAATAATTTGTCCTTCGTTTAAACCATGATTTCTTTAACTCTGATGTCAAAAACATAACAATTTTCTTTCTCCTTTACAGAAATCCCAGAAAACAAAGCAAAGGTTAGTTGTTATCAAAATTAAACATTCCTGAGATTTATTACTTATTCTAAGAAGCTTAACTCTAATTAAATGGCAAATTAACCAAATCTAATGTATTTATTTCTTCATTAGCTGTTAAAAAATCTAGGATGAGCTTCGAAAATCAATTTCAGTAATAAACAGGGGCTAAGAAGTCAGAAAAGACAATTTTATTTTTTGCTTGTTTTGTCTCAGCCATGCCCGTAGCAAAGTATGGTTAAAGGACTCCTTATAATTTTAATTCTACGAAAGCCGGATTGAGGAATAAGCCACCACGAGAATTTTTAAGACTTTTGTTATTTTTGTTCATCAAAAAATCTTTCCTTTCAAAGTAAATGTTTTCAATTTCTTTGCTATAACGTCAATTGCATAGCAAAGTTAGGGCAGGGAAGGGGAAGTGCCCCTGGATGCACAGTCATAGGGGGTGCAAAATTTTGAAAATTTTGTAATAAAAAGAGAGATGATAAATCAAATTTAACTAAAAATGTGACTAAAATTGAATGTAAGGGGTGCAACATTTGTGTCTGCCCCTGGGTGCCGATGACGCTTCCTATGCCACTGTTTACCTAGGAAAATGTTACCCAAAAAACCATCATTGCAACATGACTAAGAAATAGTTTGCCTGATCTGACAAAAGTAAAATTTGATACCAGTTTTGACACCAAAACCCTTAGATGCGTGGTCAGACTCTCTTCAGCTATCTTAAGAAGCTTTAACCAATGTATTAAACTAATGATGCTTGAAGGCAAAGCTGTGCACAGATCCCTTCTGAAAACCTGGGTAGAAATTGGCCAGTCAGATTTGACATCATTTTAGGTACTAGAAGGGAACATTCCAGAAGATCTCATGTAGGCATTTCAGATGAAGTTTCAGGATTTCTATGGAGAAGGACAGAATCAGGAAAGGATTTTGCATAATTTTTCAGGACTAAGGCAGTCATACTGTGTCTAGTGTGGTTTACATTCAAAAAGGTTTCCTTGCGTTTTTACACAATGTCAACACCTTTCCGAAAATATGCTGAAGAAGTTCACAGAAAATGTATTCTGTAGGTTTATTACGCGTTGTGGCAATAAACTGTGGTGACTTAAAATCTGCTAAAACATTTCCAAGTGAAAATTTACCAACCCAAAATCATCACTAGATTTCGCAAAGGTCTACAATGACACATTTGCCTTCACTGAAACCTCACCTTAAAAGTGCGGTTGCTTTCCGTTGTTGATCATCGCAGGGAGAGTGTTTAACCGAGGGGCAATTTAGTCATGCGAATCTCGTTCACCTTCAGCTGTAATCTGTATTGCTTTCGTAGAAATCTTGTAAGAATCCTTATATTTCAATAGGAATCTTGTATGCTTTCAGAGGAGTGTAATGCTCCTCGGTTTTTTCACGGAATTTAACGAGGGGTCCTCCGGAAGAAATAAAACAATCGACGAGGCTCAGCTCGCTCTCTCTCGTGATTTGAGCGCAAAGCGAAATGAGTTCCGATCGGCGCTCGCTGGTTCCGATTCAGTTTACAGTGCGGAATACATTCCATTTAGGACCTACACCCTTTTTTCTATAAGAAACTAAGATTTTTGGTCTCTTAGTTTCTTAGTTTTCGGACAAATTTGGTACTGAAAGTTTCTTAGCAGTTTGTTAGAATCAAAACAGGTAATTGACACTTAAATTCTACAAATAGAATTCACGTTTACATCGGCTGTTTTTTCTGTAAAAATAGACACTTATGGTGCAACATAAGTTTGTTTTTCGATGCTTTGTGTCTAATTCTAAAGATTCTTGAGACCTGCGAATTTCTTACCATTTTTGGTCTAGTGCTGAAAGTTTCTTAACAAATATTGATCTCAGTACTGAGTTTTTTATAAATGGGTTTCTTATAAAAAAAAGAGTGTACTTTATATAGACATAAAGTATAAAATAGATGTCCTTGGAGGAGCAGTTCATCTTCATTAATCAAAATATACTTACTTACTGCCCCCATGACTGGAGTTTATCATAAGTATCTTGGATTCGAAAAGGTATAGTATTGCTGCTAATGGATAATGTCAGAAAAAGTAAAGATTGAATGATTGAGCTCTAAAGAAGTCCGTCAACCACTCACTGCGAAGCAGCAGTATTAAACAATGCACTGTATCATTCACTGAGTCATAATCTTTTCTTTTAGGATCCGTCGAACTATGTCGGTTTCGCAAATCTACCCAATCAGGTTCATCGGAAATCAGTGAAAAAAGGATTCGAGTTTACCTTAATGGTTGTGGGTAAGCCTATTTAGTAGCTTTCCTGTATTTTGATTATTCGTTCTAATTCTGCTCCAAAAATATTTATTACCCCTTATGTGTCCTTTTAATCCCTCTTTGGTTCCCGTCTCTTCTCACGCTATCTTTGTCTGTTTTTTTCTGTTTTCTGTGAATCTTCTTTGCTTGTCTTGGAACCTGCGTAGTTTGCTGTAATGCTGCGAGAGGTTTCCAGGGGGGGGGGGGGCAAAAGCAACAGATTTTTCACAGAGAGGCTCAGCAAGTTCAGATGCCTTTTCACATTATTCTCCCTCCGTTGCTATATTGCATTTTGATACGCCTGATCATTTTTTAAATCTAACGAAACGCGAAAACTTGATTCAAACAAGAGAGACCTGATTTATATTGATGGGGCCAAGTACCTATCTATGATACGAAAAATTCTTGGGATCCGGATGGAATTTGGTAAAATGGTTTCGATGTAAGGATTTCAAATTAAACACCTTCTCGGGTCCGGAGATACCCCCTCTTTGAATTTGAATTCAAGTTACCATACAACTCCCTGGAACACTTGAAAATATCCGTTTACCAAAATTTTAAATCGGTAGCTAAATATCTTAAAAAAAAGGTTGGCCGGTTTTTTAAATTGAAGGTCACAGTTTCACCAGCTGATCTGGTCTTATCAATTTACACATGAAATGAAAAGATTGCGTGGTTAAGGCGTTCAGTTCAGTATAGATAAATCATGGGCCCGATTTTAATCGAGACAACTTAGGCTGTGGCCAAACCATCAAACATTGTTTGTCAAACATTTGAAATTTGCTTATCGAGTAGAATGTGTTTTATGCTTCACAACGTCGCAAAACATTGCCCGTCCTCTATGTTTTGCTTGCTTCAAGCAAAAATGCTTTTGAACTTCTTCAATAAGTTTTAGAAATAAATTTTGCTTAATTTTAGCTTATCAAGCAATGTTTTGTGACGTGGCCAAACGCTCAAAAATAGTTTTTGCTAAGTAAACTTCAAATGCTTGACAAACGATGTTTCATCGTAACGTTTACTTAAGTTCTTTATCGTGAGATTTGACTACAAAGCTTGTCATCCATTTAAATCGTTGATTTGTCGATTTAATGTTCATTTTTGAATATTTGTTTTACTAGGTGAATCTGGCCTTGGTAAATCAACTTTGGTAGACAGCCTGTTTTTAACTTCCCTTTACAATGATATAATCTTCCCATCAGCCTCTGGTAAGTCTCTCGTCTCTCTTATTACCCCGTCTAGTCTCTGTCGATAATGAATTGCTAAGCTGAGGTTGGATTAGGTCACTCCAGACGAAGCCCGTTTAAGCACACCTAAATGCTGCCTTTATATTAAGTGCCTTCTAACCAGATTACCTTTGTTGCAGGATTTTTATTCATCTTTTGTGCCTTTTTGGGGTATAATTTCAATACGGAAGCTTATATTCAAAAGTGCGAGTGTTCTATCTGAACCTTTCCTCTTCTTCTGCTAAGACTATCTCTTCTTCCTGCTAAAAGACTCTGATCTTCTCCTCGTTGTATTCCTTCTAATATTTTCCTATACCTTTCTTACAAATATCTCTATAATGCTTTTTGGCTGTCTTATCAAACCGTCCAGGTTCGAATCATATTGACTGTGTTGGAGGGGTAAAAGGGTGTGGTCAAAGAAAATGAAAATTAAGGGGTTATTTCAAGAAAAACAAGCAAGTTGTACCCTACGACATTTTTACATCATATTTAGCCTATATAAAAAACCTGGCAATCTTGGTAATGATTGGGGAGAGGGTGATCGACCCCATGCCATTCCCTTGGCTATGCCACTGCCACTAGCGGAAAAATTTATCCTGATGTTGGTCATTCGTGAATAATATAAGAGCCTAAAATTGGCACCCGTCGATGCTGGGGAATTTTCTTCAAATGGGAGACTCACATATTCTACATCTTTCTTTTGATAAAAGCTCTAATTCATTTTCAGTTAAAAAGATTCGGTTTGTTTCATGTTAGGTAAATTTGGTTTGTTTCTAATTCTAGATCGAATAAAAAGAACAGTGGATGTAACAGCCAATACAATCGACATTGAAGAAAGAGGGGTGCGTTTAAGATTGACTGTTGTTGACACCCCTGGCTTTGGTGACGCTCTAAATAGTGACAAAAGGTAAGAAAAATTGTTCAGTAAGACTGATCTATTCTTTCTCAATTCCCTTCTGTTGTTATATTACAATTCCTTTGCCTCCTCGTTGCCTTCTCCAATCCAGTGTTTGCTTGTTCTCATTTTTCATGCTATCTTTGCTTAACGTTTCGTATTGGACTTCTTTGAACTTTTCTTTTCTTTTCTTCAAGTTATAGGTAGTTTAAGTAGTGAAAACCATTCCCTTCTGATGTTATTACAATCCCGTTTCTTTCTGTGTCCTTCTTCAATGCAGTCTTTGCTTGCCGTTTTTTTTCACGCTTGACCTGATATTTCTTATCTGACTTCTGTAAATATTCCTATTCTTTTCTTTGACTCTGCTTAGTTTGCGTAATGCCGTGAGAGGTTTCCAGGGGGGGGGGGGCAAAAGCAACAGATTTGGCACTTTTAGAAGCTTTGTAACATTATTTCCCTCTGTTTCTCTATCGCACTTTTATAGTTTTCTTTAGTCATACCCTGAGTGCCAATCAATTTTCAATTTCTCTTTGTACAGTTGGGATGCAATTGTTAAGTATGTCAATGATCAGTTCAGTGCATACTTATCTGACGAATCTGGGCTGAACAGAAGGAATATTGTGGATAAAAGAGTTCACTGCTGTTTATACTTCATCAATCCTATTGGTCACGGGTAAGTAAGATGTTAGACGTTTATGGGGTGGGGTCCCTTATAACATACAACTATTCGGGCAACGTTAGTGTCCTTTGTAGGATCTATGGGTCCCTCTGGAGACAGATCGGAAGAAAATTGAACTTGCGATGCCGACGGAAGAAACTGAAAACAGAAGAAAATGCCGCTGGAACATTTAACGACCCCTTCGCGTCTCTAACTATGTAATTCGAACATGAATTTGATATGGGAACATGTTTTTTGATCGTCTCCATCCATGGTGTTGACAGGGGTATGCTTTTAAAATGTGTTACCATATCATCGTCGCGCGCCGACAACAACAACTATTTGAAGATTTTTCTGTGTGTCCCTATCGTCTCCGTCGCTTACGGTCATATGGGAACATGAACATAGCCGTCACGACGACAGGTAAACGACTGGCTTACGAAAATATGAAAACCATGCTTAATGCTGCTTCGGTTCCACTGTATTCTAAACCACTAAAGAAAGCATTTCTTTTGCATCAAAGTTTTGCCACATAGTTTATCTTTGCAAAAAGAATGTAATTTAAGAAACTGCAGGCTGAATCTTTTGACGAAAAAGTGGACAAGAGATTGGCCTGTGTTGATAAACAGTAGTAGATTGCTAAGGTGCTAGGGCACAATGGTATTAAGTTAGTACCATAGTACCCTAGCACCTTAGCAACCTTAAGGTACTATGGTATTTTTTATGACCATTTATCTTTTTGATAAATCCAGTAGCTCATTTTCAAGGATGCGCTAGAATTTCATTAAAATAAGGAACCGAGTTTGGCTCTATGTCCAATTTTTGTCTCTTTGTTTTGCTTGTATGTCGATTTGATTTGAGATTATGAATTCGGTAAAGATTGTAGGTAATTTCAGATTTCACCATTTTGCAGCCTGAAGCCTTTGGACATCGTTGTCATGAAAGCATTGCATGATAAAGTGAATATTGTTCCTGTCATTGCTAAAGCAGACACTTTGACGAAGAAAGAAGTCAAGGAACTTAAAGAAAGAGTAAGTATGATTATCTCTAAGCTCTTTAATCCCACTGGTATCTATATTTACAGATGTTCTTTTTCCACGGTTGCTATTGATTTAGAATACGTCAGCCCCCCACCCCAAATTTTCTTCTTCCCACGCAATTGATTTGCAAAACTCCTCCTTGGAACCTAAAGCCAATTTCAACAAGCTTAAGCCTGGACTGAATAGCTCTTCTGTTTAGTTCAGGCATGGCGGGTTTCTCTTCTGGTGTACAATTGACACAGCTTTAAAGGCTGTCTTACGAAGCCCTGTCCGGGGAAGCCGTCTTTTTCGGACTTGACAAAAAAAGCTGGGACTTCCAACAAAAACTCTTGATTTTTGGATATGGGAGCTTTTCTTTGCAACACCCCTCCCCTGGCTCAGTGTTGGTGTTGAACATTAATACTTGATTCAGCTTCGAAGAAGTGTCGCTTACTTTCTCAACATTGATTTCGGGTGTGGGGGCTGCATATGTGACAATCACCTATTAAGGTTTAAAAATTCCCAGCATTTTTTGGTCCATTCCAGCTTGGACCTGTCGCCATTTTTAGTCTGTTAACTTTTAACGCTGTCCAAAAAAGCAAGGTATCGATACCTATTTAGTAGTGAGACATAGGTATTACAAGGACTGTATTTTAAACAGATACAAATGTTGCGTACAATGAATGGTTGTGTAATAATGCTTTTCGAGGGTACTCTTCCCTTTAATATTCGTTATTGGTCAGTTTGTACGTTATATTACGCGTATTCTTGTAGGTCCTGAGAGAGATCGATGTTAACAAAATTCAGATTTATCAGTTCCCAGAGGCAGACGAGGAAGAAGATGATGCTGAATTCATAGAAATCAACAAGGAACTTAAAGTAAGCTTATAGAAGATATTAACTGCTAAAAGCGGAATGGTGGTATTGATCTTCGAATCTGGGATAAGTCCCTGCCCAAACGATCAAACATTGTTAGTCAAACATTTTTTAAAATTTGCTTGTCAAGTAAAATTTTTGAACGTTTGGCTATTTTGCAAAACATTGCTTCTCAAACATTTTTGCTTGCATCAAACAAAAAATGTTTGTGAACTATTTCAAGAACATCGTGAAACGCATTTAACTTGAAAAGCAAATTCCAAATGCTTGACAATAAATGTTTGAGTGATTGGGTCTAATTTTCTGTCTTACCCAACAATACTTTGAGTGGCAGCTGGAGAAAGGCTTAGGCCTTGGCCAAACGATCAAACATTGTTGTTCTAACATTTTAAGTTTGCTGTACAACAAATGTTTGACCGTTTGGCCTCGTCCAAAAACATTGCTTGACAAGCAAAAGTAACCAACTTTGTGGCGTGATGTTTTTAAAATTTCAAAAACATTTTTGGCGTGACGCAAGCAAAAAATATTGGACGAGCAATGTTTTTGGACCTGGCCAAACAGTCAAACATTTTGCTTGACAAGCAAATTTTCAAATGTTGGGCCAATAATGTTTGATCGTTTGGCCAGGGCCTTAGGCTACAAGGTTCTAGTTGGCTCTCGTATTCAAGTTTATTATTGATATACGTGATAAGGCTTTTCTTGCAGAGTAACAGAGGTAAATTGGCCTTCTTTTACCAATTTAATCCTACAATAAATCATTTCTCCTCTTGCCTTTACAGGCTGCTATTCCATTTGCTGTTATTGGCAGTAACCATGTTTTCGAAGTCAATGGTCGCAAAGTCAGAGGAAGAACATATCCTTGGGGTGTTGTTGATAGTAAGTTTATCGTCACATTGTTTAAAGATAGTCTATTTAGGCCCTGGCCAAACGATCAAACATTGTTGGTCCAACATTTCAAGTTTGCTTTACAACAAATGTTTGATCGTTTGGCCACGTCTAAAAAACGTTGTTGTCCAACATTTTGGAACAATGAAGCCTTTGCTAATGTCCGAGTATGAACATCTTGTTGTTAAGAAATGTTGCCGAAATTTCGCAAGTTGTTGCAGTAAAAATAAAAGAAATGTTTGACAAGCAATGTTTGAAAGGTGGCCAAACGATCAAACATTGATGGACCATCAAAAGTAAGCAAAATTTGTGGCGTGATGTTTCCGAAAAAGTTGAAAAACATTCTTTGCTTGACGCAAGCAAAAATGTTGGACAAGCAATGTTTATGGACGTGGCCAAACAGTAAAACATTTTACTTGGCAAGCAAATTTCAAATGTTTGACCAACAATGTTTGATTGTTTGGCCATTGCCTTAGTGACAATTAAATATTTATAGGCTTAGGTAAGAGAAGAGAGATTTTTTGAAACCAGCGTCTAAATAAAACACACTGGAGAGCCTTAAGCTGAAAATGCTCGACTCACCCTTAACTACACTATTTCCTTTGTAGTTGAGAATCCCAACCATTGTGATTTCACCATGTTGAGGAATATGTTAATCAGGTGTGTAAATAATCATTGTTAATACTAGATGAGTTTGCCGGCCCTAGTAAATGTTATATTTCTCGTCCCTATTAAGCCCACCTCCTGTAAAGCCCCTGCCTATCATGCCGCCCTGTTAAGAAAAAATTAAAAAGTCCCTTCTCTCTCTATAAAGCACCTCCTTAGTAAGTCCACAGTCTTAAAGTCCCATGCTTTTCAAGCCACCCTTTCAAACAAAAATTTGAAATGAGTAGCCTCTTTTGCTATTTTGCACCTCTCTAACCAGTATACCAGGCTGTATCCTAGTTTAACGTCCCTTAACTTCACGTATAACCTGTTACCAGGTTATATGGTAGTTTTATGTGGTTTATTGACACGCGTAAAAGCCCACTGTCTTTTATAAAGAGACCCCTCTCTTTAAGCAGCCTACCAAATAATCCCTTTAAATAACCCTTACTGAAGCCATGTGTGGAGAAAGGTACATTTCCTGCGGTCTGCTCGGTTAAACGAAAAGATAAAGGAGTGTTAAATGTAAAATTATTTTGACGATATGCACTTTTTTAATAACCAGCTGCTCAGTATGCAACTAGGGCTGGGCTGTCCTTAACATTAAGCAACTTGAGGGCTGCATTAAGTTACTGTAAGCAACTAAGAAGTCACATTAGACGCTTTCTTGTTGTTAGGAAATTGTCTGTTCTTATGTTTTGCATGTTTTCACTCACTGTCTCCCAAAAGTCTTGTGCTGTGGGCCTAACAGTTGATGATTTTGACCAGCGAAATGAGGAGTAGCTGTTAGCTACAAAAACGTCATGCAATTTCTTAGCAATTTTGAGGGTTGAAATGTCCAAAATTTTAAGCAACTTTGAGGGCCGGACAAAATTCCAGTTGCGTATCTTGAAAAACTATTATCAAAAATCAGCTCATTTATTTCTTTCTATTTCGCAGAACGCACATGCAAGACCTAAAAGACGTTACTCAAGAGATACATTATGAGAATTTCAGAGCACAGAAGCTGGCTGGTGGAAAATTCAACCCTGCAAATATGTTAAAAACAGAAGACAGGTAAGAATGGTATACAGTGGTATTAATACAGGCGTAAAATGCGCAACGATTCATGACCCAGTTTTTTTGGGATTGTAATGGTTGCCAAATGTAGTTGGGACGCCCAAGATTTTTCGACTAAATCACTGACATTTTCGGTAGGTATCGCTAGGTATACCCAAATCGCAGGTATTGGTACCACGTAATGCCTATTTTGATCCCAATAAGCAACTGTGTTGGATGAAATGTCAATACACATGAATTGATAGAAGTACCAGGTTTTGCCCTGTTTTCAGAGCTTCTGGTACCAGGTTACGCCCATTTTTCAGAATTTAATATGAGGTACAACCCCTCTGGTGCCATGGTACCACTACCTTTTCACTGTTATCTGTATGACTTGGAGAATAACTCGGCGATTTTGTTGAGCTTTATAGGTCAGTGGCAACGTAGTTGGATCTTTGTTCATACAGTCCAGGTCCGAATCTCATTTATTGTATGCAGAGTCAGGAAAAAGTTACGGTCACACGGTCATTGACCGGAGGAAGGTCCAGGAGAACAATAGAAAGTATTTTGCCACACCCAAAACACGCCTATTTTTCATTGTTAAGTGAGGAAGGTTTCCAGCTAGGGGTATTTTTGTCTGGAGGAAGGTTGAACAATTTTCTGGACTCTGATTGTATGCCGTTTGTGGAAACATTTTAAGTGGTTTACTGTATTCTTTGGATTTTAGGAAAAAACGGCAGAGTGGTATTCAAGATGAGAGGGATCTTTTGATTATGGAAAAGAAGCAGAGGTACAAGATATTCGCAATTATATAATAATTTTAATACCAGCCTAGTGTAAACGGGGACTCCCTATTCCCCATTCGAAATGAAGTCATTCCGTATTCATTTTGTACCGGCATAGTGTAAACGGGGCCTAACTGACCTTCATCGGGGTCACCTCTCTTTGTTTTCCCTTCTATCTTCGCTAGAAAGGATTAGTCTTATAATGATCTTCATTTTGTACTTCTTATTACAATCATTTGATGATTCATTTCGTTCTTCAAATTCAGCTACGCAAAATGCAAGAGATGCTGGCCAAAATGCAGAAAGAAATGATGCAGAATCACTGACATTGAGGTATTTAACGGCATTGTAGTTCTCTAATGCGAGACTTTTGATGCCTTAGCCTACCCCCTATTTTCCCTAGCCCCGTATGAACAATAAATATATGATTAGGAAGAAAACATTTCAACTTGTAGAATATATAGAGATTTGTAACTAGTATTTTTACATCTTAGGTAGGTATTTATTAATCTAGGTATACAACGCGCATTGCGAGAGGACGGAAAAGCAACTACTGTTCAAAATAGGCTTGGTATCGAGATTACCGATTAATGGTCACTCTTTGCATTAACACGAGTAATTTGAACCAGGTACCGAGGCTCATCCCGCTTACATCCAGTCTTCTAAATTAAAGCTTGCAGCATTTAATTTTGTTTTTCATAAAGTACTCCTTGTAAAATTCCACACTTAGGGCCTAAGTCTGAACACTGTTTCTACACTATCGATAGTTTCTACACGTCGATAGAGCTGAATCGTTTCACTTCAAACTTTCAAGCTCTTTTTCAAATTATAGGATGAAATCATTACAAAATCAATTAAATTAGAACTAGGCCCCTGAAGTTCGCATTAGGACTTTGATTCTGAGCTGGAATGCACAAGTGGAAAGTTCAGATAGAGCAGCTTCCAAAGTTTTCAGTCTATTTTAAATTAAGATCACTAAACCTCATCTCACTGGCTAATTCATCTTGAAACCCAGGTTAACTCACCCTGGAGGGTCCACTTTAGTATTTAGTACTTTAGTAATTTTTCAGAC
>JACTAT010000040.1:3858540-3874835 GCA_014526335.1 Chrysaora quinquecirrha
TATGCTTTGTGCTCACTTAGAATCTCCCAGTGACACTAAATAAATCACAAGAATAACATTCTTAACTGAGGCAACTCAAATCCTGTATAAATCAAATGTGATCGATTTGCAACTGGAAGTGCGCAACATGGAGAGGCTTCTAGCGAGAAAAAGTAACAAGGAGTATCCTAAAGGTCTTCTTGAGTTCACAATTGCAACCCACCGACTTCAAGACGCCTTTTACGAATTACACAGATTGTTGACTATTGCCTTGCCTGTGTGATTCCCGTATCAACCGCCTCTTGCGAGAGATCGTTCAGCACCATGCGCGTTGTGAAGAACTACATGAGAAGTAGAATGACTGATCCGAGGCTAAAATCTCTTATGGTGATTGGGATTCACGCAAAGCGAGCAGAAATGTTAGATCTTCACGAAGTTTTGAATCGATTTAAAGACATCTACCCAAACAGCAGAATTCTGCTGGCTTAGCCTTGTTGACGTTCAAGCGAAGTGCTTTGTAAAACCTGTTTATTATCGGATAGAACATTTCAGTTTCAGTTTTAATCTGAGATATTTCCTATTTTCTGCCCTTGAGTATTCTTTATTGCAACTATTCGTAGATATAGCTTATACTTTTCACTGTTTATTTCCTACACTACATTATCCTATCACAAATCCTTCTCTGTTCTTCGTTGATGAATTTAACGAATTTCTTAACTAGCCTATAGATCTACAAGACAATGCCTTGTGTCAACAGAAAGTTTCCATTAATTATGTTATTATACGCACCTCAGAAGCAACCTACTGACCTAACGTTTCAAACTTCCAGGAAGCTTTTCCCCAAACCCCCATAATTTTTTGGTGCATTCTTTGGGTGTTTTCATGTCGGCAGATTTGAATAATTATCATCGGCACTTATTCAGGTCACGAGCGTCGGCACCTTGAACTTTTGCCCCTAGCGCCACTCCTGATGGATTGAGAATAATCTTTTCAGTATATTCTGTATGTCCTTTATGATGTTTATGCTTCAAAATTGACTTGTTTGCAAGTGAAGTCACACTGGACTATTATTATCCGCATCTACATCAGTGCATTCGTTGCATGTTGCATTTACAGAAGTTAGTTTACAGTCAGGCGATGTGGCTGCGTGGTCAAGTCTCAAGTGATCGGCAGGTCGTGGGTTCGAATCTCGCAAGGGCAGGAACAGTTTTCAACAAGCCTACCGTCAAATAAATTCAACTTTTCATCCTTCAGAGATCGGTTGTAAACATAGAGATAGTAATAAAGACTTTATTAGCAAGCAAGCAAGCAAGCAATCTTTATTTGTTAAAGCAGGTCGGGGGTTCTGGCAGCTATACAGCTGATGTGGACCTACTATCTCTATGGTTGTAAATGACTACAAAAGGTATTCTATAATATCAGTCTGGGGGCACAAGCTGATGATGGGGCAACTGGGGGGTTTCACACCCACTCGAATAGCGCGCGTGAGGGAACGCCCCTTGTCGGAGCCCCAATGAAAGAACGGAACATAATATCTTTTGCATATTTTTTGTTTTACTACAGTACATATATTTAATCTTTCTTTCGTGTTTTTTGTTGTCAAGGATTTCTGCGTGCGCAGCACTTGCCTTCAACAAGAAACCACAACAAATTCTGGTGTTTTTGGCCAACTAGCGACACTAAAACAAAGAAAGTTGACGCACGGGAAGCTTTTCAAGCCAAGAAAGGATTGATTTCTTTTAACTGCAGCAATAAAACGGTATTTATTGTGTTGTTTGTCATATCTTGCAATGCTCATGCTTATCCTTTATGAAAAAAGCGATGCAACTTTGAAGGTTTTAGGCCCATTCCGCCCTGTTTTTTTTCTGATCTCTTTAAATTTTTCAAAGGAAATCTCGGTTATACATTGACAAAAATGGGGATTTGCTACACCGTTGGCCCAAATAAAGCATTGGTTGTTTCAGGTATGTTTTGAAGGAAAAAATATACTATTTAGCTTCTTCTTGATCGTACACTTCGACACTTCGTAGCGCTAGTTAGTCTATACACTTTCTATGGCAACAAACACAGGACGACAGCTGATAATGATAATTAATGTTTGCGAATCTTAGATTTTTCGATTTATTGTCACGTAAACATATTCTTGCATCATGTGAAGTTTGCAAAGTTGTCAGTTGTTTTTCTCTGGCTATTTTTGTTTTATCTTCACTGCATCTTTTCTAGGTGGGTGTGGCGCTGGTGACAAGAAAAGAACCATTGTTGGAGGATGGGCATATGCCTGGCCTTGTGTGACAAACTGCCAAAAGTAAGTAACTGCCAAAAGTAAGTAACTGCCACTAAGAGCAGGGCAACAGGGGGATTTCATCATGGCATTGCAGAGAGAGAAATTATGGAGGATGAGGGCAAAGTATAATGTCAACATGCTATTTTTAGAGTCTTTCTGAAGAGGCTTACCCCTCCCCATCTGATGGCATCCCAAGAGCACAACTGCTCACTGAGCTTCTACTTCGCTTGATGTAAAAAAAATCAAAAAATACAAAAAACTCTACTGTTTAGTTTTGATATCAATGAAATTATTTTCTGAAAAGTGTTTTATTTCATTACAGGATTTCCTTGGAAGTCATGACCCTTAATCCTCGATGTGACAAAGTTGAAACCTCCAAAGGTGTACAAATAACTGTCACTGGGGTTGCTCAGGTCAAGGTCATTCAAGAGGAAGAATTACTCAAGATTGCCTGTGAGCAACTGCTGGGCAAGTCAGAAAATGAGATTAAAACCCTTCTCTTGCAGACTCTAGAGGGTCATCTCCGTGCTATCCTTGGAACACTAACTGTTGAGGAAATTTATAAAGGTAATTTTCTATTTTTATTTACTTCAAAATATTTCTGCTGATTTTAATGTGTTACAAGTTGTTCACGGTGAATATCATATTATGATTGTGATGATAATACTGACAATGATGCTGCTGCTGATGATGATGATAATGATGTTGAAGACGATGATGATGATGGATGTATAAGGTGATAGTGATTATGATGATGATGGTGATGATGATGATACTGATCATAATGATGACTGTGATTGTGTTGATGATGATGATCATAATGATGATGATGATGTTGATGATGATGATGATGATGGTGATGATGATGATACTGATCATAATGATGACTGTGATTGTGATGATGATGATGATCATAATGATGATGATGATGATCATAATGATGATGATGATGTTGATGATGATGATGATGATGATGATGGTGATGATGATGATGATGACAATGATGATGATGATGATGATGATGATGATGATGATGATACTGATCATAATGATGACTGTGATTGTGATGATGATGATGATCATAATGATGATGATGATGATCATAATGATGATGATGATGTTGATGATGGTGATGATGATGATACTGATCATAATGATGACTGTGATTGTGTTGATGATGATGATCATAATGATGATGATGATGTTGATGATGATGATGATGATGGTGATGATGATGATACTGATCATAATGATGACTGTGATTGTGATGATGATGATGATCATAATGATGATGATGATGTTGATGATGATGATGATGATGGTGATGATGATGATACTGATCATAATGATGACTGTGATTGTGATGATGATGATGATCATATAGATGATGATGATGATCATAATGATGATGATGATGTTGATGATGATGATGATGATGATGGTGATGATGATGATGATGACAATGATGATGATGATGATGATGATGATGATGATGATAATGATGATGATGAAAAACAATCTTTTCTTTTTATTTCCAGATCGTGAAACTTTTGCAACTATGGTCCGTGATGTAGCTGCTCCAGATGTGGGAAAGATGGGCATAGAAATTCTCAGCTTTACAATCAAAGATATCTTTGATAATGTCAATTACTTGGACTCACTTGGAAAAACACAAACTGCTGTTGTCAAACGAGATGCTGATATTGGTGTTGCGGAAGCTAACAGAGATGCAACAATACGAGTAAGCATTCGTAGTTTGTGACAATAGCTCAGTCATATGCACATAACACCAAAATGGGGTATAGTTCCTCCTTTAAGAAACCCCCCTCTCAAATAAGCATCCCCTCAAATGGATAAATCCAGATTCTGTCACTTTTACAAACTGAGTACATGCTTCAGTATATTCCTTGGACTTACCAACCACTTATTTTTCTTTTGTGACATGCATCTTAATGTTATTCCAGCAAAATATTTTATCTCTAATGAATAAGCCCTGTTAGCAAGATGAATGACTTTTGAATTCCTGGTCTTGAAAAGATCCTCTTTTTGAATAACTGCCCCTTTTTAATGCCAAGTTGATTCTCTTTTTTAATAACTGCCTCCTTTTAATGCCAAGTTGATGCTCTATCTTTTAGGAAGTAGAATGCCGTAAAGTAAAAATGGATGCCAGACTTGAAGCTGATACAATGATAGCTGATTCCGAACGTGAATTTAAAGTCAGAAATGCTGAATTTGATCAAGAAATCAACACAAAAAAGGCTGAATCCGAGCTTGCGTATTCATTACAGGTATCTTTTATAAAGACATTTCTCTTATGAAACATCAATTAGCATTGAATTCATTACGATGATGGTGCTGATCATGATGATAATGATAGTGATGAAGATGATAATAGTGACAATGTTGCTGATGATGAGGATAATGATAATTGCAAAGATTATGATGATGATTAGATTGACGATTATAATGAAATTGACGATTATAATGATGACCATCGTGATGACGATCATTATGACGATGATAATGTTGATGCTGACGATGATATTGACAAATACGATGATGACGATTATGGTGTACATTATGATGAGACTAGCGATTATTATGACAATTGCAATGACGGCGGCGGTAATGACGTAAAAGATATCAGCAATGACGATGACGACGAGAACGATGAAGATAAGGATGACTACGATGGCAAAATTGACAATGGTAATGATGATGTTGATGAAGGATGGCGAGTTGGTAATGACCATGACGACTTGGTACCGTTTATCTTCTATCCTGTTGGCTGCCATGACGATTTTAATGAGGATGATGACTGTAATTATGACGATAATTGATAATGATCATAATGATGATGGTGATAGTAGACTATGATGATCATGATGACGATGAAAATGATCGTGATGATGATGACAGTGATAACCTTTATGCTAGGTATTATAATGATAATATTGATCATGATTTTTATGATTAACTGTTCAGGGCGCAAAAGAAAAACAGAAGATCAGGGTTGAAGAAATTCAAGTTCAAATTGTTGAAAGAAAGAAAGCAATCGAAGTTGAAGAAAAAGAAATTGCCAGAAAGCAGAAAGAATTGACTGCAACAGTAAGATGCCCAGCAGAAGCTGAGAGTTTTAAAGTCGAGGCATTGGCACAAGCGAGAAGGTATGAACGTGGTTTTATCGTAAATACACGCATTTTTTATAAGAAAGTCCTTTATAGAGGGGGGCTTTGGGGGTATCAAAACCCGAAAACCCGGAAGAAAATAGGGACAAACCCGAAAACCCGGAAGAAAATTGGGACAAACCCGAAAACACAGATGACCTTAGTTTCAAACCCGAGCTAGAAAAATGGCAAAACCCGTTGCCCGTTAAATATACTGGACTCGAGAACCCGCACGAGTTTTTGGTAAAACCCGAAAACTCGAGGGTGAAATCGACCAAAACCCGCAACCCGTGAAATCCCAAAGACCCCGTCTTTATAAGGTAAGTAGTACTCGGATAGGTAAAAAGTTTAGGAGTTTCGAGTACTACATCGGAGACTGCTAAGGAATGCGAAGAATTGAATCTTTGAATGCACTCGTTTACTGGCGTAGCCTCTAGTTTCATGCATTAAAAGCTAAGATTGAGCTACCATGACGGTTCTAATGACCACATACGGTATCTATTGACGAAATTGACGGATATCATACACATTGGAACTTCAGAAACTACTTTTAAAGAAACACAAAGTGTAAAGTTAAGGAATTGCTAAGGAATTTCGAATACTCAAATTTGACCGTCGGTTAAGGAATTTTTAGACTGAGTCTAACCCGACCTTCCATATAGAAAAACATGTATTTTGATAAGTATGTCTGCAGAATAGTCAGGGAGACGTCATGGCCATACGGTCATTGATCGGAGGAAGGCCTATAAGGACAGTACTCGTAAGCGTATTCATTGCATGCCATATTCTGTTGCCTTCATATCAAGGTAAAACCTATCCGAAAGCAATTCATCAATTTACTCTATTTATATCATATCGGATCCATTTCAATTCTTTATCTGATGCGGCCTTGCAACCTCATTTTAGACATTTTTGCCGATTTTTGTAGACATTGCTCTACGCGCAGTTTTTTTTTATAAGCAACCGCTTGTAAGCAAACAAGATGTAGACGGCCTAGAAGTTTAAGCAACGTATAGTACCAAAGGAAAAAAACCTAAGCAACTTTTTTAATTCTTGATAATTTATATCACTGCAAGCAATCGAGGATTGATCAACATAGAAGCTATTTCCATTCATTTATCGTCAAAAGTCGCATATTAACAGAGTGTCTCTTGTTAAGTGAGGCATTTCGTTGAATACACTTTCAATACAAAGTCTCTAATGGTAACAATATCAGCAGGGAGAAATGACTCCAGTCATTTTATTTTCAATGTTAAATTTTGCTGTTTTTCTAGCCTCTATACTATTCTTAGGGCAAAAAGATACAGTTAAAATTAAGCAACTACTAAGCAACTTTTACTACTAAAAGTGGCCATAAAAGGTCCATAAATAAGCAACTTTTTGAACTAGGGCCGAGCGAAGTTGCTTATAAAAAAATTGCGTGCATGCCATTGACTATGTCTATACTACTTGTGCTTTTTATGAATATCATGTGTGACATGTAGCTAGAAAACTATAATTATGGTAATGAAATAATGCTTTTCTTAGTTCAGCTATTTAAATCTTCATTTTCTTGTAGAACCGAGAAAATATTGGAAGCCGAAGCTGAAGCAGAGAGAATGAAAGTAAGTTTATGTGTCGATGTAGACTTACTCTAAGTCTAAATCTTTCCTTATCCGAACACAAAGTCATGCCAGAAATATCATGGCGCTGCGGAGGAGACAGTGAGGAAAGTGAACGGAGATTTAAATCTAATTGTCAGTCCACTTTTCTCATTATCTCCTCCGCAACGCTGTCGCAACGGTTATGAATTTGTGTTCCGATAAAGAAAGATTTAGACTCAGGGTAAGTCTAGGGTCGATGCGACATTTTTCTACTTCTTGAGTAAGGGAATCCTCTCCGCGTGAGCGACCGGTATTGCGGTCGCTTCAGGAGACCTTCAAATTCACGTTTTATTGGAGTTTAAGTGAAAGAAAGGATTCAAGTCCCAGCTTATCTGCTCAAGGAGGCATTTGATGAATTATTTTGTTTTTTTTCTTGAGTCTTGTTTCCTGAGCCCCTGAGCCCCTGAGATCCTGCAGATATTTAAAACATTGATCATCACAGATTCCTTTTCTTTGTCTTCCATTATTCGTGAATTTGAAGCAAAATGTGATGTACTACCTCTTCTAAAGCGATTGCAATCTCGGTCTTTGCGTGCGGAGATGATAACTCAAGATTTCAGCCATCTTCCAGAACAATGTATGTTGACTCAGTCTAGCCTTAACGATCTAGTTCATGATGATAGACTCACTACATAAGTCCCACTACTTCGCTCGATGATGTGGTTGCTGTTTTCTACAATCGCTCAGTGTGGTGACAATTCAAAATAAGGGAAGCGTAAACTAGAGACTCGTGTCGTAAGTCTATCATCATGATAGACCTCTGTTTGTTATGCTTCGCCAGAGTAGAATACACTTGAGTCTCTTGAGTCGAGATTATTATATGGTTATTTTGTGTTAGAACAGAACTAAATTTGGAAGATGGTACTGCCTTATCTGAGAATTTGATGATTTTTCCTATTAGATGATTGGTGCTGCAGAAGCTGCTGCAATTGAAGCAATTGGTAAAGCAGAAGCAGAAAGAATGAGGCAAAAAGCAAATGCTTATAAGCAATATGGAGATGCAGCTCTTATGTCACTCGTTTTGGATACTATGCCTAAGGTAAGTTGGTATACACGCTTTTTTCACAAAGAACCTTGACAAAGGCCTAGTTCCTAATGCTATTTTAGGCCTCTTTTGATCAACCTGAGTACCATACGTTCCTTGATAGTTCCTTTATCTTAAATGTGCACATAAGTTTCATGAAAATAGAGCCGAGTTGTCTAGTTGAGTGTGGCGAGTCGTCTTTTGAAAAGGCGACTTGATCAGATGTGTGGCGATTTGACCGTGTCAAGTTGGCAGTGTGGCGAGTTCGAACCGAAATCGAAATCGAAATTCCGAATTTTGTTTTTAATTTTGACTAGAAAACTAGGCTAAACATGAAGACACGAAGAAGGCTAGAGAGATACTCAATTATGTAAAAATACAATGAAAATACATGGTTTATACAAAATACATGGTATTCAATTTCAAGACTTTGGCCTAATTTTTTACAGATGGCCGCTGAGGTTGCAGCACCTCTGGCCAGAACTCAAGAAATTGTCCTTATCAATGATGGCAGCAACTCTGGTAGTATCAAACTGTCGAACGAAATCACAAAACTAATTGGAACGATTCCCCCGTCTGTACAGGCCTTGACTGGCGTGGATTTGAAAAAGGTATGTTCAAGTTTTTATGTGGATTTTCGCGGAAAATTCTCTGAATATGGGTATCATTTGCCCCGAAGTTTTCTAAAATGTGGGTTCATATGGAGTTTTACATAATTGATGAAATATATTCTCATGGAATGGGCCTAGAATGGGGGGGGGGGAATGGGCCTAGAATACATTATAACTGTGATCTCAACAACAACACACCCCCGTCCGACCACCGGGCAACTACCTTTCAGGATTCTACTTAAAGCCCCGGGGGCCCCACAATAAACCTTGCACCAGAGGTGGGGGACTGGGTCAAATTTTTTCGGCAAATGGCATATGTGCTGAGTGTATAGTATCTTCTCCCCCTTGCGACGACGCTGAGAAAAGTTCCCTCATCCAACAAATCTGCAATTTTCCGAAAATATTTCATGTAGCCAGACCTCTAGCAAAAGGTAAATGATTATCCTAAAAATGCCCGAAATTTTTCCACAAAATGGCAGATGTGCTTGGTAGGGTATCTTCTCCCCCTTGAAACGACACTGAGAGAAGTTATCTCACCCAACTCATCTGCAATCTTCCGGAAATAGTTCGTGCACCTAGACTTCTAGCAAAAGGTAAATGATGACCCTGCTGGGCCAATTATGGGGAACCAATCCTTGCTGTAGTGTTCTATTGACTGGCAACGTCCTAGGCAACCTTTCATTAGCTTTCGGTAATTGGCTCTTAATTCAAGCAACTTTGAATAATAAGCAGTGGGTAGCCAAGCGGGGCACGAGAGGGTTACATTTAGTATAGCTCATGGTTACATTTACATGGTAACATTTACCATCTTTACCTGGTTAAGCTTATTCTTCCATTTTCTCGTAAAACAATGCCCTAATCTTCATTGACCACGTTCTTTGCCCATTAAGTGCTAGACTCTTAGCTACACAACTGACACTAGGACATTCCCGTTTGTCTTATTAAAACTTACTTTCGATTGTGAGGAAATAATTTTATTTCCTAGGCCCTTTCCAAGATTCCTGGAGCTGAAACAACTGCTTAACCATCATATGGCGTCAATATATAGCTTATTTTTTTTCGAAAACGTTTTATTTAAATGAACATTTAAGAATAAAATTTCTTTTTCGATCAATTTTAACCAACCGCTTTGCTCTATTGTATATTCTGGACATTTTTTATGCATTTTTATTGTATTTTATCGCATTTTCACGCACACTTTGTCACATTTTATCTGATATATTAGCCAACTTATGAAAACCTCTTGCTTTTATACTTGTAGTTATGGCAGTATATTTAGTAATTTTAGGACTGGCAATAAGACGTCCAGATACGTATATCTGAGATGTTTTTGAAGCACTCCACAAAGAATGCATCGGGGGACACGGATTTTCGTTTCCTTCTATTTATAAGTCTTGCGGTCGAATGGCCTTGCACAAACATTTTCCCTCAATGGCTATGGCTAACATTTTCCTTGGCCCACTTTTCTGTGCGCCAAGATATCTAAGTGCTCTTCACAGAAGTAACTGCATTAGCTTCCATTGAATCCAACCAACTTTAATTTTGAATTAATCAAAAAGCTGGCTTTGTTCTGTTATAAAGGCAGGTTCATTTCTTATTTAACAATTTCTAATATCAATTTCAATATTTTTAGTATTTAAAATGGAATCATACATTTATTGTTGTGGTATAAATAAAGAAAAATTGTTAAAAATTGAAGGAGAAATTGTTATTTTATCATTCTTGTCTGTCATGTCTCCCTTTCATTTGGCTTTTGCGTTGGTAGAACGGGCCCCTGATTCTTGGGACTGCTTTTTGGCCACGTAGTGTGCCATTGTAGTCTGTCTTGGGAAAGGAGTGTTTCCGGCGAGCCCATCTGGTATCTATATTTCCTTTTGGAACTGTGTCTTCAGAGAAATTACTATCCTCGCATGTAAAAAGCCAGGCTTATGTCGACATTGCGAGCAGTTGGAACTAGTTTGGGACTAGTTACCGACTGTTAATCAGCTATAACTTATCGCAACTGTCCTGTCGACATAAGTGCTCTGTAAGAAATATTGCTGTCAATAACAAATGAAGGCCTATAGTGCAGCTGTCAATTTACTCATTTATCTTAATCAATTCTAACACAAAACTGCGCTGCTGTTAGGGCATTTTCTTTCTTGGTTTAGAAGAGATGATTCCAAGCATTCCGTTTTATTTCTGTTCCTCTTCCAATCCGTTCCTGTTCTGTTCCCTGATCCTGTAATGTCCAGCTTCTTGGTCCATGTTTTACCTTGCGAAAAAGGACAATGCGCAAAAAGCCATCGCACTCGCAGTTGAGTTGATTCAAAATTGTTGCCTTTGTTGGGCGGGACTGATCACAAATAAGTGCAAGTTTCCAAGCGAAAACCTGGTTTTTCACCGTGTACAATACTCAATCCATTTAATCTTATATCTTAACGTGAGTAAAATTTTCATTTGCATACTTATTTAACGAGCTTAAGCTTCATTTCGCTTCTAAAATCCTAATAAATTCTTCTGATGTTTTAGGCCCAAAAGCCCTCTTCGCCTCGCCAGCCTTTTTGATGAACTGTCAATGACGTGACGGCTTTTGAAGCTTTCGTTCGTAGCAATTAACTTTTCTTTCTTGTTTTGTAGACAAATTCCGAACAAGTAAAATGGGAAACATTTATACAGTTGGGCCTAATGAAGCACTGGTTGTTTCAGGTAAATTTAAAAACATTGCTTTTTTATGCTTCGTCGTGTCCTAACATCTGTCATTTGACAGTGTTTGACATTGACAATGTCTAATCCCCGAAAAAGGGATAGACTATGTTATATGTTTTTCTGTGCTGAAAGTCATGTTTTGATTTATTTTGCAACCTGGTGAATTTAGTGCGCATTTGATTCAATGTATGCAACTCAAGAATGAGCCAGAATTCTTACTGAAATTTAGTCAATTAATCTCTTATATTTGATCAAATTTTTGCTTAGGACAGCAATTTATTCATCCGCCCCACTGGCTTTTGAGGAAAATTGGGATTGATGAAAATAATTCAAATGTTCTTTATTTGCAATGAATTTGATTTAACAGAGTTTTTACTTTGAAAAAATGATAAAAGTCATCATCACACAGGTTTGTAATGGAAGTTGGATTTAAAATAGCATCCATCTGCCATCTTTTCACATCTAGGTAAGGTGACTTACAAGTGGCCCAAAAATAGGGACTAGGCTATTTGGGTGCCTAATACAAGGGGTCGAAATGGGCAGGATGTTTGAATTTCATGGAAGACTTAACAAGCAAGCAAGATGGCCGTAATATGCAGGGGTTGAAGTGGTAAAGGTTAACTCGCCACACTGCCAATTTGCCACAGTCAAGTTGCCGCACATACATCTAGACAGCTTGCCTCTTCAAATAGCCACTCTCCACACTTAACCAAAGGAGTAAACTCCATCAGCATGATATATGGGAATTTATGTTAAATAATTGCCAAAAAACCCTTCTAGAAAGCTGTGAAGCTGCAAATCTTAAGTTTGCCTTGTTTATATATACCGTTAATCCTTGCATAAGCCCCCGGAGGCTTATTTGCAAAAACAAATTTTTTAGTGGGGGCTTATTCGAGGAGAGGGGTTATTTGAGGGGAGGGCTTATTTCAAAGTTCCATACATAGTTCCAATGTGTTTTTGATAGAATTGCAGCCAGGTAACTTATCTGTATTCTATAATTGAAATCAGCTGCTTGCCAACAGACAATGGCTGATTATTAGTTGTATTGATAGTAAAACCTGTCAGCTCTAGCTTTTTCAATGTTTTAGTTAGTTGAAAGATGAATTATAGGCAAAAAAATTCACAAGGCCTTCAAATAATGTCCCCCTTGGCATTATTCCTCCAGGGGAGGGCTTTTTTGTGAAAATGAATTTTGAGGTGGGGTCTTATTCGAGGTGGGGCTTATTTGGAGTTGGGGGGTTATTTGATGATTTATAGAATTTAAGAATACTGTAGGAATGTTTTTGTTATGTAGGTGGTTGTGGAGGAGGTGGAAGAAAAAAGACCATTGTTGGAGGATGGGCTTTTGCCTGGGATTGTGTGACAGATTGCCAAACGTGAGACTGTGCAACTTAATTTTCATTTTACCTAATGCCATAAGGTTTAAGCTGTAAATTCAAACATTTTTAATCTGGGGCAGTGCAAGCCAGAAACAACTTTAGGACCACACCCTAGTTCCTACAAAATGTTGAAAAACACCCTTTTTATTGCTAGAATAGCTTGTCTACTTTTAATCTGTTGATGCTAACATTTTGGCAACCCAATAAATTTCTTGTCAAATTTTGACAAACAAGAAATTTGATTGTTGAAAAAATTGGAGTGAACATGCCCCCCCAGTCTGTCTTGTGGCACCACCCATGTCTTGAGTTTATTGATCAAAATTTTAGATATTTTTCTATATCTAAATTTCTTTTTTATACTGATTTTGGTTCCACAAATATAGTCCTGGCCCTTTTAATTCCATTGTCTGTTGCACATCCCCCCCATGACACATTTCTTCTGAAGAACAAAAGAATTATAAATAAGTGAAAGCAATTCCTTGTAGTCAAATGAAAGTTCTTTTAGAAGACTGGTCATCTGTAGTAAATAAATTTCTAAGTGCACAAGTTTAGTTGATACAATTTTCTCTTAATATTAAGTATGTAGTAAGTTATTATTCTTAAATTTAATATTGATTTCTAGAATTTCTTTGGAAGTGATGACATTGAATCCAAGATGCGAAAATGTAGAAACTGCCAAAGGTGTAGCTGTGACAGTAACAGGTGTTGCACAGGTAAAAGTTATCAAAGAACATGATCTACTCAAGACGGCTTGTGAACAGTTCTTGGGCAAAACAACCAGAGAAATTGGACAGATCCTTTTGCAGACTCTAGAAGGTCATTTGCGTGCTATTCTTGGTACATTGACAGTGGAGGAAATCTACAAAGGTTGGTTAAGACATCGCAAATTTTCTATTTTGTTATTTCCAATTGATTTGCTCCAAAACTCTTAATGTGAGGATTCAAATTATGCACCTTTTTGACAAACAGCCTCTGTTATGGAAATTTTTCAAAATTTCCATGGAACTATTGATTTTATGAGCATTCAAAGTTTGATATGCGCGATCCAGAGTTTTAAAAATAAATCAACTCCCAGGAGCCTTATTTGAGGATTCATTGTATTAGCTTTTGAGCAGGACAAAACTTAAAAATTGCTATGAAAATTGTAACTTCTATTTTCGGGCATACTTAAAAGCTTTTTTCAGGCATACTCAACTCCTCAGAGTATGAACGTTAGAAACAGATGGAAATAATAAACTAAGGGGGAATTTATACCCAGATGCAGATAAAAATGCACCAATCAGAAAGTGCAGCTGAATTGCCATTGTGTTTTAAACACCAACCAGCTTGTGTCATGTACAGCCATCCACATCTTGGTATAAATTCCGTCTTTTTCAAGTGTTTCGGTCTGTTTCTGACGTTTATTCTCGGAGCGTGAGATAAAAAAGCTTTAAAGTATGCCCAAAAATGTTTCCGCTGCTCATAGCAATTTATGTATTCAAATTAAACCAACAATAAGATAGTCTATTTGATATGCAGACAGAGATACCTTTGCCACTCTGGTACGCGATGTTGCTGCCCCTGATGTTGGCCGAATGGGAATAGAAATCCTGAGTTTCACAATCAAAGATATTTACGATAATGTCAATTACTTGGATTCGCTTGGAAAAACACAAACTGCTGTTGTCAGGAGAGATGCAGACATTGGTGTTGCAGAAGCTAATAGAGATGCAGGAATCAGAGTAAGTTTTTCTTACTTTCTACACAAAGCCGTTTGCTGAAATTTGCATTTAAAGGGGTAGGTGTTATACCATCATATTTCCTCTAACAATCACCCCTTTGGATACACCTTTTCAACTAAGGGCCTCGTTTTCAAAAAATCTTAAAATTGTGTCACAGAAGCATTTCGACGCCAGATTTGAATTCAGCACCTTCGTTTTAGTATTTAGGCAAATTTTTACGCTTCTAGTCCTTACAATGTTCATTTTATAGCGATTAAAAATTTGAAAAGTTACTAAGGATTTGACCGTGAAAAATGACTGAGGGTGTAAAATTTCACCCCAAGGGATTTTTCACGGTCAAATCCTTTATAGATTTTCAAACTTTTCATTGCTATAAAATGAACATCGTATGGAGTAGAAGCGTAAAAATTTGCATCAACACTAAAATGTAGGTGCTCAATCTGAATCTGGGTTTAAATTTTCGTACGAACATATTTTCGTAAATTTTGAAAACAAGGCTCTTAGTTGAAAAGGTGTATTGAGCTGTCCATCAAGTTGGTCCCAAACACTCCTTTGATAGCATTTGTGCAAGCTCTTGAAATCAATTTTAAGGTTTCAAATTTTGTGGTTTTATGCAAGCTTAGATAGTTTTTTTGATCACATCAATGCTCTATCCCTGGCCAAACAATCCAACAGTACAAAACAAAACATTTGAAAAACTGAGAATTGTTGAATCAATCACAATTTTCTTACAGTTTTTAAATTCTCTGTCCAACATTAAAATGTCCCTCTGTCATCTAACAGTGTGGACAAACGATTCAACATTCACCATCCATTAATTCTTTTGGTCTTCCCTTTGTATCCTGTGGGGGCTTATTAGTGTTGAAAACATAATACTAATTCAGCTTCACCTTTCTGATTGGTGCATTTCCATCCACATCTTGGTATTTATTCTGCCTTGGTCAGTAGTCAGTTGTTTTGGTTTGTTCCTGAAATTTGTAATTATTGCTTTTTTTAGTATGACTAAGGAAGGCTCTTTTTTGTTGTCTTTACCACCTTCCACTCAAAGACTTTTAAAGCAATATCTTTTCAAAAACGTTTCATTACATATTTTATCAAAATATAAAATTCATTCCTCAAAAAATTATTACTATCCATATCCATGTCTTAATAATTTCAGCGCTTAAAATTTTATTATCTTCTTAGATATTTGATTATATTTTAGCTTTCCAGTTAGTTACATTAATGATTATACAATTGTGTAAACTATATCTTTTTGTAATTCACTATACACCATATCTGTATCTTTATATTATCTTATGCTGAATGCTGTAATTATTTTTGTTTTTTGATATCAATTGGCCCAGGCTAGATAAGATTGCTTTTGATTTCCTGGGTTGCATAAGTTTTCCTGTAATTAATTGGAATTCTTATGAAAAAATATTGACTTGACTTGACTTAAACCATAGTCACAGATTTAACTCAATTTCATCTTTTAGGAAGCTGAATGTGAAAAAGTTCGCATGGATGCAAGATTGCAAGCCGATACTAAAATTGCAGATTCTAAGCGTGAATTCCAAATGAGAAGTGCTGAGTTTGACCAGGAAGTTAATACTAAGAAAGCTGAAGCTGAATTGGCATATCAACTTCAGGTCTGTGAATCTACTTATACATTCATTTTCAATTTTATTTTCCTCCATATTTCATTCAGCATCATCTACTACACTTGTAAAATTAGTAGTACAGTACGCATTTTTCAGGAACCTTTGAGTTAAGGCTGTAATTTTTTAATTTTTCAACAAAATGAGGCTGAAAGTTCC